>WEIT01026126.1:173408-186905 GCA_013389985.1 Dryoscopus gambensis | reverse complement strand
ACGGACTCAAGCCTGTGCCACTCTTTATCTCCTCATGAGATACAGCTTCAGCTCTACCAGTGTAAGATTTTGAGAGCAGCAGTGTATTTTGTGCCACTTTTTTTGTGATCAATTGAAACAAAGACTGAAGTTGCGATAGCAAATATAGTGCATCTGCAGATAGTCACCTGGTCTGCTGTTTCACACATTTGAGCCAAGAGAAGTGCTAGAAGTGTAGGGGGTACAGAAAGTACATTTAATTATTGTTCATAGCTTTGATTAGGGAAACGTGACTTTTCCTGCAACACCTGTAAACACAGCTTCAAAGAGAGCAACATTAGGCCTCTGACAGCAAAGACTATACAATGCTTAAGCAATACTCTTCACGTTGTCTTTTTTTTCATTCGTGTGTCAGAGCTACTCGGTCTAGTTCTATTCTAATGCAATTGCAACCTCAGTAGAACTCCTATATACTTATATAAAGGGAATTCTTTACCAGCTCCTTGGTCTTAGGACTAGGCTCTGATTTTTACCACCCACATGGAGCAAAATAAATACATTATGCGTGTAGATTCATAATGTTCTAGCAGAAAAGGACATGCATTAGCATTTTGGATAGCATCTGATCTTGCACAGAATTTCCTTCACTAGTTATTACTTTAAAAGCTTTGGATATTAAAAAGTGTAAGCTTTGCAGAAGGAAAATATACTGCCGACACACCATGACCATCAGGGTGCAGTGCATCACCAACTGAAGCTCCCAGAGGCCTTCTGCTTCCCAGATTTGTTTCCAGAATGTTTTTCCAGCCATGCTTCCATCTATTCCTGCCTGTGGTCTGATCTACACACCCACTGGCCTGTGCAAAGGGGGAAAGAGGGGCTTCTGCCTTTCCCCTGTCCCAAGCATGCGTGCATATTTCAAGGAACATTCTAGCCCAAAAATACAGACATGTCAGAATTAGGGATCTTTGGCTTAAGTGGGTAAAACATGATTAGGTTTGATGCACCAGAAGCCACTTAAGTGAGCAGTGAGTCTACGGCACTCAATCTGGCCAGGAGAACGTGGTTTATAGAGGAGAGAGATATGTGAACTGCAGTGCAGCCGTCATTCTTTCATGTTTTTGATTTTTTCTTCTGGAAGAATTTTTCAAGAGTGAAGATGCAGGTGACCATGTCACTAGCTTCCCTGGTTGGAAAATCACCTGAGTTTAACGAGGAATTCCTTCGACGATCCTTGCGAACCATCCTGGCCTATGCAGAGGAAGATACGGACATGCAGGCAACTCCATTTCCAATTCAGGTTATATCTTTTCTGGCATCTATGGCTTTTATCAGGAGCTTTCACATAGGAGTGTGCTTGAAGCAAGTTCTAGATCTTGGTCTTCCAAAGCAATGAAAATAAGGATGTGGAGGTTATTGCATGAGTTTATATCTAGCACAACAATAAGTGGGGAAGAAGTGGATGACATAATTCCATAAAATAAACTCTTAAGAATTTCCCCTGAAATCACGTTACAGGAGAATCATCTCATAATTTTGAATACAGCTTTCTCCTAGACCCCAGCAGGAGCTGAGCCCTCCAAGAGTTTCCCAAGATGGAATTTGGTTCATTATGTTTTCAGACAAGTATCATCAGGGAAACGTCTCTCTCTTTGCCAACTCGTAAGGTGTCAGCAGCAATAATAAAAAACATTCCAGACAACTGTCTAATGATTTGGTAAAATTCTTAGAGTAACTCAAGTTGTGATGAAAATTTACAAAAACATCTGGTTTCAGATCAAAGATCAATTAAAGCTGAACTCCATTAGCACATTTGATTTTCTTTTCATTCAGAAATAAATAGATCAAAGGATTTCAGCTCATTTTGATTAATTAAAACGTGTGTGTAATATTTGCTATGTCAGCACTCTTTGTCACATTGCACAGAGCTGAAGAAAACATCCTGACATTTTCTTTGGGTAAAAGAGGCTTAAAGAGAGTAACATCATCTGGTGCAGATGCTGTTGTTTTTCCAGAAAGAAAAAATAAACACCTGAGAATTGTACATTGATCTTTGTATTGCTTCAGGTAGAGGAGCTACTGTGTAATCTGAACAGCATCCTGTCAGATACAGTGAAGATGAGGGAATTTCAAGAAGATCCAGAGATGCTAATGGACCTCATGTACAGGTGAATCCATTTAGAATTGCTACTGAGAAAATTCTGCAGTGAGGTGAGCTGAACTGTGCATTTTAGGGACAAGCTGTGACAAACTTTCTATCTGTTCTGTTTCTGTACATTCCCCCTTTAGCACAGCTGATCTGGCACCAGGGGCCTAGGCTGCAGTAGTGAGCACATTGCAGTGGGGCTTTTGGGAGGTGGACATAGATTTGGGCAAGGATAAGAGTCAGGAACATTGAAAAGTCTTGGATGCAGCAGTTTTATTTTCCTCATCGCCCCTGTGTCTCCTGCCCTCCACTGCCTAACCATTTCTTTTGCTTTGTGTTTAATGAATCATACAGAATAGACCGAGATGTCTTCTTTCATTCAACCCAGGTGAAGAATTATAAAGGTGTTTTTGTTATTTGAGAAGTGGTCATTCACGCCTGCTTTCTGGCCTGTGTTGTTAGAATTGCAAAAGGATACCAGACATCGCCGGACTTGAGGCTGACTTGGCTGCAGAACATGGCAGAGAAGCACACCAAGAGGAAGTGCTACACAGAAGCAGCCATGTGCCTGGTCCATGCTGCAGCACTGGTGGCAGAGTACCTGAGCATGCTTGAGGATCGGAACTATCTCCCTGTGGGCAGTGTCAGTTTTCAGGTAAAAGGCATGAGGCAGTTCTGGTGTGTGTGTTTGTTCTTGCGCTAAGCAAAGCAGAGGTGCGTGTGTGGGGCAGAAGTGACAATGGCAGTCTCCAGCTTCTATTTCCAGCAGTTTGATACTGTAATCTCTTACTTGCTAAGCAGAACCTCTCTGTTATTGCATGCCTTTTCTAAGGCTGTTACTTATCAACTGTGACAGATGCATCTTTCAAACTTGTTTCTCATAATCTAGATAATTGGAGCCACTCAGTTCTTTCAGGTGTGTTCTGCAATCCTTTGACTGGCCTCCAATTACTAACCAAACCCTTGTGATGAGTAACACGATCACCACAGTCAATCTAGTACATCCAAGTCAGGTAAAAATGTCCCGTAAGTTCTTTCAGCGTGAGAAGTAGCTCTCAGATTACCTCTCTGAAGACTCCACTGGTTCTTTTGGCGTTGTTGAGCTCTTTACTCAGTAATACGTTGATCTTTTTCAGACAGTTTTCTTGGGTTTTGGTTTTCACTTAACTTTCCTACATCACATAGATGAAAGCATAACTCTTTGTGCTTAAAGTTAGACATTTTTAAATGCAGATATAGATACCCTTAGTTTATCAGATTACAGAATTTTGGATACCCTTACCTGAACTGACTTTCTATGAAAATTCAGTGATTTTAGTGCTTCTTTTCTCCACATTATTAAAAATAGAAATGGCCAAACCCTTAATTTATTACCATGTGTTGATAATTCCTCTTTTATCATTATTCCCTGAGACCAGTGGATTGTTTGCTGCAATGATTAAAGAAAATTATAAATAATTTCAACTAATTAGTGGAAACATTTTGGTGGATCACCTTAGATGTTATATAGACATCTACTGTTTAGACATTATTACCTTTATTAGATTGTAATCCCTTTTTTTAGAGAGTATCAGGCTTGTATAGTCTGATGTTGATTCAGGCTAAGTACAATACCCTTAAGATTTTCTTCAGTAATTTTGTATCAGTATTTCTACCACTTTGTCCTGGTGCAGTCTGATAAACCTAACATTATCCACTCATCATGTACACTTTTAAAAAATACATTATCCCCCCCCGGAACTTCCCCAGTTTTCTAAAACATATGGCAACTCAGTATTCACTGCTTGAATATATTTTTGCTTAGCTTTTTTGACCTGCTGAGGAGCACATTTTGTTGCTAAAGTGAGTTTGAAATACCTAACACTAATACTTGGTGCATTCATCATCCCTTGATAGAACCATACCACTTGGGTTTTTTTCCCTTCAAAATAGTGAATGTGAACATGATTGAACCACTTGGCATTTTGCACTGAATTTAGTTTGTTGGGCATCAGTATTTGCAATTCCACCTTAGCAATTAGGTGGTGGACAAATGTTTATTCTTGATTTTCTTTCATATCAAGATAGCTGTATATACTCTTTTTAACGGCTAAAATTCTGGCCATGGATTTATACTTCTACCATTTTGCATCCCCTATGAATTTTGTATACCATCAAACCTCTTACTTCTATGCATTACTTCTATTTAATTTTTTGTCCCTACTTGTTAGATACTATCATCATTTAGATATAAGTGAAATCTGCATTCCCTTCCCAATGTCATCTTGCTCCCACATGCAATAACCTAATGCAATTCCTCCCTCCATTGCTCCTAGATTATGCAGATTGCTATAAACAGATATGTTTTCATTTATTTTAGAGAATTGAAGTCTATTCTACAAGGCACTAGGCAAGCAAAAACTTAAGAGTTTAAAAGCAGCAAATCAATTTCTCTCGTCAAAATGCTTGTGTAAATACATGTTTACCAAAGAAACAGTTGCCCCATAGGAGAGAGGTAATAAAATGCCCTAATGACGAGAACCCAGTTACACAACTCTTTATCTGACAGCACAATTTTGAATTTCAGTTTACTCAATAACAGTAATTAACTATAATAACCCTTTGCATTTTTATATAGGCTTTCAAGAAAAGGTTTCCCATTCTTTACAAACAGGTTTATGTTCTGTAGCACCTGTGAGGATCTTATTCAGATGACCTTGTTAAAAGAGGGAAACACTATGCAGACTAGCTTGGCTTTATCTGTAGTTACAGGTCCCACTCACTGACTCTTTCTGTGACCACTTCTTCATTAGGCTCAGATGTGAGATCAGCTAATACTGGTGATATGCATTTAGTTGTGGAATTGAGGGTGATAGTAATATGGATAAAGCTATTATTCTGGATGAGCAGAAGTATTATCTCCTTTTTACATATGAGTAAAATAAGTCTGCAAAGGCTCAAATCAGTTCTGATTTTGATCTTCTCCAATGAGTCTATTAGCATCCAGAAAACTGACTGTCAGTACAGCAACGCTTTTTCTTATATTGTAGCAGACAAAATGCTTCCCTCTATGCAATCAAAACTATCCCTCAAAATCAAAATGGGGTTACATTCAGTGGAATTCCCTTTGAGCTTAATTTGTGTCTACACTAAATCCCCTTTACAAGCGGCAAAGCAGAATTAGTGAGAGTATGAAGTGCATAGGGACTGACTTTAAAGCCACTTTATGTTAACCCAGACAAGTACTTAGTGTGTGTGTCTACCTGCTGAGGCACAGGGCTCAGCAGCAGCCTAATTTACCTGGGCTGTTTGGGGGTCTAGGTTGTAGGCTACCCTGGCCTTATTTAACATGGTTATAAAGGCTGGGGATCACAGGGGTTTTTGAACTGACACAAGTATTTCTTGTCCTTAATGAAAACTAGGCTTGTGAAATGCAAAATAATTGCTGATAAAATACCTGGTGATTTATGTATTGCCTTTATTATACAAGGGATATGTAAAATTCTTCAATATGAAAGGTGGATCAAGGCTAAAGTTGGGTGAGGCATGTCCACTTTGCAAAGGATCATGCAAGCCTCTGGAGTATGTCATGCAGGCTCTCTCCTACTAGAGTGCATGGACTGTAAAACATGGAAATACATACCTGACATAAGTTATTAGCAGCTTAAAGGTGGAGAAGGGGTAATTGGTGTCCATGACTTTCTCATTACATTTGTATGTAAATCTCTTCTCTGGACTCTTTTGTCTTTGCTACAAAAAGAAAATTTAAGAAAAATTAAAAATAAATAAAAATTTAAAATTAAAAGAAAAAGCCACCAGGCCACCAAAACAGTCTTAACAGTCTTTAATGGCTACTGTTACAGAAAAGGAAAACCAGAAATTGAGCTGCGTGGCTTGTGAGTTTGTGCAGGTATGTGACAGTAAACCTAAGTCTGGCTGAAGTCACTCTCTTCAATAAGACTGGTTGGTAAAACGTGGCTTCAGTGTGCTAAATGTGCTATAGTTTTCCCTCTGGCCAAAGTTCATATGTATTCTTAACTCCTGTAGATGCTCTTCTGAGGCTGTGCTCACCCTTCCAGTGGAGCTGACATGATGTGCAGACTAGGCAGTGTGATGGCAGCATGGTTGGAGTAAATTTCACCCATGGAGAAATAAATACATCCACAAAACCCAGGGGAGAAAGTCCAATGCTGCTACGTGGTGCCAATTCTATATCTGAAATCTGATCAATAGTAACAGCCCTCAGTGTCTCTGCTATTTTATAAAGATGCCTTTAAGGACTCAGCTAGCCAGCCAGCTGGCATCCATCCTGCACTCAGACAGATTGTCATTGCCAGTTTCTGCTGAAGTGAGACAATATGACACTAATTTAACTCCTTTTAATTAATAGAAAATCGAAGCTTAGCCTTTCTGCTGCTGTTGAAAGTTACATATGCCAGTCCCATACTGTATGTACACATATTTTGCTGTTATTTTGCAGGTTTCTGTGTAGTATAAAATTTTTAATGTTTATGCCACCCAGTGTCATTTATTCGAAGGAGTTCCGAAGAACTGTAGATATGTTATTTCATGGTCTAGAATCTCAAAAGAGTGACTTTATCTAGTTTTATTTAAATGCACAGTGAGATCCATAACATTAACAAGAAACGGAGTTAATTCTGCAGGATTAAAGTGTAATGTGGCAGAGGATGAACCAAGAAGAAGCAATCAATTATTGCAGTTTTTAGAGCGATATTGTCTGTGTCCTACTTCTCCTCTGCTTGGAAAAGTCGAATAAAAACTTAAAAGTTCAATGTATTCGGGCAGGTGGCAGGAGGTCTGGAGTGCAGTTTGGAATTTCCCACTGCCAAGTGCCAGCAGTAGGAAGGGCACATTGTTTGTGACCCTAGTGGTATTGGGGATTGAGCTCACTGCAGCTCCAGGGAATTCCAGCCACCAGAGAAGAGCTAGTTTGAGATCTACATGAGGAGTCTGCATTTTAAACCTGAGGCTAGAAAGAAAATGCATGATTGTTGCAGCGAAACTCCTGATCTGCTGTCTATGGAGATTTATGATGTTACTTTCACTTCCAAAAAGAATGTAACTATGTGTCCCCTGGTTGCACCTGAATAATCTCATTCCTCTTCTCATCATGTAAATATGTTGAAACCATTTCTTCCTCAGTCTTTATGATGTCCTGTTGATTCAGATCTTTGATTTCTGTGCTCTGATGTATTTTAGAACATTTCATCCAATGTGCTGGAGGAATCTGCTGTTTCAGATGATGTTTTGTCTCCAGATGAAGATGGTATATGTTCTGGGAGGTATTTCTCAGAAAGTGGACTGGTGGGGCTGCTGGAACAAGCTGCAGAGCTCTTCAGCACGGTGAGTGAGGACCAGAATCACCAGGAGGGGGTGGATAGTGGGCAATCTGAGCCAGATCCACAGCTTCTTTTCCTGCACATGAGGTAACAATGTAGGACTGCTAACCCAGGCACCACAGCCCCGCCACACTCCAAATAACAACAGGACACGTTTTTGGCTGTCCAAGGACTGCCTCAGTCAGATTGATTAACCTAGGCTTTTTCAGCCTAGCTCAGCCACATACCCACCTCTACTGTGCAGACCACAGGCAGCATCAACAGAGAGGGATTGTCTCAGGCAGGAACCAAGACTTTCAGTTGGTGTTATCATGGGATAGTACATTTAAGAAAAAGATCTTGCATAAAGGATATATTTTAGGAAGCATGTCAGAGTTACTCCTATACTTTTAGACATCATACAACCACCAGCCTCATAATCTATATTTAGTATGTAAGGAGTCATGATTTAGCATCTCTAAAGATATCACTTGGGTTCCTTTTGTCCAGACGCAGTTCTGGTTGCCCTGAACCATGCATGATAAACAAATCCATTTCCTGCTGCTAACCTGCATTCCTAGTTCTTCTAGCCCTGAGGCAGAAACCAGGGCTTTACACGGGAATTTGGACTTGAGAGCCCAACAGATCACAGATCCAAATTACATCCAGTTCATTAACTGCTGTTCAGAACTGCCCATTTACTATTACTAGCTTTTAGAACAACAAAACAAGCAACATAGCAGATTAACACATGTGTCCCATAAATCCCCTTTTCAGCCAAGCCATTGATGGAGATCTAGTTTCCTTTCAGAGTGCACCAAAACTCATTTATTTTCTTCGTCTTTTTTCTTTTTTTTTTTATGTTCAAAGGGAGGTTTATATGAAACTGTGAATGAGGTGTACAAAATTGTCATCCCCATACTGGAAGCACATCGAGACTTCAGGAAGCTTACCTTGACACACAGCAAGCTACAGAAGGCCTTTGACAGCATTATTAATAAGGTATTTGTGAGTCAAAGCACTGCTAGCAAGACACATTGCTGGGTTGCACTATTTGTTTAAGACTGGTGTTAATAAAACTGTTCATGTGTGTATTGGGTTTGTGTGGCCAGGTTTTGGTAGTGGAGGGGGAGGGTTAAAAGGGTGATGGCAGTGAGAAGCTGCTAGAAGCTTTATCCATGGTCAACAGAGCCAATGCCACCTGCTGACCAAGGCTGGTGAAGGCTGAGCCCATCAGTGACAGTGGCAGCACCTCTGGGGTAATATATTTAAGAAGGGAAAAAAAATTGTTGGCCAGGTGTAATTGTGCAAAGAGAAGAGAAGAGTGGAAAATATGTGAGAGGAACAGCTCTGCAGATACCAGGGTCAGTGGAGAAGGAGGGGCAGGAGATGCTACTGGTGCTAGAGCAGAGATTCCCCTGCAGTCCATGGTGCAGATCATGGTGAGGCAGCTGTGACCCTGCAGCCCATGGAGATCCACGGGGGAGCAGAGATCCACCTGCAGCCCATGCAGAACCCCAGGCCAGAGCAGGTGGATGCCTGGAAGAAGGCTGTGATCCCATGGGAAGCTCACACTGGAGCAGGGAGGAACCACAGGCTGGAGCAGGGGAAGGCCTCCTCTCCCTGAGCAGTGGGACAAGCAACATGTGATGAACTGACCATAACACCCATCTCCCTGCACCACTGGGAGAGAAGAGGTAGAGCCTAAGAAGGAGAAAGAGAGAAAGGTGTTGTTAAAATTTGTTTTACTTCTTGTTATCCTGTTTTGAGTTTGATTGGTAATAAATTCAATTAGTTTCCTCAAGTCGAATGTGTTTTGCCCATGATGGCAACCAATTTGTGATCACTCCCTATCCGTATGTCAACTCATGAACCTTTCATTGTCTGTCTCATAACCAGTTGCAGGGAAGGATAATAGAGAGGGTTTGGTGGGTACCTGGCATCCTGCCACGATCAACCCACCAGAATTTGAAATAGTTCCATTTCCTTTTTCAAACAAAAGCTTCCATCTGCTTTCATCTGCCTACATAGCCTACAGTGTAAAAAGGCTCTCCATACAAAAAAAACCAGAGAGGAATATAAAATGGGTTTACCTGAACATGTCTGTGTCCACCTGGCCACATATGTTTAACAAAATAACTTTATTGTCAATTCACTAGTGTTTTCAGTAATAAAACAAGAAATATGAAAACCCATATAAATTCTCAACACTCACACTGTCCCTTCTCTTTCTTCAGAAGAACCTTATTGCTGAGCCTAGTCAGTTTCAAATTCTTATCAATTTTCATTGCAAAATTGCAAATTTTTAATTTTGTACTCAATGGAATGGAAAATAAATAAGGTATTTTGTTTTGTGAAACCCCCTTCATGATCAGCTTATATTTTAAGTTAGATTTCAGTCAAATGTTGCATTAGTTTGTATGCTTTCTTTCGTGTACTTCTAATCCATCAGCACCAGCACTGCTGATATATAGAAGTGGCTTTAAAATGGGGAAAATGTAGGACTAGTGAGTTTTCTTATACATCAGTTGAGGGAAAAAAAGGCATTCGAATACTACAGTGTCCACATAAAGCAATTGTAAATTTCCTCTTTCTTTTTTATCAATTAGGGTCAAAAACGAATGTTTGGAACTTACTTCCGTGTTGGTTTCTATGGATCCAAATTTGGGGACTTGGATGAGCAGGAATTTGTTTATAAGGAGCCTGCAATTACAAAACTCCCTGAGATTTCTCACAGATTAGAGGTAAGGAAAAACATTATGTTAACATGATATCAAATGTTACATTATACTTTTTGATGAACCCACACAGTCCTAATAGTATTATTGCTATATAAAAAAATCAATAACAAACTGAATTGTACCATAGATTATTTCCTTTGTTCATATTCTTTCCACAGTATGCCTTTTTAAAGCATGATGATCTAAGTGATCCATTCTCTTGAGGCTATGTCTCTTACAAGCAGGCCTGTAATACATTGAATGATTTTAAGCATGCCAGATATTTGCTTTGGTATCTTTTCAGCTTTTTTAATAGAATTGCTATGTTCCCTTCCTAATTTCCTACTTCAGGTCTGTGATTGTCACAGTGATCTTTGTCAGAAGATGCCTTACCCTGGCCAGCTGTGGTTTGTGGAGCAGTATACTGACTGTACAAAGCCCAGAAATCATCATGGTTGTCACTCCTTTCTCCTAGAACGGCATTAGCATTACATTAAGGACTAAAAATATTTTGGGATGATTCTGTTTCCTTCCTAGGGATTTTATGGCCAGTGTTTTGGGGAGGATGCTGTGGAAGTGATTAAGGACTCTGCTCCTGTAGACAAAAGAAAGCTGGATCCCAATAAGGTAGGGAGAGTACTACTGAGAGGGTTGAGTGCTTTGTCACACCGAGGAAAGGAGGAGGGGAGGTCCCCCTTGCAACTTTTATGCTCAAACAGTAAGGCACTAAAAGAAACCACCCAACATTGTATCTGTGTGCCCAGGGGTCTTAAAGTCTCTGTGACAGGCTTAGCTTGTCACAGAATATGAAAATTAGAAGTTCTGATCTCTGGTCCCTGCCCTGGTTCTAATCCCCAGGGTTAAGCTGTGTCCTCCTAGATGCAAGTTTTGTCAGCTCTGAATAAGAAAAGAATCCCTGAAGAATTTTCAGCTCTGTGCATTTCCAGACCATCCTTAGCCAACGTGTACNTTTCTTAGGCATACATACAAATTACTTTTGTGGAGCCGTATTTTGATGAGTATGAGATGAAGGACAGAGTTACCTACTTTGAAAAGAACTTCAACATCTGTCGGTTCATGTACACTACGCCTTTCACCATGGATGGGCGCCCCAGAGGAGAGCTTAGTGAGCAATACAAGAGGAACACCATCCTAACCACAATGCATGCTTTCCCCTACATCAAAACTAGAATCAGTGTCATCCAAAGAGAAGAGGTAATTGGGTTTTGAAGACAGATCTAATTTCTCAAGGACTGAAGGAGTTTCTGGATGGGAAGATTTCCAAATTTATGTTTGGCATAAATAGAAAAAAAAGAATGCTGAATTTCTCAGATGTTGCTCTTGTAAACAGGAGTATCATAGAAGGGACAGACAAGGCAAGATAGAGATTTGCTGCCGAGAAGAGAGGATAGCCAGTGTATATTCTTCTTTTAACCTCCTAGCTTTAATGCTGTGTAGGAGGATGTGTGGAGCTCTGTTTGTAGCTGTACTTGTAGCTGATAAAGTAGAAGTAGGCTAGGAGTACAGTCAGAGAACTAGACTGTGCTCAGGGAGACAGAGAAGGTTTATACTGTAGAAAGTGAAACACCATTTCAGGCATGAAGTGAGTAACTTAGCATAATAATGAATTTATGTAGACAGGAGGTCTGGTTCACACCCTATTCATGCAAATGGTAAGATGTCGAAGAGCTTTGGATCAGATGCACCATCTACCAAGATGACAGTTAGACTGAACAGTGTTCCTGGGTTTCGCAACTGCTGCTTTTCAAACAGGAGAATGATAGGGATATTGTCGGATTTAGAACAGGTCAGCTGCATGCATGATTCAGGTCATGAACCATCTTTTCTTCCATTTCCCTTAGTTTATTTTAACCCCAATTGAAGTTGCTATTGAAGATATGCGTAAAAAAACACAGGAACTAACGGCAGCCACCAACCAAGAGCCACCAGATGCCAAAATGCTCCAGATGGTTTTGCAGGGCTCAGTTGGAGCCACTGTAAATCAGGTAAGGGATCCAAATAAGCCAGATTAAGTGTTTCTGCATACTTTTCCTCATTGTGCATTCTTTTTTGCTCTCCTATTTCTTGCACTGGAAGAAGTACATCTAGTCAGACACATTTAGTCACTGTGTGTATTTAAACTTCATCACTTGATATTTAGTCACTGTATGCTGTTCATTAGCTATGCTTTTGGTGAGAGTGGGAAGCACTGTCCAGGCTGTAGGTGCAGAAACTCACAGAAGCCTTGTGAACGCATCCAAGGATTTTTCATTTCTAACATGGTAGCCATCTCAGCCATTTTGTTTATTCTGGATGTATCCTTGGGGAATGGGAATAATAATAACAATTCTCTTGTGGAACCACCACAAACTCAGTTTCACTAAAATTAAGTCAATACATGAAGTCAAGACCTGAGTGCCCTAAAAGAAAGCTGAGATGCAATAGGTATAACATAAATATACACACTAAAAAAAAGCCCAGGCAATTAAAAAATTTAAAACTGAAGAATTGAAAGATGAAGACATGGCTGAGCAAAAACTTGGTGTTATGCATGATTTCACAGAGCTTGGGGTATTTTGCTGAAGGCTTAAATACTCTCAATTTCTCCAGGTTCTTCATCAGCCAAAGCATCTAGTCTGAAATAATGTGTCATTGTAAGCTTTGGAAAGAGTGATCTTTTTTGGCACTGGGCTTATTGCCTGAAGGTCTTGTAGTACCACACACGGGAGCTGTGTTTCTCTAATATAAACAGGTTTGTCACTAGAGCTGCCCCAGCTCCTCTTTGCTGAGCAGAATTTGTTCCCTTTGTTGTGGGACTGGAGGAGAAAAATAACAAGAGAGGATAAGATATGATGGGCAAAAATTCTGCTTGCCAAAGGAAAGAGAGCTAAAAAACATCCTCTTATGGAATTTGTGCATAGTTTTATTTTCTTCCATAATTCCACTCATGAAATAACAAACAGCTTTAAACAATGTGTGGTCTGTTTTCAGTCTAAGCAGATGATTTTGACATTTTCCTGTGTTATTTCTGTAAGGGACCACTAGAGGTAGCGCAAGTGTTCCTGGCTGAAATTCCAGCAGACCCCAAACTTTATCGACATCACAACAAGCTGAGGCTGTGCTTCAAAGAGTTTATAATGAGGTCAGTAAAACAAAATTGAAATGCTGAATTGCATCAGTACATTCAATATTAGCAGTAATGCAACGCAAATATAACTGAGTAATTACGCAAGTTAGCATCATGAATGCTGGCATCTCCTGCTTTAGACCCTCTGACCAGACTTCTTATCTCTGCTTCATGTGAATGCCTAGGCAGGCATTGCATCTCAAAGGG
>WEIT01026126.1:116601-158784 GCA_013389985.1 Dryoscopus gambensis | reverse complement strand
CCCCCAGGGAGCTCCTGAGTCTGTCGGGAGTGGGAAGCGGACGGTCAGCCACGGCGCTGCCCCGCTGGCAAGAAGACGGTGGTCCCGCGGACCGGTGTGTGAGCGTGTCGCGAAGAGTTGTTGATATCCCTCCCCGTTTTGAGTGAAAATGCTTGATTATGCCAAGCGGGCCACGAACGCGCGTGTTCCATGCATCGCCGCATCCCGCCCGCTCTCGGAGCAGCGGTCCCTGCCCGCGGGACGCCGCCAGCGGCTCCCCCGGCCCCGAGGGAAGCGCTGCCAGGTGGGGTGGGAAGCACCTGAGAGGAGGGGGTGGAATCGGTCACATGTGAGAGCAGCGTTCACCGGTGCTTTGTTTGAATGGACCGTCACTAACTTGTAAGCTGGCACTTCAAAAGAGTAGAGAAATTTTTTGGGTAGGGGGATGGGACAAGGGGAAGGTTCTGGGCTTTGATGCTCAGTACATGAAAGTATTTTAACTTTGACTGCTCTTCACGAATCTCAGAAAAAGAAAAAACCCAACTCACAAACTCTTACAGACATCCTGAAGTGTTTGATAACAGTCTTAATTTCTCTGAAACAACGTTGTGGGACCCTGTAGCTTGAAACAGATTTACGTGTAAAAAGTGATTCAGGCGTAATTACAAGCCTCAGTAATGATAGTGACTTGCTTGTGACTGCTTTGTCCCCGAGTTACACATAAGACCAAGCTGAGTTTAACTTTTCTTGTACTGATGTTAAGGTCAGGCATAGTATGCTTTTTGTTAAATCAAAGCTCTCAAACGTCTAAGTACCGCCAAAGCCTGTTTGGCAGTTCAGTAGCATAGTTGACAACCTTGTTTCTTGGCAAGCCATAGAAGATAGCATGACAATTTGCTGATTAAACATATTGGCTGTATCTTAACCTTTTATTTCACCCCTTCTGTCAGAGTGACTGAGTCTTATTAAAGGTTGCATGGGTGTCTGTTGTGAAGAAAGGAAAATATGAGAAAAGTGAAAGGAGGCTGATTGGGTTAATGTGAATTTTAGAAAGGCCAAACTAATTTAGTGAGTGTTCATGATGTGCAGAGAAAGCCCTGACATTTTTGTCCAGGTGGTGTTTCAAGTCCTTAGAAGAGCTGCTTGGGTCTTCAAGTCCGGAGTCAGTTTTCCAAAGGGACACGGTGCCAGTAGGGCACAGTGGTGCTGGCTGACCGGAGTAGGGCTGCACCCAATCCATGCTGCAAGCAGCATCTTTGAAGTCTTATCTGTCTTCTGTCTGGGAACATCTGCCAGATACTAGTGACCAAGTGAAATGGGATTCTATCCCAAAACTGCGTCCTCAACAGGAGATGAGATATTGTCATGTGATAGGAAAGCCTGTGTCCTTCTTCCGTTGGTTTTGAGTGAGAGAGGTTGCAGCTGTGGTGCACGAAGATGTGGGGCGATTGGCTGTGGAAACTTGTTGCATGAGCATTCCACACAGTGCCGAGTGTGGGTCACACCAGTGCTGGGGGCAGCAGCACAACCCCAATTGCCAGAGCGCAGCTTGGGCTAACGGGTAGGTGGATACAGGCTCTTGTGTGCCTCAAAATCTGTGGCTTGGCTGACCATGTTTTTAATGGAATTTGTTGTTACATTTAACTCTGTTTCATTTGTCTGACATGACAGTGTGGTTTGTCCCTTTTTATTGCTAGTGATCTAACTAGAAGGAAATTCATATTGTAATGTGTATTTTAGTGACAACTTCTGTAGCACTCCATATGGGAGTGTCTTAGCTCTTAAATTTGTGCACACCTACTTTCTTTCAAGATTGGCGTTTACTTTAAAATTGGACTGGAGAAACTGAGAACAAAGCTTCGTCCTTTGATTGAAAACTGAAGGTGCACTGGTTTTATGTGGCAGTTCAGTGTGTCTTTAAAATCCCACCTCCTTGGGAGAACCAGAAGTGGAGATATTTCTTGTAGCACAAATGACTTCAGTTTGGGATGGGTTGGTCCAGTAGCTCCCCCTCAGCATCTCTTTGCCTTTTCTCACACTGGCAGTTTTCTCAGGTTTGTAAGCTTCTGGTACAGCTTGTTGTCTCAATTTCTGCAGTGCCCTGCATGTCTAAATAATAGATGCTGAAAGTGAAATGAAAGCGCCCAAATGAAGAGTCAGTTTTGCAAATGATGCAGAGCTACTGTGAAGAGCTGTCAGGAATGGGCATCTGATCATGCTTTTAGTTGCTAAAACATTAGTTGTTAACTGAGGAGAGTTGCAAATTTTTCTTGTGGTGTCAGCACCTGTTGAAGTGGTAGGTCATAGAGAAGGAGGCTTTTTTCCTAGTCATTTAGCTAATGGAATTGACTAATGGGCCAAAGGAGGTGTTTCAGGTGTCATTGCTTGTACTGTTCATGCATCCAAATTCTCCTCTGCACTTTAGAAAGGGAAGAAACAGTACTTGGAAAGTGGCTTGAAATCAGCTTGTGTGTATGTATGTGCACAAGTATGAATTTTACCTAAAATTTTGGTGGGTTGTATCAAGATGACAAGTGTTAAGCTAATGACTAGGTTTTCATGTCATAATGATCAGGAGACGTTCATGTGGAATTGCAACAAGATATAGCAATGAACTATTTCCAAAAAGTTACGATGCCAGCTAACTTCTTAAAGATGCAGTAAATGTAGTTTACAGATGACTTGAAATGCCAGCTGTAATTTTTTTACAGAATTTGAGAAGTCTTTTTTTGAACTATATAAAAATATATCTAAAAATCGCATTATATTTTTATAAACCTTATGTATGTAACCATATTTCACAAGCCTTTATGGAATAAAAAATTTACAAACATTATTAAATAAGTTCATCTTGACTAGAGATTGAGATTTATGATGAGGTTTATAATGTGTTTGAGTCTAGTGGGAAATGATTCATTTTAAGTATCTTAATAGTATCTGCTTGCATGGTTGAATAATTGGTGGTGCTGTAAAAAGGCATTTAGGCATCTCAAGGGAAACCACTTAGGCTTGTCAACTCTGACACTCCACAGTTGCCTCTTGCTCCCATTATAGAGGCTATATGTTGAGGGGAAATAACATGCAAATTATATGACTGTTCCCAGCTGTCAAAAGACTGGTACCTGAAGAGAAATAAATACATGTCAGGAGTGAACAATTGGCATAATTGATTTTTTTTTTCAGTTTATATATTTTATGCAGACTACTAGCAGTGTTGTACTGTGAATTATACTCCTAAGGTCTATCTAGTGTGTTCTCTAATTCTGAATGCTGCCCAAGTATTTTACTTTGGGAACCTGTATCTTCAATCATGACGGTAATGTTGAGTCTTGTGGTTAAATCTGAATAGTGATTCAGGCCATGTTTATCTTTTTACTTTGCCAAAGGTTCCCTGGCAAACTCCAGATAGCAGAAAGATGTCCATGATGATAGTCACTTTTTCACCATTAAGGGGGTACTTGTCCACAATGAGGAAAAAAGGAAATAGCTTGTAAGGTGCTGTAGTGAATACAGGAAATACTTTCTGAGTTTTGATAGTAATGAAAAAAAATGTGTCATTCAGGAGGGGTGACAAGAGCATCTGATCTCTCTTTCAGACTGCCACAGACTCTGGGCTCTTAACCCTGTATTATGCCAAATGACTAGTTTGGCTAAAGCATAGCTTAGAAGGCAGCATCCTGTTGGACTTAAAGCACTCCCACAGGCTTCCCCTGTCAGTTAATGCCCATTTTTTGTGTCTTTCTGAGCTCAAAAATGTGTTTCTGATTTCTAATTAGAGCTGTTCTGAGGAAGGACAGCTGACAATTAAACATGAGTCATGAATGCATGTTTTCAATGTCCCTTTAATTCTTTAGAGATGCGAGTAGACTGAAGACAGAGGAGTCTGACAAGATCAGTTGGAACTTAATTGTGGATAAGCATTGTCAAGCTGAGTCTGGTCTTTTTAAAAGCCAAACTACTGTTCGCATACTTTTTTGATGTATGGGCTCCCTATTGCACACAGGAGCCAAAACTAGGCCCAGATATCTGCCTTGATGGGGTTTGGAGGTTGTAAGTGGCTTTCCCTAAAACAAGGCATCTCCAGAAAATGTTCTGGAGAAGGTGGTGGTGGGAGGGTGTTGGGCACTGCGGTTGTCCTAGCCTGCTTTGGGGCTCAGGGATGGTGCTTCTGTCCCATTCCTCACACAGAGGGACATGTCTGTGCTGACCTGGAGCACTGGGATGTTGCTGTGTGACATGCAGAGTTCAGGAGGAAGAAGTGTCAGTGACAGAAGTCTCCTGTGTGTGTAATATGTCTGGTTTTCTGTCTGTGTATGCCATGAGCTATAGGCATCTTCTTGTGATGTTTGGAGGTGGTTGGTATCCAGGAGGGCAGTGGGGGCACCTCACTGGGTTTCCTGGACAAATGTTTGTGACACCACACTTTATGGGATGGATTGCTGATCTGCTCTGGCCTGGTGATATATTAGGCCTGCTTCGTCGTGTGCTAGAGCTCTGAAGTAGGTGATGTCCTTCCTGCCTGTAGATGCCTTAAGGTGTTGGTTGAGGAAATCCAGAGGGATTTACTGTTGAGTTCTTTGCTGCCCAAAGGTATCCTTTCCTCATTCCAAGGACTTTAGTTTTTCGTAGTGGTCCACTATCTTCTGGGCCCAAAGGGTCTAGTGCATTTACATGAAGAAGTAGTGCCCTGGCAGGAGTGGGTTGCACTGCTGCTGAGGTTTCCAAGAAGATGCAAACAGTCAAAATGTTAGTTACTGGACAAGACACTAGCCCTAGTAAGGCTGCCTTGGGTTGAGAGGTTCTGTACCAGAGGTTTTTATCAAATGCAAGGTACTGATACCTCTAGGACTGATGAGGGCTAATCAATCCCATATGTCTTGTATGGCTCTGTAATTAGCGAACATTGACTTTTAAACCCTAAGTCCCTGGACTTTTTTTCCTGAGTACTTGGATTAGTACTCCTAAGTTTAGCTGCAGATAGGACTGTTACCCACACAAATGATCAATCCTTCTCTTGGTCTCACTGAGCTGATAGCCTTTGTGGCTGCTGTGCACTGACAACGAGTTCTGTAGTGTGTGTGCACACATTTCAGCCTCCTAACTGTATAGCTCGATCAACACTCCTTGACATAGGGACAAACTGATTCAGCTTTTACGCACCTTTCATTTTTTTTACATAATCCACCAGCCCCTTCCAAATAATGTCGTTTGGTCTGTTAAAAATGGAACTGTTTTACTGAGGCCTCTTTCATGATTTATAACTACTTCCGATCCCTTCTGATGCCTTAGGTTTTAGCTTTTATATTCTTCAAATACTGTATAGCCTAGTTGTAACTCTGAACTTTCTTGTAGCCTGTTAACTACTGCTCTGTCGTGTCAGCTAGACATAAGCCTAGGCATCTCTTCTCAAGGCATCACTTCCCAGTTCTGCAGTGTCATTGTTAAGGGAGGGGATGCTGCCCAGATTGACTCAGATAATTTTGCACCACGAATTGCCAAGTGGCACGCCAGAAGTGTTTCTGTTTTATTCAGCACCCGTACCAATCTCCGCATCTCCTGGCTCTTTCCTGTTGACTGCAGCTGCCTGTGCTGCAGGGGCTTTACAGGGGCTGCAGGTAGGCAGTAAACCTGTGCCTGGCTGAAAGCTGCCAGCTCTTCTCCGGCACTTTTGCTGCCACCTTCTTTCTGTTTGTGCTAATATTTATGTGGCTGTGGGATGAAACAGATTGGAACACTGATCTGTCTGGAAACAGGCATGCTAAAATACCTCCCTTCCTCCCCCCAGTCCCGGCTATTTGATGTGTGCACAGTGTCCCACGGGCTGTGCCAACATAGCAAGAGAGGGTGGGAAGCCTCAGCGGTACTACAGGGATGTGTCAGAAATTAATAGGCATGAAATCATGGTACTGTGATTGCCTCCCGAGCCCGTGAGCAGTTGGAAATCCATGTGATGTGTTCTAAACTTTGGTCCATTAGAACCTTTTTGCCCGATGATGATGAGAAGCACTGATCATCTAAGCCCTGCTTTGTGGGGACTGGGAGAGCTCCTTATCTTTCATTTTCTACTCATCATGCCACCACCCTGCAACCTGTTAGTTTCAAAGATGAAGAGATTGGTTTAAAACAACTGTATTGCCCGGGCTATTCTGATACCTTTTTTTTTTGCTATTTTCCCAGTTAACGGCTGGAGGTCTTCCCTGAAGTGAGACAATGTCAGAGGTTGAATGTGTTTGTTTAGGTGCGTAAATATGGCTGTGCACGGTGGGGCTTCCGTCACAGTGTTTTCATTCACTTCATGAGCTGTTAAATGAGAAAAGGATGGTGGTCATTCCTGAGCTGTTTTGTAACAGCTGTGTCAAAAAGTCCCTAAGGACCTCAGACAATAGTGAACTCTCTGCAAATGATGCTCTTTTCATCCCTGTCTCAGCATATGGTGATGCAAAGGATCTCTGAGGGTCATTATAAACTAATCTAGTTTGGACAGTGAAAGAAAGATACCTACGTGAGTGTTTTATGTGGCTCTTCAGTATTTCCCCAGAGGGAATTTGCCAAGAAGTGCAGGGAAAGTAATATTTGGATTCAGACTAGGGAGCCTTTCTCTCTATTTATATAGACACTTTTGACTGTTTAAATTTAGAATATGAAAAGTAACAAAGGACAGCCAAGATACTGATCGTGAGACAAAAGCATGAGCACTTGATTCATTCATAGTTATTAAATGAAACAATATTGCAGATTTTTTCTCCCAGTTTCCAGACTTCTAACAGAAGAGAAATCGGAATGAAAGAGTTGATAGGTCTTCTCTGTTTTGCAGCTTGGCAAACTCTATTTAAGGTTGTGGGTATTTTCTCACCAGTGCTTTGTTATTAACCCACCTGTGAGTCGGCAGGCTGTACTGTTTCAATGCTTCCGCATCCTATGCAGTGTTAGTAGATGGATACATTACGACATAATCTACTTCCCACTGCAGTTCAGTTTTTGGAGGGCTGCACTAGAGCAAAGCCTTGGTTGTTTGTTTTTTTTTTCCCCCAGAATGTATGTACCTCAATAGATACAGCAAAATACCTGCTAAGAGAAAATGTTTAGTTTTGCTGACTCTTTCTTCAGAGTAGCAACTGGTGTTTCTATCAGGGGTCAATCCTACTAAACCTGTGGGGCATTTGTTTGTTTGTTTTGTTTTTAAGCAGAGTGCTTTAGTGGATAATTACTCATATGTTGGAATCTGACTTTTCACTCCAATTAGCCACAGATACACCCAGATGTGTCTGCCATTCTGCAGTAGATAACTTCAGTGTGCATTGTTAAGATTTCAGATACCAAACTAGGGTGAAAATCAGGCTGTTCATTCACTTCGACCTGTCATGTAGCTTAGTGTGAGTGCACATCCCTTCAGGCTCCATTAGCATGAGTTAACTTTGTAATTGGGTTTCTGGGGCAAACAGGGACAGGAAGCAGAAGTAATTTGGCAGGCCAGGCTTAGCTTTTTTGTTCTGTGTGGTGTAAGTGCACAAGAGAGCAGAAGTAAAATATGGGTGCAGAATGGCTGGAGAAGTCCTAACAAAGCAGTGGACAGTTGTCAAAACTTCGTCTGGATGTTGTGGAGTATCATGCAGCTTTACCAAGGTGGGACTTAACAGCTATATTGAAGCAGAATTTCTATAGCCTCCTGTGCTTTTCAGAACCCTTATCTTGCTGCTCTGTATTTTTCAGCTTTCTCTCTGTCTGGCAGTAGCACCTTGTCTTGTAGAGTCTAGCAACAGGAAATGAGCTTGCTGAATGAAAAGCACTTGTCACTACTCACTTTTGAAACTGCTTCACAATGAAGTTAATAGAAATCTATTTGGTTTCAAGTTGCTATAAACTCTGTTCATAATACCTAGTTTTGCACAAACAAACCAAAAAGTAGAAAAGGGGACAAAATCCAAACCAAACTATAAAATGTTAGGGTTCCTGAGCAGGGGAGACAGGTTTGGTTTGTTTTTTTTTCTTCCATTTTTTAAGGCATTGAAAGTCATCTGGCTCTTTTCAGGTGTTCAATGTAGATTTACATGAATGTGATTAGAATTAAGCTGCTTTATGGTATTTTTTTTAAAACCACACTTCACATTTTTTCAATTAATGACTTCACTTTTAAAACATTAGTCTTTTTCCCAGACTAATCTTAAGACTTAGAAAATGCAATACAAGAAGAGATTTTTAGCTTATGTTCCATTCCTTCCTGATATGTGAGGCTGAACTTGTTCTTAAACTTTCAAGTTGCGGCTTTCTTTTTTTTCCCCTGATGATAAGCTCCTGAAGGATTTTCTTTCCTCAAATGAATGCTAGTCTTACTCTGGCATCACTGAGCATTTTTCTCAACTTGTATTTTAGCAGCAGCCTACTCAGATGGCTTTCTGTGCATGACAAGTCAGTAACATTCAAAGATGAGATATAATCACCTGCAAGACTAAGATGAAATCTCTCTGAAACAAAGAGGTGCTGGAAACGATATAGGCATGATTAGCTGCAGTTTATGTATTTTGTGACAATCTTGATGTATGCTTCTTACTTTGTTCTTGTGGTGTTATGGGCTGCTTTATTCATGGGGTTTTTTTCCAAGTAGATGAGGATTCTGATGTGTGTGCCCGTGTGTGTAGTGGAAGTTGCCTTGGTCCTGATCCCATCTGTGATTTAGCACTGAGTCTTTATGTCTCCTTTGTGTTTTTCTTGCAGTTTTTCATCCCATCACTGCTGCTGCTTGTGCCCACTGTCATGTTTTTAAGCAATGTTGCAGGATCACATCAATGAAAATACTAGTGGCTGTTGAGAGCCTTCTCACTGCGGAAATTTAAGGAAAACAAACCCTTCTTTGTGTCCGTGCACACATCATGACTGTCACGAGTTATGCGGTAGGCGTGCTAAGGAGATGCAATCGGTGCTCACTCCGTCGAGACCCGGCAGTGGGAGGTGCCCCTCCTGGGAAGCTGCTGCTCCAGCCAGATAGGCAGTGCTCAGTCACTTAGTGGTTGGACTGGGATGTGG
Organism: Dryoscopus gambensis; assembly: GCA_013389985.1. Classification (NCBI taxonomy): domain Eukaryota; kingdom Metazoa; phylum Chordata; class Aves; order Passeriformes; family Malaconotidae; genus Dryoscopus; species Dryoscopus gambensis. Next base: position 149,784 of record WEIT01026126.1, on the reverse strand, counting down.
GGATCAAGAAAATATGGTCAAAATAAAATGGAGTTCTTCAAGAATCTTAAAAATGAGCAGATGACAGAATGTTGTTCACATTGTAAGGGATTGTTGGTTTTGGCTGAAGCAGACTTGAGAGGGTTTCAGGGCTGTTACCTGTAGCAACTCCATCTTTCGTTAGCCTGGGGGAGAGAAGGTTTGTGCTTGTACAGCTGAATATTAAATCTCTGGCTCAGGATATGTTAAGTGCATGTGTTTATTAGTCTTAATGCAGGTATATTTTTCATGCCAGCAACTAGCCCAAAGCCAGGAGGGCCTGCAGTTTGTTTTTGCTGGTAGAATTAATGACAGGTTTATTGCAAAGCTACATTTGAAGTTTTGTTTCCACAAGCACAGGGTGACCAAGACAGGAAGGGACCCTTGTTGGTTCGCAGCGTGCAGCTGAGCCTTTTGACCCATCCACAGATTTACCTGCCACGCACCCCTGAAAAGGAGCCCTACTACTCCTCAGCAACCCCAGCTGCCTCTTGGTCTTGTTGTGTTGTTCCCCTGGTACCCCCTCCCATGCGTCTCTCCCGGGCAGCAAAGCCCCCTGGCCCCCTGTCCGCATTGCTCGCATTCCCGAGCTCTGCGTGCACACAGTGGGATGAGGGAGGCAGCTAAGCTGGTCCTCTGCTCTGGCTAGGAAACCACTGTTGTGAAAGCAGCCTGCCTGCTCCTGTCCTCCCTTTATATCCATTAGAGCCCCCCTGCCCACATAGTTCACATTCCTGAGCCGCATTTCATTGGGGATGGTGTTTTGCTTTGGAGGCCGTTACTGCTTGGTAAAAACGTTTCCTTGTAGCTACATCCTCTTGGAAGAGCAGCGATTTATGTTCCCCAGTTTAAAACATTCGGTGGCTGTTTTGGGTGGTTCGTGGTCTCTTTGGTGACTGCAAGTGAGTGAGATGGCAGATGGATGCAGCAGTGAGGAGAGTGTGCGGTCAGGAGCCAGAGGTTTGGCTGTGCTTAGGCTGAAGGAGAATGTTGGGGTCCTGGAGGAGACTCCATTGGAGCTGGTGTCTGTGACTATTATGCAGGGAGGAAGTTTCATTGTCATTTCAGTTAAAAGACTTTTCCTCCCCACCTCTTCCTCCAAGCAACTTGCTAATTTGCATCACAAAAGTGAGCCAGGGTTATCTCCTTACTGTGTTTCAGAAAATAACAATTCTCTTCAACTCTTAGTGAAAATGAGACGATTTATGGGTTGCTTTATGTGTACTGGTGCATTCAAGTACAGCTGTTAATTGAACTGTCTAATATTCTTTTACCACAATGTCAAGTTACAGCTATTCTTGCATCAGTGCTGAGAGAGTTTCATTGCGAGGAGGAGGACTGTCTGGCCTGTGCCCTGTAGAAAAACCAGCTGGATATGTAAGGCACTTTCCTGCACGTCCAGTCTTCAGAAATAGTGGGCTGTTTGCCATATCCTACTAGTGCTAAGCCAGAGATTCTTAGAGCAAATAAAAATTAGCAATAATGTATTTGTACACAGCTAGGAGCACTAACAATTTTCTGTCAGCAAACAGCCGTTTTGTATCTATATTAAAGCTTAGTCAAATTGACTTTGATGGAGCTGGAGCATCTCATCACTTTGATTTCAGTGCAGAAGTTGTCAAGCCACAAAGCTGCCCTGACATTCCTGCATAAAATTGCTGTAAATAGGTGTGTGACCAGTGTATATGTACCATAGGTCAGAAGCAGTAATTACTCAGTATGTGTTTTTCTCTCTCCTTTGTAGTAATCTCTGGACCTTTGTATAAAACCCAGAGTATTAGAGACTGCAGGAGGGGCCAGAGTAAGGGATGGAGTCTGTACTCTGTATTGCCTCAAGATTCACGTCTGTGCTGTGTTGCAAAATTGTCATGTTCAATGCTTTTGCTCTGAATGGAAAGCCTTTTGTGGCCGGCTCAACTTTGGAAAAGCATTAGGCTAGGCTCAAGGAGGAACATTTTCCTTCCTTTGGCAAGTAAAATCTTCCCTTAGACTGATGCTTGAATATTTAGGTTGGACTGTGTTTGGTTTGTCAAAGTCCAGCTATTTTTTTGCCAAAACTGAGGTAAGTTCCAGATAGAACTTCTGAGATGTGTTCTCTCTCAATGAATTACTCACATAAAAGCACTTGCTAAACCATGTCTAGACTGCAAAGACCTGGATTTGACTGAATCTAATTAAAGCAATGGTGGCTTTCAGGTACGGATTTAACTGCAGTATGTTGTCCTGGCTTTCGCTAGAAAGAGGCTGACCATGGCTGAGGTGGTTTTGACTTGCATACAGAGGTAAATTCAAGTCAGATACCTGAAATGGTACTTCTGCCCACCTGCTTAGCCTGCCACACAGAGAACGTCATCTGCCCAGAGCAGGATGGCTGAGCAGCTCATGGCGATACAGGTTTCAGTGCAGTCTCCTCAGAAAAACTGAAATCAACTTCCTGCTGGTTTTGGAGAATTAGGAGAACAATTCTGTGAGTTACCAGAAAGTTTCTGACTGCATTGCAGAGATATGAAGAGGCTGAAAGTAACACTGCTAGCAATACTGGTTTTGATACTGGAGGTTAAACGTGCCCAATGCACAGCTCTAACTAGTCCGTGCTGGCCGGCCACCCTAATGACTAAGCTTGAGAGTTCATTGCCCATCTGTGCCCATTGCCTCATCTTAAGTCAGGTTGATTACCAGCTGCTTGTTCATTAAGAGGGATTAGGGGAGTCCTGGATGTCTAACACAGCTGGTTTCTCCCATCTCTGAATAAGTCATTGGAATGGAACATGTGGTGTTGCCCATGGGTCCCTCCCTGGAGATGTTCAGGGTAGGTTTTACTGCAGTACAAAGAAGCATAATGTAACTCCTGGCTTCTGGTAGTTTTACCTCGTGGCCTTGAACGTTTGCCCAGACATGTCTGTGAGGCATCTTGGCTGTTCTCATGCTTTTGCTATTCCTCTCTCTCAGCTCTCCGGACTCCTTTTATTTCCTGTAACTTTTCTATCTAGCACACACTTTGTTCACTGCCCATCAAGTCATGCCTAATCCTCCTCTTTCACCCTGCCCCTGAATGCTTGCTCTGTTCAATCAAAGTCTCTAAGACAATACAGAGAAGGGGGGTTACTAAGAAGCAAATGGAAGAAATAAAAGGGAGACGTGAAAGAGCTGTCTCTGACAGAATTCAGGCTCCTCTGTCTAATTTGACAAGTATAACTTTTTCTTGAGAAACTGTCCTTTGCTTCACATTTTCAGCCTGTCAAATTTCTCTAGTTTTGAACTTTGTCTCATGGGGCTGTTGCAGGAGCAGGAATAACGAGCCAGTAGTGCAGTTCCTTTTCCCCTCATTGGAAGTGAGGGGAAAAAAAAGGACACAGCTCCCTCTCACTATAACACAGCAGCAGTGGGCAGCCGCCATGACTTTTTAGGCTGTTGCAGTCTTACAAAATGTTCTAGTTTGGAAATGGAAAAAGAAGATAAACTGGCCTATTCTTGGTATGAAGCTCAAGGCTCAGCACTGGAAAGAAAGTTTGTGTAGCTAATAAAAGGTACACATACTACTTCTTGGCAGGGTGCAGAGAGAACTTTTTCTTGCAAGGAATGTTTGCATGACCTTGTCTTGTCCCTGAGTGTCTGAGAACTTGCATTTTTGTCATCTTCTCAGCAGAATACAACCTGTGATAAACCACATAGTGGCCAGGGGACGCAGAACTAATGCTTAAAGTTCCACGTTGCTTTAGTGAGTACTCTTGTTTGCAGCTGGGTAGTGGGGGCTGTGGACTAGCTCCCTCACTGCCCTCTCCTCTGGCCAGGGGCTGCGACCAGCTGTGCCTGTGGCACAAAGCACGTGCTTGCTCTTTTAAGCTCTTCCTGCTTTCTGCAGGAATCTGGTGTTTTCTTAGCTGTGAACACTCTCCTAGCCTGATTTATGTATGCTTTTTTTTTTGAAAGGCTCTCTTGGTTTCCTTTCACTGTTAACATGCTAATTCACAGCTGGTTGTTACAGGACTGCATATGTTCTGGATCAGGAATAGCCCCAGTTTGTGTTGGGACTATTCCTGTATGAATTATGATTTGCTGCTGTGGAAAGAAGGCTGTTATGCTGCATGACTGATTTGCAGTTCAGCTTGGATGGCCCGATCAGGACTGAAGTTGGGTGGTGCTGATGGATGAGGTGATTAGTGCTGACGTTGAAGATGGAGTTACAGGCAAAGAGGCTCCCAGTTAACTTTCTTACCATGAAAAAAGGGGTAGTATTTGTCTTGCTATAGTGACATGCTGAGCTTTTCTCTAATCTAGGAAGTCTCCACTACCCCCATCCACTACCCCCATCCGCTTCCTCGATCCCTTCTGGAAAACTTCATTTTACATCATGATTTGATTTTTTTTTTTTTTTAATGTGGGTGTGTGGGGGGTTTTGTTTTGTTTGTTTGTTTCCCCTGCCCCCCGAATGAAGGAAACTCTCTTTACTTTTGTCTTGCTGTCTATTGGTAGTGACAGAAATTGCATCAAAGCCTGGATGGGTTTTTTTCGTGAGTGAGTTTGTATTCCCTAAGGCTCTGGCATTTATCAGCCCTTGTTCATGATGGAAGTTGCAGGTCATTGAGATATTTTAACTCCTGACCTAATAGCATGTGAGTGTTTCCTCTGCTGTTGCCCAGTTTGCTCAATTCCCTGTTTGGTCAGCAGCTGGGGAGCTGCTGCGAGCTTGGCTGGCCTTGGCTCCAGGTCGCTCACAGAGCCGGCTTGTTGCTGGCATTAGCCTCGTCTGGCGGCTGAGCAGGAGGCTGCAAAGTTAAAGTGCTGTCAGTGCTCTCAGCCCACGGGCAGACCTGGATGGCACAGTCTGTCAGTGTATGGGGGGAGAAGGTGATGTGAGTGCACAGCTCACGCTGTGGAAGCAAAGTCGGCTGAGCCTGCGGTGGAAGCTGCCTGCTGCAGAGCACTTCGGTCCTCATACCTGTTTCCTCATGTTTGCTGAAGTGTAATTGTAAACAGCCGTTTCCCACTTTCTTTATAGGTCTTTCCTTGGTGTTCCTTTTAACCCGGATTTTTCCTTCAGCTTGCCAGTTACTTATAACTCCTAATTCCGGTTTAATGACTTTTTTGTGTCTGGGGATTGTACTTTATTTGCATCACAACAGAGCCCTGTGAAGGGCTTGGAGTAATGTCAGCTCTGGATCTGGTGTTAGGCAGTTCAAAGTGCCAGGCATGAGTTTGATCAAGTTGGTCCCTTTGTGCTTCGAAGTTGGAAGATACTGATCTCGTTGGAAGTAGGCAGGTGGCAGGTCAAGCAGCACATCTGAGAGTTGCCTGCCGAGAAAACTTGTTTTAATGAGAAAGAATAGAAAAGTAACAAGTCTATCACAAGGAGAAGTTTCGAGAGTTCAGTCTTATGACATGTTTAGCAAAAATAAGTTAATAAACACCAAGGCATCAAGAGCATGTCAAGGGTTAGTCAATCTCTTCTTTTTTATTTTGTGTATTAGGGCCTGTTGATTAAATGAGATTGTGGAACTAATTTCTCAAAGCCTGGTGATAGAACATATCAGTTAAAAGGAGGCTGAAGCTTGGAAGAAATTATTTCGTTTTGTGGACTGTTTCTTTCAACACCTTGGATTAATAATATTTGGGTGGTTTGTTTTTTTTTTTTTAATTAAATGTTCATCATACCAGAACTATGTAGCAAAATATGCTTCTAATCTATGTCCCCCAAGCTGCATTTCTTTTTAATTGCCAAATGCTCTATTTGCCAGTAGAAGCACGGGAAGATATTAATAACTGAGAGACTATCTGATCAAGAATGTTGAAAGAAGTGTGCTAGCATCAGGACTCTTTTTCATGATTACGAATAACTGAATGCTTCATTTTAGTAGGAAAACAGGAGAAGACTAGTAGACCTCAGCTCTGCCTTTGCTTTTTCCAGATGCTATCTCAGATCTTTGTTAAGCTCATTTTTTGTTTTCCTCTCACTCAGCTCAGGCCCAGAGGTTTCAAGTGGGTCATTGCATTTGGAAATTTGTCAGTTTCTAAGCATCCTTTGGGGAGACNACCAAACCAGAAAGAAATCTCCTCTAGTGCACAACACCCCCAGCTGTAGTACATCCAACAAGTTTTGCAATACTTCAGTATTGCCAAAGTGTCCTGCCATTGCTTGCTTTCCTTTTGGTAAATTTTGATGAATCCCTGTTATGTTAGCTTGCTTCAGATAGGTAGCAAGAGAAGGAATTGCCTTTCCAGAAGGAACTTCTCCCATGCTGTGAATGCAAATATACCGTTTGCTCCCCTCCCACCACCTAAATCTTTCCTCCCAGGCTTTGTGGGATTTAGTGCCAGCTCACAGCACAAGTGTGACAGCTGGTTGGTGTCCAAAGTCCTTTTTGTTGTTTCAACTTTAATCAGGAAATGATTTGTCAGAGGATCAAAGCACTCTTGGGTGAATTAATTTTTTACCAAACTGTGGGTTTGATGCATATGTAAATATTGTCTGATATTCATTGGGACTGAGTCGTCCTGGCACAGGAGTGATTTTTGGCTATAACCCAAACAATACTGGGGTTGATACTGCTAATTTTACAGAGCAGCCTGCATGGACTGTTAAAGATCATATTTGGAAATTAGATTGAGTGTGCCAGTAAGTTGCATGCAGGTGGCAAAAGGTCTCTTAGCTCATCTCCTGGTAGAATTCTGAAAGCAGCAAACAAGCTTTCACTGTCGACAGTGACTTCTCTCTTTGCCTCCTCCTCTGCCTCTGTTTCTGAAAGATAGTTGCATGTGACTTGGCACTGCCTTGGCCTTTGGAGGCTTTGTGACACTATGGAGATGTGATTTCACCTGTGCACTGCTCCCAGAGCTTCTGGGAATTGCCAGGTTTATGGGTGTTCATTGTGCCATGCGAAAATGCAGTAAAGTAAGACCCCCTGGGCAGGACTTTGCAGCGTTCACAGCTTGTGTGTCTGTCTGTCTGTTTACAGATATTTTATTGGAAATACCATGCTGTGGGAGTAGAGTGAGAGAAGGGGTGAGATCCTGTGCCTGGGATTCCTTTGTTCCCTGGAACACAGGTAGGGTGCTGTTCTTGGGGCAGGCGTGTGCATGCCTGTGCAGGGGCCAGTGCTGGTGGGAGAAGCATGAGCTGTGGGCACAGATGGAGGTGGCCTTCAGCTAGGGAATGTGTTCTGTGAGGAAGTAAAGCTGAATAAGGTTGTGTTGATGCCTGAGGAGAAGGTGGGAGGGGGGAGGTCAGGGTGCAAGGCAGTGAGGTGGTGGCTGTATAACATCACTTTTTAGAAGTTGTTATAAGAAAGCTTCTTTTGGGGGGCGGGGGGAGGTGTGATTCCTTTTGTCCATGAGAACATGTAGCTCTGTATGAATTCGAGACAGCAGTCCCATTAGATGGACACCTTCTCTTCAATATTTATGAAGAGGTTGGGATTTTTCTATAAAAATTTTGTTTGGGTGACATATACCCAAAACTGAAGTACACGGGTTTTCCCTGCTCTCTAATTTGAACTACCATGTTTTTCAGTCACCCTAAAGTAACTCCCCACCCCGTATGTGCACACACACCCTCTCTGGGCAGGAAGGCCAGGCCCCGCTCTCCAGAAACAAGTGGATGATGCATTGCATGGTGGCTCAGCTGCCAGTATCTCTCAGGTGTCTGGTGATATCTGACCTGACACCTCTTCTCGACTCCATATGGAAGGAAAGGAAAGGAAGGCATGGAAGTCTGGGGTGTCAACCCTGCTCTGCTGCCAGCAGGGCCTTTGGGGATGTGAAAGGCTTGTGCTGCAGCACTGTGTAGCTTGAAGGAGGGGGGGTTGTACTCTGGGGAGAGAGGGGGAAGAAAATTGGTGGTACATGGTGAACTCTGGGCTATTGAGTTAGTGTTTGTTTGGTACGCCTGAGGGCAAAATGGAAAGAAATGCATGGTGTCAGGATGCCTGATGGATTCGAGAAGAGTTGGATTGAGGCACACAGAAAAGACTTAAAGTGAGATGTTAATCAGTAACAAGCTGAGTCATCTTGCAACGGCTTGCAATGCCAAGGAGAGATGTACACAGCACGAAAGGAAGGAATGTGCACAAGTGTGTTTATTCCAAGTAGGGAAGGACTCGCATTCAAAGACAGGGCATTTTATTGCTTTTGAGAAGAAGCAACAGAATGTAGTAGGAAATGTGTTCCTATGCTTTTTGTTCTCTAATGTTCTTCAGATGGAATAGCCTCAGTGTAAAATGCCTGGTAATCAACCAGAGGGCAGCTGCTTACCCAGCCTGGGTTCTGGACATCAGTGTTCTTGATCCAGCTTGCTGCATCTGCAGGGTCTTTTAGCTGACCTTTTCCTGGTTTCTTGTCCAAAGAAGGGCTTCAAGCAAGTCAGTTTGTCAGAGGGGAGCTTGAAGAGAGGGACTCATTGACCTAGAATGAGGTATCCTACAATGAAGGTCTCTGCTTTAAAAAGAAGAAAGCAAAACAAATAGTATTCCTATTGTTTGCCCAGCACAAAGTCTGGTTTGTTTTAAGAAAGTATCTGGTCCTTGACATTTTCATTTTCTTACTGTTGGCTCTGAGTTACTCACCTGAAACTGAGCTGCAGGTGTCTTCAGGTTCAAACAAAGTAGAACATTCTTGCTTCTCAGATTTCAATGAAATTTGTGTGCCGTGGTAAGGCCAGAAACTATAATTTTTTTTCAGGGGAAAATAGGTGGCTGAAATTGCTGTGTGGGTGGGTAGAAAGAAAAGGATGGGGACAAAGGGATCAAAAATTTGTGTGAGAAAACACAGCTGGCTGGGCTGCACATCTCCTGTGCATTGAGCGCTGTGTATCTAGAGGGTGATAACACCAAAAAAAAAAATCGTTTCCATTGCCTCTGTTTGTCCAGTTGGCCTGTTGCCCACATGTACTCCTGCAGTTGTGAAGAGGTGGTCTTGGTGCTCCTGCTTTACTCTGGGTAAAGAAGAGATGAAGTAGTGCTGGGAGCTACTAATGTAACTGGAAAAGGGCAACGAGATGAGAGCTACTTTGGGTGTGGCACAAGTTTATAAATTGTCCTTCCTCCTTTAAGAAAAACCCCCAAATATAAATTTGAATGACTCCATGGTTTTTGTTCTAGCTAAAATAAAGAACTTCTCAATCATAAACAGAATGAAAAGGACAAACTGATGTTGTACTATTGAGTCTTTGTTCATGCAGGTGGTTTTTTTCTTTACATTTTTAATGATTGTGGTGTCGCTTTGCCGCTCCAAAATGCTACAGCTGAGTGCAGGTGTTTCAGAAGATACTTCTGGATGTATCTGCCTAATGACAGCCCAGAGTTTTGACTTTTGCTGTTGGGACTTCTGTTATTTGTATTGTGATAGTACTAACAGAGCAGTCTTAGTAGGCAAACCATTGCTGTTCACAGAATGCTTGAGCTCCCATAGTGTGAAAAGTGTGCTGAACTCTTTTTGTGGAGTGTTTTTCCATTGTTTCTTCTGTCTGACTCATCTCTTGTGTTAGTGCTATATCCAAGCAGCTTTTTTTAGCCTTCGATCCAAGATAACTGACACTTAGGACAACAGAGTCTTGCTTCCTTGGTTTTAAAGTGCTTTAGCTACCCATGTCTTAAACTGGCATGTCACTTGCAACTGCATTTTGGTCCTGCCCTTACAGCAAGGCATCTCTACCCTATTCCAACTTGTTCAGAAATAGTTTTATTTCAGGGAAACTTGTTCAACTAAGAGCTATGAGATCTCTTCTCATTATACTTTTGAAAGCATCTATGCCTTTGGCTTGCTGACCTCCCCCCAAACTCACTGTGCAGGATAAGTTGGTGCTCTGAAAATTAGTCAGGCAAGAGCAATGGTGCTTTGCTTTCACTTTTTCTCGCTGTTGATAGAGAAAATCTTGAGATGATTTAGTGTCTTTTTAATGGCATTTTTCAAAACAAATGAAGTCCATTTTTAAAATGCTATCAAGTGCTTATTTCTAGATAAGCAGGTACTTTGCAGCTAGAAGCCTTGCAGTGCCTGGGTGAGGAGGAATTAATTAGCAACCTTCTAGTTAGATGGTGTCCTCTTTCACTGTTCTCAGATTGCAAAGGGTAAGAATGAGAAAAAACCCTACCTGATTATCTCTTTTCATCATTTGATGCTGGCCCACTTGAGACAGCTTATGCCAAGCATTCTGAGTAGAGTTCAGTTAAAGTTTTCACCAGGAGCTGGGCTGTTGCCATTCCCACCTTGCACACTTTGCCTGTCCATTCTGTCCTTTGGCTGGGGCAGTCCCTGTCCATCACTGCTGGGAGATGTTAGGGACAAGAGGGCATGACTGCTGCATTATGAAGGGCAAGAATCAGCATTGTCACTGCAGGCTGTAGCTTTGCTTGTGCTCGTGAAGTTTCACCAGGGAGTTACTGTGGCTCAAGGGCTAAAACCCCCAACACTTTCTCCAGACCCTCCCTCTCTTTGTGTAGAGCTTCACTGCTACAGTAAGAAGTCACCTTTTCCTTGCCTTCATTTTGTTCATTAACCATTGCTGTAAGAAAGCAAGTCTTTCATTACTGTTTTGATAAGCATGGATATTTGTTGAGAATAAAACATGAAAGTAAACATGTCAGCTTTTTTCCACCTACGTAGTAAAAATGAAATTTCTGCAACTACCTTTAGAAAAACAACTTTTCACTTTCGGTTGTGGTAGAAGCTGTTTTATGGCATTATATCTTTGAGAGTATCTACATGTCCCCCCCTTTCCCTCTCTGAAACTTGTTGATACTTTTGTTGCAGGAGGTTTTTTTGTTTATAGTACAACTATATTAGCACTGTAGCAGGGTACAGGCTACTACTCTTGACCCCTGGGGTTTCTGCGAAGGTCACAATGGAGGGGCTGGAATTCCTGCGTTAATTACATTGCAGCAGAATATCCATGCTGGTTTTCCCAAAAGATTAACAGAATGATACTGCACTGCTTTGAAATGTGATCTCAGCGCATCTAGCTCTCAGGACAGCTTCTTTCACGTTTAACACATGCATGGATTTTGTGTATTTTTAAAAGACTAATTACTACTCCTTAGAGTAAAATGTGAATGGTAGTTTATCACACTAGTTGTCTGCTATTGCTTTTGTCTTTCTTACTAGAAGCCTTCAGTCCTCTCCTGTGGAGTAGCAGTGAAGAGAGACTTTGTTTCCCTGGTTTTGTGAAGGGAATGTTGTGAGGTAGCTAAACTGCACCTATTATGCAGTTGCTGCAATGTATGGTAAGGTACAGCTCTACAGATTTGAAAAATAAACACGCAAAAGAATTGTTCAGTGGTTAGGCTGGATAGACTGCAGAGATGCCTGCAGAATTGCAGTGAAACTGAAGGTATTGATGTTGCAGTTCTACGACTACGGGGGAAGCATGCTAGAGAGAACTGTGTGCCTTTCCCTCCTTATATATAGCTTGGCTCCCAGAGCAAGTAGATTCTTGGCTCCAATCCAGCTGTGCTGTGAAATGTGGTATGAAAGTATCTGCTGTATTGTGAGCAACTGGTTTATCAGTTGTGGGCCCTGGCATGGTCAACACAGCAGGGACATTTTGTAGGTGCCCTGTTTCGTACAGTGTCTGTGGTTTTCTCTATGCTCTTGGTCTGAGGCCGTGTCAGAGTACATCAGGATGAGTTGTCTTTGTCTTAACTTCTGTATGCTAAAAGCACTTCCAAACCAGACTGCACCCTCCAGGGAAAATATGAACATGCCTGTTTTCACTGCTGCTTTACCCCAAAGCAGTTTAGTCCCCAGTTATTCTGGAAATAGTCGCTCTTTTAATAATGATAAAAGGCTCTTTCTTTCCTTCTTCCTCTCAGAACTTAAATACTGAGAAGGAAGACTGAAACACTTGTTTATGCACCTGAATTACCCCTCCTCCCTTTTACTCCGAATCGTCGTGTGCATACAGACAGGCTATAGATGACAACATTTTTTTGGATGGAAGCCCACAATAACACTTTTTTATTTCTATCACTGTTGATGAAAGTGTCATGAAGACATTTGCTGCAGGGCAGAGTGGGGAGGTGTTCGTGTTTCTAGTGTGTACTCCAGATGTTTATGTAATGTGCCTAAGCTTGCTCTGGAATACAGAATATTTGTGAAAGGCCCTCAGGTCTATCCATGGATAAGCTATTTGTCCAGGCTTCTGAACAAAGCAGGAGAAAGAGCTTAACTGACAAGCCCTAATTAGCTCTGTGCTCTAGCAGCTCTTTCCTGGGAGAATGACTTGGGGGGCGGGGTGGAGGGGGGGGGGGGGGTTATCAAACCACTTCAAAATTGGAATCTTAAAACTATAATGTTGACTTTTCCCTTTATTTGTGTTTACTGGAATAGCAAATACTGAAACAGACTGGAGAAATTCTTGCTCTTAAACAGTGGCAATTGAATGACTGCAACCAGCATTTGATGCAAACTCAGATCTTTGTTCTGTTTCCTCTCTTTACTCGACTTAAAGCATTTTCGTTGCATACCTCAGACCTTTTGAATAGATGTTTTGGGTAAGGCTTAAGATGGTTTCTCTGTCATATTTTAATTATTTTTTAGATTATGTGGAAGAGGGAGAAAATTTTCAAAATAAAGCTATCCACATTTTTCACATGTGTGTAAGAAAGTACACAGGTTTTAAACTCTGCATGAACCATTGTTTACAAAAACATACTTAAAACTTACCAAAAAATCTCCAGCAAGTTCTGGTTATATGGTCAAAAAAACTTGGCACTGACCAGTTTTCATATCTTGAGATTTCAAATACATATGGAAAATATTACCCTGCAGTTTTACTTTCTATGTGGTTACTGTGGCAGCTTGTATCCCCTGACATCCATAGTTATCCTGCATAAAGGGAAAACACGTTGTTGAAACTACAAAATCTGACTTAATACACTGAGAGACGTTTCACTATATGCATTGCTATAATTTCCAAGACTTTGGAAGTATGTAATGACAAATAAGAGATGCAGGGACCTGGGCTGCTTGAAAAATAAAACTGAAGAATGATTCTAGAATTATTCATGTATCTTTGCTGGAACAGTGTTCCAGATGCATGCATTGTCCCTAATGCCTGGGGAATTAGCTGAAATAAATACCTTGTATTCCATATGTATTTGTGCCAAGCACCAAGAATGAAATGGGCTGAATCAAGAACGCTGGAAGTTCCATTGTAGCAAGGGTTAGTCAAGTCACATGTTGCCCAGAACAGCAACATGTGGATGTTAGTATCAAAATAAATTCAGTAGCAACTGGGATGGAACAGCTATAGATACTGCTGCATCTCACTTGGTCGGGGGTGCAGCTAGGTCTTGATTTTGAGGAATACAAGAATTTAGCTGGAGAAAACTGTTATTGAACGTGTGTGTGTGTGTGTGTGCAGTTCTTCTCTCTTGTGAATGGCATTTTCTCCCTCTTCAGAAAAAATTGCATTTTATGTTGTTTTCTAACCTTAAAAGTACTGAAAGTTTTGTATATTTCACAGCTCCAGCTGTGAATCTTGGCTTGTACTATTTCATTTTTTTTTCTGGTTCTGCCACCCAAAACTTGAAAGGTGAATGTTGCTTTATCCTTGAAGGGAAGACAAGGCTATATGCAGAGGGCACTCGGTATGCTTGGTGTGAAGGGCAAACTGCCGTAAGCTTAGGCAGCTGTGATATGAGCTGTGGATGCCTCTGGAGCCAGGAATGAGCATGGTCTCTTTTCTTCGAGCTTCATCTGCCTGTTTACCTTCCAGTGGGTTTTTATCCCAACCAGCCCTATGGATGGTCTGATTCTGCCAAGGGCCCAAGGCAGGCACCACACAGGTGTGTGAGGCATCACCCTGCAGGAATGGGTGGATGATGAATGATGGGATGTGGCTGGTGCTACAGCAGGCATCCACGGAAGTGCCACATGAATGAATGCAGTGGGTTTGTGGGGTTGAAGGAAAACAAAATAACAGTATAGTCAGTGATAGGGCAGAAAGCTCAAAATTCATGGTTTAGCCTGCTGCAGTCTTGGCTTTGAGTTGGCAGCACTGACATTTTGTCTTTGTAACATATGCACAGTTAAGTCCAGAGAAAATTTCTCCGTCCCTAAAAGATTTTGTTCTCCTGGGACCTCACAAAAAATCTTCGTAATTGATGGTTGGGATATGATCTAAGCCTGGAGTGTCAGTGTGACTTTTCCATTCATATTGGTTTACGGATGAAAGAATGTGTGGCAAATACCCAGAGTAATTATGCATGTTTCTAATGTTTCAGCTTGAATAATACCGCCCACCTTCCCAGAGAGGTCAAGTTACTGTTTCAGGCATTGCAGTTAAATAATGTACCGTGCGCCAGAGAGAAACGGTAGACTAACAGCCCGTAAGTTTTTAATACTGGGTTTTTTTGCTCTTTCAGGAAACAGTGACATAAGATCTGATTCGTGTCACTGGTTAGGTTTTGGTGTTACACTCTAATGGACTCTTTAAAATATATTTAAATGGGAGAGTATGTGTGTCATGAAGTGGTGATTTGTTTTTGAATGGCAGTACTTAGTGTAGAAGGAGTATTATAGAGTGTCTGTGTGTGTGTGTGTCTGCCTGGTTAGTCTCTCTTTCTGGTGGACAAACTGTTTGCAAACTGCTGCAACAACCCGGACAGTCCCACACAAGCCAAATTCTGCTCGGCAAAAGCGGTGGTGGGACGACAGTTAAGTTGGTGATTTTTCATCCATGGTGACCTTGAGTACCTGCAAGCACGCTGAGATGATAAAGCAGCGTTGCAAAGCTCGTGCTGGCTTTTTCATCTGCATTTGCATTCTGTGCTCTCCCTCCCCTGCCTTTTGCTGGCTGCCCTCGCAGATGGGAGTCTGCAACTTTTTAGGCAGAACTGGTTGAGGTCACTTTGCTTTGTGACCTTCATGTTTTATGCACTGTGTGGGCAGAGGAAACTTTTGCATGTAGGTGACATTTTTTAGCAGTTCAACAGAAACATACAGTGACAATCACACTGTGCACACATTTTCCCCAGTCTACTTTGAAAGAGTGTTGTTAGATTACTGCCTTAATGTCTGTGAGCTGGAGCATGAAAATCTAGTGTTTAAGGTTTTGGAGAGGGGGGGTGGTGCTCTGCATTTAGAGAGAGAGTGTATTAATATTGTAATGAGAGTCTCACTGCTTATTTTTTGGAAGAAAGTACAGGAATATTGGTGAGTGAGAGGCTGGACATGACCCAGCTATGGGCATTCACAGCCCAGAAAGCCAAACGTGTCCTGGGCTGCATCCAAAGCAGCGCGGGCAGCAGGGCCAGGGAGGGGATTCTGCCCCTCTGCTCTGCTCTGGTGAGACCCCACCTGCAGTGCTGCATCCAGCTCTGGGGTCCCAGCACAGGAGGACATGGACCTCTTGGAGCGAGTCCAGAGGAGGCTACCAAAATGGTTAGTGGGATGGAACACCTGTCCTATGAGGAAAGGCTGAAAGAACTGGGATTGTTCAGCCTGGAAAAGAGAAGGCTTCAGGGTGACCTAATTGCAATGTTCCAGTACCTAAAGGGAGCCTGCAAGAAAGATGGAGGGGGGCTTCTTATAAGAGTAGTGACAGGACAAGGGGGAATGGATTAAGACTGAAAGAAGGTAGGTTTAGATTAGATATTAGGAAAAATTTCTTTACTGTGAGGGTGGTGAGGCACTGGCACAGGTTGCCCAGAGAAGTTGTGGATGCCCCATCCCTGTAAAAGTTCAGGGCCAGGTTGGATGGAGCTTGGTGCAAGCTGGTCTAGTGAAAGGTGTCCCTGCCCATGGCACAGGGGTTGGAACTAGATACCTTTAATGTCCCTTCCAAACCAAACCATTTTATGATTCCAAAAATATTGCTGTTTGTGTATGCCGCCTTCAGTAGGGTTTCTGATCTGAATATGCTAGTCATGGTAAGTTTCAGAAGAGGAGAACATCCTGACCAGCACTGTCTGTGTCCTGTTTGTTCTCCCCTTGCTAATCTTCTTTCATTATTCTAGGACAAACTGCTTTGTCTTTTAGGGACACTGAAAAATGTCTTACTGTGATTGGGCTTGAAGTTTAATTGGGGAAAGCTGTTCTGTTGAGTGCTGGTGGTGGAACTCTGGGGTATAATTTGTCCTTTTCCTTGGAGACCACATACTTGGTTAGGTAATTTTCCTGGTCATTGAATCCTTGGAAATGCTTTTTTTGTCTACCTTCTCTCATCTGAAATGTCTGGTTTGCTGTTTTGTCTAGAACATGGTGTTCTTGAAGGAATAGGAACATACAGTAGTTACTCTGGATTAGTTTGCTTCACAGGAGGTAAATGGAGAATGACCTTATTTTTAGCTCTTCTTCAAGTAATTGATTCAGAACATCTGATGAGACAGCTGTCATATCTGCTTTTTTTCTTTTTGCACAAGGGAAACAGTATTGCCATGACAATGGCACTCAGCGACGCATGACTTTTGAGGACCCTTCTTGTTGCAGCCTGCTGCAGTGAGGAGCATGCCACCCAATAGCACTGTACAGCTTGGGGTTCATCAGTTCACTGTGTTTTCAGAGCTTTAGACTGAAAATATGATGGAGGCTTTTTTCTCATCTTGGTTCAGTATTGTAACTTCCACAGAGCTATTACAGGAGTGTGTGGTGAGTGTTGAGGATCATTTCCAAACAGTGCTGGATTTTGAACGCTGGTCCACCATAGCCCTTCCAAAATTCCCATTCTTTAGGAATATAAACTTTGGAATATCACTAGGAAGATCGTCATAAGACCCCCTGGAAAATCCCCAAAGGCCAGCTAGCTAACATGCATATGGAAAGCCCAAGCTGCAAAGAAGTGACCTGGTCCAGGGTTCGACTTGGTGCCACAGGAAGGTGTGAGCCATGTTGTCGATTGTCATTCCGACTCGAAGTCTCAGGATATTGCCTGTCCCTAAGTAAGGGGAGCTTCAGCCTTCAGGGCTAGATATGGAGATGGATATTTGAGGGACAGGAACTCCCTGATGCAGGTGCAGGTTCTTGGCATGCTTCTAGAGCAGACCAGCTGCCCATTGTTAGCCATAGCTGTGTTATACCCAATAAGAGGTGTAGTGATGACCGACATCTGGGAATATTTTCATATTCTGTGTGGATGGGGAAAGAGCAAAAAGAGGAGTTTTTACAGAGATTTGCTTTTGTCACTTGGAATCTAGCAACTAGACATTTCTGGGATTCATAAAGGTTACTAGTGTTTCAGATCTGCTGCTCCTGGAGATAATGTCTATCAGTTCTGTATCTTTAACTGAATTTTAAAGGTTAAGATATTTAGTGAAGTATCTTTTGCCTTTTAAAAGCTTCCAGGTGCCTCTCCCTCCCTTCCTCTGCTTGTCCAGCTGAGGTGGAACCAGAACAGTAAGCAAGTGGCTCTCCTCAGGAGCCTCATATGTCTCACAGAGAGGTGAGAGGCTGTCTCACCTGGGAACAAGGCAAGCAAGATAGTGTTTTATGATCCTTTTCAGTTTCATTCCCCACCTTTCCAGTTCCTTTTCATTGCAAGACAAAAGAAATACCTTCATGCCCTTTCCTAATCTCTGCTTACCTTAAGGAAGCAAGAATAGATTTATCATGTGTGTTGTTGCTTATCAGCAATATTTTATGATATGGTGATGTAAACAAACAAAGGATATAACAGGGTAAGAGATGTAGTACAGGATTTAATTGGTGTGTTGAGGAAAGTTAGAAGAAGATGATAGGTAGCTGAAGGTCTTTGCAGTTTTCCTTCTTTCTTGAACCACTTTTTTAGGTAACTTCATACCAGTGCTTCTGTTGTGACACTCTCTTCTCTCTCCATTCCTTGCCTAACATCACGTATCCCGTCTAAACTGGCCTTGTAAAGTCCATCCTGCTTTAAAGCCTTAAGAAATACATTATGTTTTTAAATCCGGGCTGAGATTTGTCAGCTTAGTTTTGCAGTCAGAGAACGAAGAATTACATCTGCCTGCACGTGGGCACGTGTAGAAAAAAAAAACAACCTCACAAACAAAACTGGGGTGTGTTAATGACTTTATCTCCTCAGTCACTGTGTGTGAATCCCTACACAGCTGAAGTCTACAAGCAGCAGTCTCCCTGCAGATGGGAGAAACAAAGTCTTGGGTGAACTCTACCACTGTCAGTGAGGCTTCATCTCTGGCAGCAGCCTCGTTGTTGGAGTGGATGTTTGTGCTGTTTTTTTTTCAGAACTAATCAATTTCTGGTTAAAACTCAGATCTCTGTCTGCCAGCTGAAGATCTCCATTGCAGTGGTGGTTGTGTCATGGTATGACACAACCTACCAAGCAAAGGTCTCTTCTCGTGAAGCCCAGCGTGAACTCCACAGTTTCTGTAGGGAAGGCGCTGGAGGAGGGAATGGAACATGTATCTGACCTCTGAGTGTACACTGAATGCTGAATTAACTTCACCTGACCTGACAGCTAAAGGTATTACGATTCAGCACACGTTTGTATGGCTTGTTGGGTTTTGTAACAATCTTGACCAGTTTTTGTTGTTTGGAGACTGAAGTGTTTACCTATCTTGTCACTTTTACTGTGTACAATTCACAGTCAGCCTTTGGGTAAAAGAAAGTATTTTGAAGGAGACAGCCTTTTATTAGGCAGTCTGAGACTCATATGTATACAATATGTTTTGACAATATTTGTGAATGTTTTTGAAATGGATCGGGTAGCAAATGTCTTTTATGACACCTTTCTATTTTATGAGCTGAAGTATTTGTGTAAGTGTGAAAGTAGGTGTGAAAACTGCTGCTTTAACACCTACTTATCAAATGCAATTTAATTTCTTGTAAGTGAATGACTATGCTTTTTATAGTGTTTTATTCATCTCTGCTGTCTCTGGCAGACTTATTTAAGTATTTGTCCTCTCTGCTGAGACCATGAGAGTCTCAAGGACTCTTGATACTGTTTAGTCGATGTGATTTCTCCCTGTCTCAAAGCAATGCACTCTGTTTGACAGTTGTGCTTTTGCCCGAGAAACAGCCCATGTGTTGAAACCAGTCACCAACTTCTGAACACTATGGTACAAACCCAAGGTGAGCTGCCCTTCCTTGTGCTGTGACCTCTGTGCAAAAGTGACTGACATGTGAGAAGCCAGCCTTGCCTGCCAGCTTCTAGCTGAGCTGGTGTATCCCATTTACCTGCAACATGAGCCATCTCACTTAAGTAAATCCTCCTGAATTCATGGGACTGTGCTTTGCAGAAGGTCTGTGTCTGTTGAGAGAGGCCATGAGAACAGGATTGTCTTGGAAATGACTCATTTTAAAATGTGTATTTGTTGGGAGGAGGAAGAGGGGACTGGATAGGGGCTCTGCAGAATCTGAAATTGTCTGTTCTGCATGGCAGTAAAACACCTCCCTGACTGGCTTGTTTATGCCACAGGGAATGACCCTTCTGCATCTTTTCATTCTGTGTTATGGACAGGTATGAGGCTGTGTTCTGCTTCAGGTTGTATTGTGTATCAGATGTTCCGCTTCCCTCTTGCGCTCTGGTTCTTCAAAAACCACTTCCTATTGGGACAGGTGCTTTAAGCTACTGCTGAGTACGTTATTCCTTACTGTATGTGTTTTAACAAGTCAAAAGAAGGTCAAAGTCCATTTGCAGTACGTGAAGAGCACCTCTCAGTACCAAGAGGTGGCATCAGGTACAGTAGATAAAGTGTTCTGGCTTTAGCCCAGGACTGGTTTTATCACCAGAAAGTTGAAAGCAAAGCCGCTTTGGCAGCAGTTTAACTTTTTCTATCCTGCTAGCAACCACACCGGTATCTGCTACTTGAAGCTTACTAAGTGGAGAGCTAAATGGAGAGGATTTCTCCCTGGTCTGTTTGAAATGTATCAGCTAAAATGTGGCGTGAATGGCCGCAGCTGATTGTCAGACAATCACCGTTATCGTTACACATAGCTCCTCTGAGATGCTGACCTGAACCTTTTCTTCTGGGGCTCAGGAGACTGTAGGTATAACCTCTCACATTGCTCCTCCTAGTAGGCGAGGATGCTCAGTAATTGCTTGTCGATTATTTTACTATTTGTCAAGAGCTGGTGCAGCTCAGTCTTGTGTGCTGAAGATCGTAGATCTCAATCAAGCACACAGCTTCTGAGAGGAAGCACCCCTCCATGGAGGGCTCATCTTTGGTGTAAGACTCTTCTTTCATGTCATAGAGACTGCTTGGGGTAGGAGGCGGGTATCCAAATGGCACGATACATCAACACTGGGAGATTCCCAAGGCAGAGCAGTCATGTTACTGTGGTGCCCTGCCCGGATTAATTAATGTGTCCGAAGGGGTAATTAGCATAGTGCTTTGTGCTACCCAGACATAGCCTTAGTTATTTCCTTTAGTAATTATGAGAACTTATGTCAGTGAAATGTACCAAGGCTGAATAATGCTTTTGACTACTTAAAGGCTTTCTGTCCAAAAACGTAGAACATGTTCACCAGGAAATAGTGTCTTTACCACTGGAAATGTTACACTCATATTTATTTTAAAATTATGTCTCCTTCGCACCAAGAATGTAACTGCTCTTCTGGTGCTACACAGAACCTCTAGCTGACTTAGCATGCTTGCTGGACACAACATCTGAGGCATATCTCAATAAGCTATCCAGGCATGTCCTTGCAGTTGAGGGGGCTGGTGTTTTTTCAGGCCAGCATAAATTCCTCTTTAGATAAGTGAATCAGGCTGCTGTCTGCTGGAGGGTAGTGTGTGTGTTGGAAGAGTGTGTGGGAGGAGGTGTTGAACGGTGTTAGAATGGAAAAGGAGAGAAGATGGGACACATGTGTTACCCGTCTGTAGGGAACTTGTCGGGCTAGTGAAGTATGCTGTGAAACATGTGGACCTTTTGTTAAAAATTGTTAACACCATGTCTTTGGGACTTTAAGGAATATCTGTTACATAGCAAGTTTTGCTTAAATCTAGAATGTTATGAAGGTTAAAACTTTATGTAAAAATTACAACTNTATATTCAATATCTCCCTTAACTTTTTGATGATGTTTGTTTTCATTTCTGTTTTTCTTTCCTTCTGCTTAACACTCAGTTATGCTAATCACTGAGTAAATTTCCTGGCTGGAAATAAAATTAGATTGCCATTTGTGAGGCAGTTTAGAAGAACAATTACTTTTTTGTGTGAGATACATACATCCATTTTGTACAGATTTAAATTTTGCTTAGTGTTACATATTTTTTTAAACACCCATTGTAACAGAATGTTTTCTAGTGTTTGGTGTTTTTATTAACACCTGTTAGGTGTGGTTTGTTCTCCCCTTAAGGGAAAAAATGGGTGTATGGTGTACTGTGTTTTGTTTTGGTTGTGCTTGGATGTGTAGGAGTCAGATGATTGTGTACACATGCATGCTGTGATTTGTTTGGGGTAAAAAATGAAACTGAAGCATTCTTTCCATCTGGTGTGGAAAACAGTAAGGTACGTGATAAATCTTTGCTCCCAAAGGATTTCTGACTTTCGATCAGTCCTCTTTGACAAAAAGGAGCAATTTCCACAACATTGTTACTAGTTCATCTTGGGGCTCAAGCTGTGTCCTGGTTCTGGCCTTTGGTGTTGCACAGTTACTGTGTTTTCAGGCTGATCTGGAACAGGTGTGGGCATAAACTCTCTTCAGCTAAATTACACAGAGTACCCACGAGGGAATTTATGCTAGCTGTGGGACAATGTGCAGAATGTGAAATCTGTTGGAGAAAAATTAACCCATGAGAAATACCGGAATGATCTTGACACCATGGTATAGGGACACATGGCAGCAGGGGTTTGAAAGGCAGGTTTTTGTGCCCTTGAAAAAGTGGCCCAGAGTCTGTAACTGTTGATTGAACATCTGGAAACTGCTGTACTGCTTTATTCAGAAGTGTAGTGCAGGAGGTTATAGAGAAAAGCATTGATTGTGGTACTTCCTATAATCTGTGAATATAGAGCTCCAAGGGTATAATTTGTTTCCTATAATCTCAACTTTCCTTATACATCACAGTCTTCATTATTATGTAAATGGAGATATTTGTAATCAGCTTAGAATGTACCCCCATTATAAGAAAGGCATTTTTAAGGTATTATGAATAGGTAACTTGCTGTGTAAAACATTTATATTTTACATAAATAGCTAAAAGTGAAAGTAAATGTATTGAGAAAGTGTTGGAAACAGGAGGGGGGAAGAAACTGACTGCCATTTCCTTGAAGTAACTTAAGAACACTGAATACTAATTTAAAGCTTGTCTAAGTGTGGGGCTTTTGGATTTCTGGTTTTTAACAAATGTATGTGTCCAACTTAGTTTCCCCCTCCACTCCTTCCAAAGATATGGACCCTTGTAGTTTCCCTTCAAATGCTATTTTTTATTTTAGTTTATGAAGATAATTAGCCCTTAGGAAGCTTTTTTTAAGGAATTGTAAACAGTGTAGGATTAGAACAATGTATCTCTGTGTAGGCACATTGGCCTGTGACATGCTTTCAATGCTAGGTTTTTTATTAATTTATAGTAAAAACTCTGTAATTTTTACCTGATCTGATTGGCTTGCACTCCATTAAGTCCCCATCTCTGTCATTTTACAAACTGGGACAGTGGTCACTTTGTATGTTCTTGCCAATGCCTTAGGGAAGTACTTAACAACTTGTATGACAAGAAGTGTCTTTTACATGAAAATAATCTTTAAAACTCTCTTGAGTAACCATGCTAGATAGAGGTAAGTTTTTCTGCTGGCCCATCACTCCATGGCTGTCAAGCGTCAGAGTGGCATCATTGTGCAACTGTTACACATCGGCACCCGTGCAGCTGCCTTGGACTGCACCTGTGAGCGGCTGTGAGGCAGGATATCTCAGTGCAGGGAACCCTGTCGGTGTGTGTGCGGATGTGCCTCTACGTTTGAGAAGTTTGCTCATTTGGGGGATTAAATACGCCAGATGGGTTGGAGCTGAAAAACAAGTATCTAAGCCTTAGTGGTGGAACATCTTTGCTGAATTGCTGTGGATGAATAGAGCTGCCTTGTGTGCCGTAGTGGTGCAGGCATGAACTCTGCTGCAGCTGGAGTGTCTTTACTTAGTGCAGGTTGAGTGCTTGCAAGATGAGAATGTTGAGAAAAGACTATCCAGGGAAATGAGCCAAGTCCATTTGTAAATGTTGCTCCTTTTCCTGTAGTTTATAAAGTACCTTCATGTGTCTTCCACATACATCCAGATCCTTGCTTATGAAGTGCTAATACTTAGCTCACATGGGCTTCTGATGCATTTCCCCATTCAAACTAGTACCAGATTGCAAACATTTACTGCTCTGTTTCTGTAACTGGTGTGGCTGGTGTATCCTGACATGCCTGGAGCTTTGTTTCTGTGCATTCACATGGGCTGTTGTTTGACCAAAGATTTAAATTGGGAAGGGCAGGGTGACACAGCTATTGCAAGATGCATGCTTTCTCCTCAGGGTGCTGTAGCCAAAATGTGCTTGAGTATTTCACCTTGGAAACAAAAAATAACTTAGCCTTTCATTTTTGTGGTTGTTGGTAATTTCTTTATTGTTTGGCAGCATGGCCCTACCAGGCATCAGCAGTTTTAAGCATAAGATATACTGCACAACATATGCAATGACTTAATTGGTGCTTTTAATTTCTGTTCTTGTAGAATGACTCTCAGGTTCCTGAATGTGCTGTCAAATGCTGACACATTGAATTAGCTGAATCCGCTGCATTTTCTGATGTTTAAAAAGGCCTAAAGGAAAGTAGAGACTTGCACTTCTGTTGCAGTCTTTTAAGGTAAGATATGATTTCTTTTGCTGGGGTAGCAGGAACTTGCTGGGGTAGCAGGAACAAGACAGACGTGGTTCCACAGACTATCCTAGCCCCACCTCTTGGTGTCTAATCAACCTGTTGTGGTTTAGTCCCATACAGCCACTCACTCACTCTCCCACTGGTGGGATGGGGGAGAGAACCAGAGGAGTGAAAGTGAAAAACTTGTGCATTGAGACAAAGACAGTTTAATAGGGAAAGCAAAAACCATGCATGGAAGAAAGGCAAAACAAGGAATTAATTCACCACTTCCCATGAGAAGGCAGGTGTTCAGCCATCCCAGGAAAGCCAGGCTGCATCTCACATAACAGTGACTCAGGAAGACAAACAACATCACTCCAAATGGTCCCTCTTCCTTCTTCCCTCAGCTGTATATTCTGAGCATGATGCCATATGGTCTGGAATATCCCTTTGGTCAGCTGGGGTCATCTGTCCTGGCTGTGTTCCCTTCCAATTCCTTGTGCACCCCCAGCCTCCTTTCTGGTGGCGTGGTATGAGGAGCAAAAAAGGCCTCGACATTATGCATGCACTCATCAGCAATAACTGTGTTATCAATCCTGTTACTAGCACAAATCTAGAGCATAGCTTTTTACCAGCTACTATGAGGAAAATTAACTCCACTCTAGTTAAAACCAGCACAAAACTATATGAACCTAAAGCCTTGTATTAGACCCAGCTGTTGATTTTCCCATGGTCTCGGAGAAGGAGAGAGAGCAAGCAGTCTTCTGATTCTTCCAGCAGAATAGTGATTTATTTAATAAATTACAGTTTCTTTTATAGGTTTTTCTCTCATAGAATAATTGGTCAAATACATAGCCGCACATTGGTGTGATAGGCTGAGTTCTAAAAACATTAATTCTTAAAAATATTTGCCCTACTCTATAATAAACAATTCACTAGCAAGGCCACAGGTGTTCTTAGTTTATACAACATTGCTGATAGTTTTTATGAGAATGAAAATTCTCTCACGAGAAAGAGCTGCTTCCAGCAGCTTTCTGCATCAACACCCTGCTATCAGTATTTGTTGATTAGAAGCAATTTCACTGACTTCAGTAAGACAAAATCCATGCAAGTTGAAGGAACATTCATGAAGAAACAATTTATTTTATTTTCCTGAATCATTAATTCTACACTCCTAAGTGCTTGTATATCTTTCCGTTAGAATGTCTTAGTCCTTCTATCTGTGTATTAATAATGATTTAGTAGTAGGTGGTCTTCAGTCCCTATGGAATGCCCTGCTGAGACAAATTCTCCATCAGGAAAAATGAGGCTATGAAGCTAAACATAACTGTAACTAGAAAAGTGACCATTCTGCTTTGACTAGAATTGCTGCTGCCATCTTTATTTAATTACCCATGTTTTGTATGCATCTTTTGGATTCATGGCTGCCTTGTCAGCTGCACTATAGTGCTGCTGCATTTTCTCAGCAGCACAGCAGAGCAGCCACAGACCAGACGGACAGGGAGTAAGTCAGTACCATGTTTATGCAATGCCCAGTGAGCAGCATGGCCTCTTATCGCTGCAGAGTTGCTATGGTGACCAGTGACTGCGTGTAAATACCCCAGCCGGACAGGGCTAGACAGTTGTTTTGTGTTTTTTTTCTTTTTCCTGTGCATAGATCACGTTAAGAGCAACACCAAAGGGATGGCCTGAATTAAATCTCTAAGAAAGGAAACCCAGATGGGTAAAGGCTGTGTAAAGGCTCTTTGCTGCTGACTCCTGGATTGCCTGAGGTTTGCCAGCTGCTGTTTGAAGTGGCAGCTGAATCCTGTTTTTATTTACATTTGATGAGTGTCACTGCCTGCCAACCTTATAACGTGCACTGCAATGTGCTGCAGAGTTGGATGAGAGGTAAGACACACCTAAAACTGAACTTCTGTTTTGAAGATGAAGGATTTAGTCTCTTGACAACTGTTATTATCTAGGATGGCTAATTGCTGGTCTTGTGCTACTTTTGCCGCTTTAATCAGAGCGCAAACAAGCAGTGGGGGACAGTTTGTTTGGCTTTTGAGTGTGGAATAAATCTGGTGCTTCCAGATGTGGACTTGAATTACTGCCTGCTTCTGGAGCAGGTAAAGGGCTCCTGAATCTAGTGATTCCAAAGACATGTGGGCACCAGCTGGTTTTTCCCAAATTGTGAAACTCAGTAAGTGTGGAAAGGCAGATCTCCTGCCATTCTTCATTACTCCATGAACTTCAGACACGTGTGTGTAGTTGGAAACACCCAGACTCCACTGACTCTCTCTGGCTGTGTTGGGTAAAAGGAGTTCAGAAAGGGGGCAGAGGGTGCTGCAACAGGCCTGGGACAAGCTGCCATGATTGGGAAGCCTGTGTGCACTTCCTCTGCAGGCCTCATACCAGCACATTTTGGACTGGCCCTGGGCTCTTGCTCATAGAGCGGTGTCTGTTCCTCCTTGCAGGATGCTGTTCTTCACTTGGGTGTACCTGGGCTCGTGCTCTTCTGGAGATTCTTTTCACCAGGAAAAGCATCTGTAGGTGGATTTTATCTTTGCTGATGGCAAAGAAGTGTTTTGATATAGAAGGAGAAATGCTTAGAAAAGGCAAAATAAGGAAACTTACTGTTGCTATGACTAGGCTGGTCCCAGTTCCTGTGTGGCTATGCGCTGCAGCCACGTCCTGGCTGTAGAAGTGGATGCCCTCAGCCAAGCATGGGCTTCTAAGTGAAGGAAACGTGTGTATATATGCCCAGAGGGGCTCTGAGGTTGCCTTTGCAGATCCCCAGGCCTGCCAGTGCACTGCAGCAGGTGCCAGTAACATAGTGCAGTCACAGCCTGGATGTCCAGCAGGATGCAGTGGGTGGCCCTGCAAGGTACAGGGCAGGAGATGAGGGGAGGGTGCTGTAAGGAAACCCATGCAGACAGAGAGGAAGAGTATGATTGCAGAATGGCTGGAAAATCCAGAGCAGACTTGTGTCAGGGAGGTGACAACAGGGATGATTGCTGACTGCCTTGTAAAGCACAGGAGCACCAGGTACGGTCCCTGAGAAGTGGACAGTGTCAGCTCTTGTCACAGGGCTGTGGATGTGGAAAGGAGCAGGGTAAAGAGATTTCCTTTTCAGGTGCTATGATTTTAAGTTCCCTCCAAGTTACACACATACATAGATATAAATGTATCTTGGCTTGTCCTTACGTGGAGTGGCATGGTGAGCTGTCCTGTACATGTCAGTCACGCTGGGCAGCTGCAGAGGGCAGGGGAGGCATTAATGGCAATAGCCATCAGCACAGAGAGGTGCTACCAAATAAATGTCAGTACACTGGGAAAAGTTACTAATTCAGCAAGTTTTGGGAGAAGTGGGCTTAATTTCTCTCTGCAAAACACAGTGTTTGAAGACCGTGTGTGCTGTGATGGCATGTAACACAACATTTCATTGTGCTTGAGGCATTTTGCATTTGTACAGATACTGATACCTTGAAATACTAATGTGAACACCTCAGTGCTTTTTGCCCGTGGGTTACAAAGCCAGCATCTCACTGGTGTGATACACTCCATGGAGAGGGCCCAAGAGCATTTTGTCTGTTTTTGAACTTCACCGAGTGTGATCCCTGTGCAGATCGTTAAAGTACTGCACTTCTAACTGGATCACAGACTTTGGCAATGCGAGATGAGCAACAGACTTATTAAAATTAATTTCCAGTTTTTAAACCATGATTGCTTCACTGGGATTGCCTGGGGTTTCTCGAAGCTGTGTCCTGTAGCCTTAATTTAGCCTTGATTTTAGTAAAAAAAAAACAGGTTTACTGCAATATCATCAGACTCAAAACAGCATTTTCACTTTTTATAGCAGAAACTCAGGCTATTTAAGAGGAGAAAAAAATCAAAATAACAACCAACTTTATGAAGAAAATCTTTTACTTCTGACAGACTAAAAAGCAGAATGGTTCAAATACAAATGCTCAACAATCGCCTTGCTTAGCTGGTCCTTAGGCTGCAGGTTTTTTACACTTCTGTTTATCTTGAAATCTGGCCTTGCACTTTCTGAATTTTCTGTGCTTGCTGGAGCAGTTAAATTGGAGTTTTACACACTGATTTGTTGGCTTTAGAGGTCCCTGACATACTTTGATGTGCAAGGGAGATCTGATTTTTGAGAAAATACATGTATTGTAAGGGAAGTTAAGCTTTGCTCAAATCCAAATACCACTGAACAGAATTGATTTTCTTCTCTCAACAGCTGCACAATAAATACAGTCACATTTTTTTATTTGACCAGGTATTTCCACTTGACTAACTTACAACAGTTGTGGCTTGAGCTCTGGTTCTTTCATCCTTCCTCCCCTTATTTGTGGTTGTGCTTAAATATGCCACAAGGCTATCAAGGTGCCCAGCTGTGCTGTATTACAGCTTCCACCTTCCTACACTGTACAGAAGGACTTTTTCCGTGTCAGCTTCTCATGCCAGTTGCCAGAGAGACCTGGAGGGTCCCAGCTGGAGTGGTGTTCTGGCTATGAACAGGTTGTCAGGAACCTCATGTTTGCCTGCGCTTTCTAGAGGGAAGCTAGCTGTGCAGCCTGACTGTAAAACAAACAGCAGTAGAAGTCTGCGGTGTGACCCAAACCCACCTCCTGGTGGTGCTGCCATCCATCTTGTGGCTGGCTGCGCCTGACTCCATGTCTGAAACCAAGCTGAGGAGGGCCCAGGTGGAGGCCCCACCTGCATATTGCTCACTGCTGGAGCAGAGTCTGGGGAAAACTGTTGGATGCGCAGACCTCGCATCTGCGTCCTATGCTGCTGGTGGCCAGCACGTGCGCTCCAAGTTCCTTGATGCTTTCTTGCATTTCAGGCATTCAAGTGGTGGTACTGACCAAAAGCAACCAACTTGTGCCATACCATATTTTGGTGAATTTGGTCTGTGGAAGGGACCCCACCCCTCACTTTTTTTACTGGCACAATAAATATTGCTGAGTTATTGCAGTACAGTAACTAGCTCTTTATACTGATAAAAGGCTTGTGTGCTTTTCTGATTTATATGACTTGTGAAGGATTAAAAAAATAAGTCTATTAATCTTTGGAACAACCTAAATGTAAAAAAAAATCCTCCCAAAACATCTTTGTGTTTTAGTTTTTTTGCCTTCAGAACCTGACACCAATTCAGCACCTTTCAGGATTTTCTGAGAATGACAATCTGTTTCTAGTACAGAAAATAAATCCTCTTGTTTCATGTTTTAGTATTAACAAGTTTAGGGTTTTGAGCTCTTACCTATGTATTTTTTATTTCCCCTTTTACTGTTTCTCTCTCTACATGTAAGGCACAAGAGTAACTCATCTTTCTTTCTGCTAACTGTACTTTTACTTTTTCAAAGGAGATGCTTTTTCCACTAGGAACTGTCTCAGCATGCTAATAAAACTTGCTTTATGCCTTTAAAATGTTTATTCAGAGTGGCCTGGCTGGCTTACAGTAGCTGTGTGGGTGGACTGTCCTTGAATTTTGTCGACTTAATTTAGTACTGCACAATACCCAGTGATGGAAAACAGCTATAAATTGTCTGTGCACAGCCATGCATTATTGATAAAGGGTAGAATAAGCTCTACAATTTCTTTATTTGATGTTGTTAGTGCAACAACTGGCTGATTTGTTAAGACTTTTTTCCCCTCCTATTGGCAGTAAAATATCTCTTCATTTTGAACTCTGAATTTTCTGAATTTTGATCTGTACGGGGTTGAAAACTTGCTTTGTCTCCAGTGTTGCTAAACGTAATGGAAATGTTGTCACAGAGTAGAAGCAAACTTAAGTTCAGGGGGACCGAAGCAAACAGTAAGTTTGACTCCATGCAGCAGACAGAACTTTCCCAATTATCTCAAATATTTAGAAATAGAAAACGGAGCATGAAGTCTCACAGCACATTTAGAAGAAAAAATGCTTTAATATACTTCATTTGGCACATGCTTAGAGAAAATGCTTTACAGTGAATTCAGCGTGCTTTGTAATTTCAGTTCCTTCAAAGTTTATGAAAAAATGTCAAGCCTTAAATCTGTCACGCTGTTTTTTCCTGTGGACACTTATGATGAGTAGAGACTCCACTGAATATAATTTGCATATAAAACTGTGCTGTAAACTAAACAGTTCTTTCCCTGTAGTTGAACAAAGGTACAATGAACTGCTGAAAACGAAATGAATAAATATATAAGTAAAAAAACCAACTTGCCAGCAAAACTACAAGGGGCTTAGTCTTCCCAACAGATGTCCAGCACTGAAACTTCTTTTTAAGCTATAACTTTTGGAACGGTGGCTTCCCACAGGTTGTTACTGTAATACAGTGAAGGGAATGTACAATTTGTGCCAAGCAAATATTGTATTAGAATTACGGAATTTTATTTCCCTCTTTTATGTTTTCTACATACATATCCTTTGGTAGAAGCATTCTAGACCTCTACAGATTTTTACTTTTATTTTGTCTTTGTAAAAGTGTAGGGGTAGGGAATTCACAAGTTATGCTGATGTTTACAATGGTTTCTTCTATTCCATGGAGAATTGCTGTTTATTAGTTTAACTTTCCATATATTTGCAATCTTTTAAGGTTAGAAGTCATCAAGTAATGAAGTAATTAAACTGGTTGTGTCTTTGCAGTCAGAAAGCAGAAAAGTCCATTGGTAAAAGGACTAACATGACTGACAGAGGCTTGCTAGGGATTTACATTGAGAATGACTCATTCTTCAAAACTTTTTGATTTTCTGATGGAAATTGGGGAGTAAATCAAATACAGTGGCTATGAATGATTAAAATGCAAAACTTATGAATTCTTACTGACTTTGTAAATCTGACTCCTTTACTGTTAATATAAAATCATTTATCTTAAAGCAGTGTTGAGGCTGTGAATATTTAAATGAAAGCTTCAACTCTTGAAGTTTATTTTGATATTCAACATCATTAATCTTGTGGCTTGCATAGAAAGCTGTCATGGAACAGGAACTGCAGATTTTCTCCACAGGTCATCTGGTGCATCTGTGGTAATTCACTTGATAAGTCAAAGTGGCAAATATTACTGTAGTTTAAAGACTTAAACAATTCAGATGTTACGCAGGCATCTAAAGATTCTGTGCTGGTTCAAGAGGATACCTTTGGTTTGATCCTACAAAAAATACGAACAACTGGACATTGACTTGCCTGTGGTTTTGGTTTTGGAGCAACTATGCAGCTGTATTTTTTTACAGAAGGGCAGGTTTCAGCCATGTTACGACAATTCCGTTTAGACAGTTTGGGAGTATGAGTGTGAGTGATTTTTTTCTGTGTGGTCAAAATGTAGCTTTTTACTCAAAAGACACTAATACACAGATTTTTGGAGACTATTTTGTTCTTCTCTGTTTNGGCATTGTGAGGAGCTACTGTAATGAAAAACTGTAAGATAAGGAAATCTCCCAGAGTACGGTGGGGTTGGATTCTCCTCTGCATCTGCCCACTCTCTTCAGGCAGTGCATGGATGGTGTTACTCAGACCTTTTCATTAACCCCCCCAGAAGTCAATCAGTAGTCTGACAAACACAAAAGAGCTTTAATGAAATTTGACATTTATTTTCTTCATACTAAGAAAATATGCCTTAGTCCAGAAAGGTCGAGTGACCTTTGGAAAGTTACCTAGATTAGAAATGTACTGTGCAAGTGACCTGAGTGTTGCTTGCTACCATCCAAAATTCTTGGGCAGGCCATTGTGGAGGAAAGTGAGATGGATGAGCTGGTAAGAGATCAGCTTCACATGACTGATCTCTGCAGGCCACGCTCAAAATACAGGGACAGCTACAGATGTTGTGGGAATGGCATGATGCAAAAGGACCTGAAAGTAGTTGATTTAAAAAACAAGTAAATAAAATATAAAAAGCCTAGTTTTTCTAAGGGAAACCAGACACTTTTCCTAGCAGTCAGTATAAATGAAAGAGTGGTAGGGGAGAAGTGAGGCAGGTGGCCTATGAACAAAGTTATCTGAAAACCTTCTGTTACTTTTAAGGTGGTATTTCCTATTCCTTTTAAAATGCATCAAAAGAGGATGGTAAATTTTTTTCATTCCAGTATGCGAATTAATGAGGGAAGGGTGGGAAATCCTTCAATTATTTTTGGAAGGCACTGCTTGAAATATTTTCTTTTTAAAAGCATAGGGTTGGAGAGTAAAACATGTGTCACTGCATCCATCCCCACCCAGGGGTAACACCAACTGCTTTGTCTCTGACAAGTTACAGTATGCCCTACTAAAAGGGAAGGAAAACTCCTGCTTTCCCTTCTCTTGGTACAAAAAAAAAATTGTATTAAGCTTCTTTGAGTGAGACAAACTTCAGAGGCCTCTTCCAGGTTTGATTAGTAGTACAAAACCTGTGTTGGTTCTAACACAGGTGCCCTGTGTTTTGATTACCTCAACCAGCCAGGCTGCAGGAGACACTTGCTCTGTGAATCACAGAGACATCCTTGTGGACAAAACCTCTTTTCTCCTTTTTGTTGTTACGCCATATTGTCCTCCAGTAATTTGGAAGAGACAGGGAGTACAATGAATTACCCCCTGATTCTGTAAAATTACTGTGTCAGCAACGCAGTTATCTGCTCTGAGAGGCTCTGCACTGGCAGAAACTGATTCTTGATGAGTTTGCCTAGAACTTTCAGCTGTAAAAGTAATGAATTCTCTGCAAAACATGCTTTAAGTAGAACTATGTCCTTGCCTAATGTCTGTAACTCCGATAACTAATCATGTTTTGTCCTTCTAGAAGACTCTATTGATGATCTTTCCACAGTGAACTTGGTGAGTCCCCTTTTGCAGAATGCAGAGCGCTTTTTAACCCTTCTTCTCCCAACCATCATTTTGGCTGGTAACGTTCATGCAGTTTCCATGAAATGTGGTGGTCAAGGCACGTTACTTCTCTGCTATGTGTACAGAACACAGAGCTGTAGGTTGCTTTCCTGTTTTCCTCCTGTTCTGCTTTTCTTCCTCCCTTTCGTGCTGCTCTTAATGAGGTGCTAGGGGATGGCAGCAGAGATTTTCCCAGTATACATCAATGCAAACACATCAAAGCTGGATGCAGTATAAACAAAACATTGTTAGCTATGGAAGAAGAATTGCTAGGTAGGGAAAAACTGAGTTATGTTGTTTGGGAAAATGATTGCATCTCTGGCTAATTACAAAATAATTGAACGAGTGGTTATGTGTTGCCTCACTGCAAGCTTTAAGTATCTGAAAAATGATGTGTTTTTTTTAGTGTTGAAATTTCCTGTGAAATAGAAAATTGAGTAAAAAAGATTTGGATCCAGCATGATCCTCAGCTGTACTTAAGGTTCCTCACCCTTCCTCCTTCTGGTTTAAAGTTCTTATGCACTTGGAAAACTGAGCTATAAAAACACAGTCTTGTTTCTATTGTTATATTTATTTTGTGCTAGACAAATTGCCTTCCTGAAAGTTTTCTCTAGGGTGCCTGTAGCAAGGGCAGTGCTGGCATGTGAGGTTT
>WEIT01026126.1:106052-116593 GCA_013389985.1 Dryoscopus gambensis | reverse complement strand
AATGCAGAATAGGCTGAAGAACTCCAATTTAAAGGTATGCCATGGATGACTGGGTTTAATGTGTCTTATATGCAATGATTTTTCCCCCCTACAGTTTTGAAGTATGTACCACTTTAAGGGGCCTGTGGTTTACTTTGGAGCGAAATCACAAGTGATTTCAGTTTTTATTCCAGCTTTTTCTGTTTTCTTTGCCTTGGCCTTGAATGTTTTGACATCTTTTGTTGCCTTGCTTCCACATAGGGACTGCAGCAGCCTGTGTAGAGATGCAATAGCAACTATAAATTTATTTTCCATGATAAAGAAGGATGCCCATTGTTGCTTCCCAAAGATCAGAGTGAAGTTTCACACGTGACAGTGTCATCAACATGAAAGACAAATCTGGGCACAGGCACTTGGGAATTATTTTAGCTGAGTGTAGCTGACAGTCCCTGGAGTGTAAAAGGAAAATTTTTCCTTGAGTTTTTTTAAAGACTGGTAGTTACTGTGCTGAAATATTCATCAAAAGCCTTAAAGTTAATTGCCTGAGAAGTAAACCTGTGATGTTGCATTGTTGATTTTTCTGAACCAATTTTTAAACTTCAGAATAACTTTGAAAGGGTTATTGCTGGAATGTGTCCATGATTCCCAAAGGGTAAAAGAGTTCCTGTGCCAAATTCAACAGAGTAGCAAGAGATCTTATTTTAAGTCTGTCCTCAGTGAAGGATGGATTACGGCTTGTTCTGGCCAAATTAAAAACTGTAGGAAAGAGGAAAGTATTTTTTGCCAGGTTACCCCTCATTTGTGAGAAATGCTACCACCCTAAATTTATCTCTCTGTCATATCACTTCAGGTTAATGGCTCTCTTCATTTTGCTTCAAGTTCTAGCTGCCTCTGCTTTAAAAAGAAAAAAAGGGGCATATTTTGGAAAGGTTCATGATGTTTTAAAGAGAATCCAGGTGACTGCCTTTCAAAGTCAGTAATTGATGGCATTTCTTTTCAGGGAGGAGTTTGGCTTGGTTAATGTACCTTTACAGGAGAAGTATGCATCTCATTATTTTATGTATCTGTATTTATTTAACTTTTGGCTGTGCATTTTAAGGTACCTGTAACATTCCTTTTAGTTGTGACTGAGAGCAGACTAAGCAGGTAATCATAGGTTTAAATGCATAACAGTGTGCCTTCTTTGAGGCTGACTAGCTGGGCTTCTCTTTTAATTGAAAATGCATAGAAGTAAGAATCAGTAATGTATTTAAAATGGAAATCTGCTTTTGTACAACACGAACAGTTTTTCTTTATGTTAAAAAGAAGGGGGGTTACTAGGGCACTGTGTCCTTTCCTAGGTATCTGAAACAATTTATGATCGATCAGTGGTCAAAGAGTAATTGTTTGAAGTATATTGGAACTAGGAATAGGTTTCCTAGACACCTAGGAAAAAAAACAGCTCAGAAGTTCAAGGAATTTAGAAGGCGAAGGTGTCTTATAAACATAGGAGAACGTAGGGATATACTGGCAATGAACTGTGGTCTGGAGAAGTTGAGAGAGAAGATGATTCACTCTGCAGCCACGATCATCTCTTCTGTATCAGGTTTGCTCCTCAGAAGAAAAGTAATTTACTTAGTTCATGCTAACTCAGCATTAGCTACGGTGCTAACCTGCCTTTACAGTCTTTTTTGAACAAGTGTTTTTTGATGTAAAGTCACCTAATTATGTAAAGACTTCTGCCATGTGCTTTAGAGATGGGCAATTGTTTGGGTTTTTTTTAATTTCAAGATGGCATTGAATAACAAAAGCTTTAATCCCAGAATTTGAAAGCAATTATTTCAGCTGTAAAGACCTTTAGAGGTTGACTTTCATGCTTCTCTTGTGTAGGTGATAAAGAGTTGCCTAACACAGTCCTACAAAATCTTATGTTCTTGGGTAGGGCTCTTCTGAAAAGGCTCTCTGAGATTGATGGACAGATGATTCATTTAAGTCAGATACGAGCTGACCACAGCAGCTGCTACACAGAGAACTCTACCCTGAGTCTTCATCTCCAAATGCATGTGCCCTTCTTACAGAAGAAATTAATGCACAGGCAGCACATAATGGGACAATATGAGAGTCTGGAAGATGGGGATAGGAAGGACGTTTTAAAAGTTAAGACCACAAGCCCAAACACTGTTCCACTTTTGAAGTCTTTTGATGCAGCGTAAAGCTTGTAATGGTGTATGGATCACAGTGGAAAACCAGTCTTCTGGGAAACTTGAGGATGTTTACATTACTTGAAATAGAAGATGGAACACACAAAATATCTCAAAACTAGTCTGTAAGGAGACCAAGAAGAAAGAGATGGAGGATCTGAAAATTAACATTCTTCACAGTATTTTAATCCAGTTTAACAGATTATGACCTATTTCACGTGTGCAGAAAATCATGCTATGAAAAGCCCGCGTCCATAAAAGAGACAGAAGAGCCTGCAACTTTATTCGAATAAAGTGAGAGAGTCCACTGGGGCATACCCGTGTGGGGCTTCTCTCTCGAGGTTTCGGAGGGGCACAGCCTCCTTTTATCCTAAACTCCGTATGTTGGAGGGCCGTATGTTGCCCTCTTCCTTTCCCCATTGGCTGAGGTACTCGGAAGATACAGCCTTCCCAAACCTGCTACTGCATATTGTTGGGTTTTCCCCTGCAAGCTCTCTCCCAGTTCAGCTGCTGGATCCACCTCGAAGAGAGCCTGACCACCAGCGAGGTGGAGAGGGCCTCCCGGTGCTCTCTGGCTTAATTCTGGGGAAAGGGCTAAAAGTCCTGCTTGCAGGGGTCCCGATGAAGCAGAATAAAAGAACCAGAAGTCTGTCCTTTTTCCTTAGTTTATTTTCTTAGGAGCAAGCCCGCTGGGGCCCGCTCCCAAAAGCAGCTTCGAGGAAAAAGACAAAACTCCGCCCAGCTCTCCCCTTTTTGAGGGTGATCTAGGCAGGAAAAGGAACGGGAGGGATACAAAAACAGAGCAACCATNCTATGCCGGGCTGATCCCGCCGCCGCCCGCAGTCCCCTGGCGGGGGGGAGCCGGGCACGATGCAACAGCATATCCCGCCTTGAACCTGTCATTTTCCTTTAGAGTTCAGAAGTTCAGGCTATCTGGGTTCTGGAATAGACTTTGTGTGGACCTACCTGTCCATTACCTTAAAGTTCAGGAGTCAAACTGTCTGGGTTCTGTAACAAACTTGGGGGTGTGAGGTTGGTAGAGACATTAAGACCCATTCCAAGGATGTTACCACCCATTCCTCCTAAAGACCCTCGTCCATCGAATTCTTTGTAAAGACATTACCTCACATCTTCCCTATCACATGCTTATCTCCCATTCTAATTTTTTTTTTTTTTAATATTGAAAAACCAAAGTCAGAAGTAGTTCCCAGATGTACGGTATCACTCTGTGTCTCAGAAGTGACTTCTCCCCTTCCTCCTAATTTCTGATAAGGATTCATTCAATGGGGTTTTCCCCTGCTTTTTACTTGGTGGAACAATTTTTGGACAAACCTGGAGAAATAGATTGATATTTTACTGAGGTAAATGGAGTACATCATAATTGTTTGTTTGTTTGTTTTTAAAAGTAAAGCATGTCAAAACACAAGTGATGCTGTCCTTTGTATGAGTTTTTAGCAGTGACTAAGACTCCTCCTCAAACAGGGAACAGCTGTCTCTTATCAGTCCAGGATAGAATAGAGAAAAAGAAAAAAGGTGTTCAAAATTATGAAAGCTGTTCAGTTTGTCACTAGTTTGTAAATTCCAAATATAAGTTGTGAGTGTTTCTTTTTAGTAATGATGTGGTTAAAACAAGTTTATGGTTGGAAATGTGTTCATACTCAGTTAATCTGTACAGCCTACAGCTGTTTTTGTTTGTAAACCTCAATAAAATACTATGGTGGCACTAGAGGAATGAATAACTGGAAAAGCAAAAGAAGCTTCAGTAAGAACACAAGAACTTTGCAGTAGATTTTTTTTTTTGTTTTGCTGCAGATGGGTCCTCCCTCATCATGAGAGAAAAGAAAAGGGAAAGTAAATGGATTTTTTTAATCTTCTGTAATTTTTTTTCTTTTGCTTTCCCTGTATATTCTATAATCTCTGTCTTCCTTGTGTTTTCTCCACTGAGAGCTTTGGAACGGCATTCTGCTTCAATAATTGTATTTTATCATTAATATTGCTGCAGCATGGTATTTTGCCAGTGTTCCCATTGAGACGCAATGGCGTAAAGTGGATTAAATAAGTCAAGGGAGCTGTCACTTAAAGAGCTGTATTAACGTTCTCTCCCTCTTAGTACGCTGTACCACAAAACAGATACAGGAAAGGAAGATATGCACATTTAAGCAGTGTTCTGGCATTTAGCATTTAGTAGATTTTTTCCAAAATTGTTTGTGTGTGGAGCTGTCCCTCTGGAGCATCATGCTGAGGTTTACTGAGCTCTCTCAGCCCTGTGTGGTGCAGAGACAGGGCAGCACTGATCGCGGAGGTCAGCCCTGGTTGTGAGCTTTTCAGTGAGTAGGGGGCTGAGTGACCTCAGGTGGCAGTACCTCAGCGGATGGTCAGTCACCTAGTAGTTGTATATCCTGCTCTACTGAGTTACTGAGGTTGTAAAACATACACCTTTCTTTAGCGCTGGACTTAAAAACCAGAGTGGCCTTGCTTCCCCCTTGAAATATTTAGCATATTGTCTTGGGGTGACTTTATGCTGTTGTATCCCTTATCACTGCTCTATGCCCAGACATGATTCTTGTGCTTTTCTGTGCTTTTAAACGGAGCCTGAGAGAGGAGAGAAAAAACTGAGCAAACTTTTCAAAACAGTCTGCTTCAAGGACACGGAGATTTTAGCTGCTGTTGATGGAGGAGTGAAAGGAGCACCCTTCCTGCTTTTCAGCCAGTTTTCCTTCAGCTCTGTTTCTTCGGCGAGAGAGAGGAAAAGTGTTTTTTCTGGGACTTCGGCTTTTGCCGCCTTCTCTTCTGGACTGTTTCGCCATCAGAACACCAGAACTCACTGGGAAAATTTCCACCTTAGGCCCAGAGGGGGCCCAAGCCGGACCCAAGCGCCGAAGAGGAGCAGAGAGACCACACCCACCAGCAGGACTTTTAAATTTAAATCTTTCAGGTTTCCTCTCCGTAGTGAGAGGTTTTATTTAGCATTATTATTCTTTACCTGTGTGGTTTTTAAATAAATAGTTTTTATTTTCTCTTTCACATTCCTCCGAGGAAATTTTTTTTTCCCGAACCTGGTGGGGGGAGGGGTGGTTATACCCTGCCTTCCTTTGAGGAGGAGATGTTCCTTTTGGATATTTTCCCTAATTTTGGCCCAAACCACGACGCGTAAATTTTAGAGTCATATTTTTGGAGTGAGTAGGTATCACTCTTACATACTCTGTTTGTATTGCACTGTGGTTTTGGAAGGCACGGGTTGGGCTGGACAGATGTCACAGGAAGGCAGGGATATTAGGAAAAGATTCTTCTATTAGGAAAATAGAAAAAGAAGTTATGTGTGTGAATTCTGCATACTGCAGACTGTCTTCCAGCAGGTTCTTCAGCTGAAGAAGTTTCCTAGTTTGAGTGAAGGTGGGACAGCTGTGCCTTGGAAAGACAGGGAGAATAAGATAAATGCACAGTTTGAAAAGTGAGCAATGCTAATTCAGCATGCTGCTCAGAAAACTAACCTGACAAAAGAAAGATTTCTACTGTGTTAGTGAAATGAATCAATTGAGTAAGAGTTGGAGGGAGAACCTGAGTAGTGAATAGGACAGAACAGCATGACAGTGGTAATTTAGGTTGTTTTCCGTTTTGATGTCCACTGTTGGATGGGGTTTTTTTCTTCACACAGAGAAATTCAGGGAAATACTGAATGCTGGGTTTCAGTGTGCAGTTGCAAAAGTCCATTTGATTCTTAAGCAATGAAGAGTGAAATGTAAAATTACTCAGTTTCATTTCAGGAGACAGTAGCTGTTAATGCTTCAGTCCATAACAATAATCTCTTAGAGAAATGGCATTCAGGCATGTCAAAGATCATGGGTACCTTCTCTTGTTCATTTACTGTAGCCAATAGAAGCTGACTGGTAACCAGACTACTGCTAATCTTGGGCACCTGTGATCTTCTTTCCTCCTGTGTGATCAGGAAAAGTTAGAATACCCACAGAGGCTTTTCAGGCATCTCTGTCTGAGGTACTGATAGCCATGAATATATCTACATCCTGATTGTTTTCCCTCTTCTTTTGGGAAGCAAGAGATTTTGTTCTTGAATCTAACATACTGCATACAAAAATGTGCGTGTTCAGGAAGAAAATCAACTTCTTCACCGGAAACTATTGATGTGCTTTTGTCACTTAATCTCTGTGAGTCTGTTTTTCAAAATGGTACATTGCTGTGGAATTTGGGAGATTCTGAGGTGTCACAGTTCCCAAAGTCATGACGCCAGCAACAGCTCTGTAGGAGCACAGTTCTATCCTATGTGTGCTTTATATTCAAGGCCTGGAATTGCACTTGGGGCAGATGTGGCAGACAGTGTCCATTAGGTGGCTCTCGGTTATAGAAAATACATTTTCAACTACATGCAGGCTAATTTTAAAAGGCATTAGCTGTGTTTGTGTCCTCTAGGCAATTAAAACAAATCAAGAGGCCATAAATTAGGACTTTCTCAGAAGCTCATAGGTTTTGGTATCCTGAAGAGACCTGCAAATACTGTCCTCTCTGCTTACTTCTGTTGTTGTAAAATGTTCTATGTTGCAGACTCTACAAGTGAGAAAGATGGAGGTAGCATTATTGTCCGTTACAAGGCACTGTAAGATGATTATGCTGTTTCATTATGAAAAATGTCCTTTTCATTAGACACTGAAAAGGTAACAAAAGGACTTTATGACTCCCTTCCAAGTGGAGCAAGGCTGCTGCAAAATTTTGCTGCTGCTTTCTTGTTTGTTCTTTAAATTAAAATTTGGTATAGAAATGAAGAAGCAGGTGATGCTCATGCCTTTGAATGTGTGGATGTGCTGGGACAACCACTGAGTGGACTAATCTGTCCCTTTTCTTTCTTTGGGCAATTAATCCTGGAAAATAAGAACTGCAATACAAATATGTTGGAATTACCACAGGGACAGTTACATGCTTCATCCCTGATGGCTAGACTGATCTTTAGATGCAGAAAGGCACCCAGGGGGCCACCATATTCTGGCAGAGTGGCAGAGCTGGAAAGACTTCTCCTTTCCCCAGCCAGCGAGGTCAGCTGAGATGTGTGCAGGTCGCTGGCATTACAGACTGCTGCTGGCTGTCTGCAAGGGGATGCCTTGCTGTCTGCTCTGCTCTCTGCCTTGGCCATGGAGCAGAGGTTTTCCTAGCAAATCACATGCCAGTGCAGAGGCTTCACTTTTTGAAGGAGGGGTTGCAGAGGAAATGGGGCCCTTTTTTCCTTTTGGTCCACTTGTATCAAATAGTCTTCTGAAGGAAAGTAGGGCTGCTGGCTTGGGTTTCTGAAAGGGAGGAGGTAAGATTTAGAGAAACTGAGATGCTGAGAATCACACATCAATGGCAAAGTACAGACAAGGTACAAGGAATAATGTTATTTATTGTGGAGTTTGGTGCCTTACCAAGAGACAGTATACAGGTAAGTTTTTATTTCAGCCAACATACACAGTTATATCAGATCTCGTATGTACTATTCCCCATGTGTCTTCTGTGACACTGTACACACAAGGACATTCTAGGTAGCACTGTCAAAATGGTTTAATTTCTGCAAGAATGCTTGGGTGCTCTGTCCTTATTTGATACTCTACATAGGATATATGGAAGTATAGTAAGAGCTTGCTGTACAGCTTCAGTCACTGCAGATTAGTAGTCAACAACTGTTTCACTGGTGGAATGTTCTTTTGTTCAGAGAATTTTGTGTTAATCCCAACAGTGCAGTACTTCATGCTTGAAAGCATTTTCATAAATCTCCATTACAAGCCTGTCACCAGATGCATGTAACGTAGGAAGGAAACCAAAGACTAGGCACACATGGATGATGGGAAAATTAGTCTAAACTGTCTAAACAGGAAAGACAGTTTGGCAGCTCTAATGTGCTTGGGTGATTGAAACTCATGGTTTCTTCTGTGTTTTCTACAGACTCTGTCCTTAATAAAGAGAATTATTTTGGCAATGCTGTTGTAGGTTTTAGATGACAGCAACAACAGATATGAGGGAAGTCTCCATGTTGGTTTGCTGGGGTTTTTTTCTTGTATTAGGTTTTCGCATATGTATTTGCATGTCCAGATTTTGAGTAGTGAGAAGGTTAAAAGTTGCATTTAAGCACTGTCTCCATGTGTGTATATTGGCTTCTTGATAAATTCTGTCAGCCTTTCTATTGTCTCCTGATATTTATGCATAAAAGCACAATTTACTTCCAAAATAATCAGAGGTTTTGAAACTTGGCTTTAAGGTTTCAGAAGCATGGTTCACTTCACAATGAAAGCATTAAAGGCAGTGATATATGGTGAGACAGTTCCCAGGGGATTCTAAGTCATCCATATCAACGCTGCCAAAAATGTTCTTGCTAGGGGGAAGAGGGGAGTGGGTGGACCTTGGCATTATTTATGGGCCACTTAAAGCCTTGAACTAGAAGGAAATCAGAGGTACACTGCAGTATTCGCCCTCAGTCCAGGAGCACCCAAGCAGTCTGGATCCCATCCTGGGAGTTAGACAAAGCCCTCTCTGGCACACTTGTGTGGTAACAGAGCTGGCGCCATCATGGCACTTCAGTAGCTCTCCTAATTCCTGGTGCCTTCTTCACTCTGAACAAAGGCGTGCCTCTGCTGAGCACAGCTGTTTGCTGGTGGGCACTTGGAATGATGTGTCATCATGGAGTCCCCTTCTGTGCTTGCCTGCAGAACAAGTCTGGAAACATGACAAGAGTTTTCATCACTGTGCAGCACTTGCTGTGTCTCTCTGAATGCAGCAGTGCCTGGTCTCTCCATAGGCCAGCCGGCCTCCTTTGGCTGCAGTGGGGCATTGCCTGTGCTGTTACACTCAGCAGCATCCTCTCTACGTGGTGTTGCCCACCCAGCACCTGGGATTCTCCACATGCTCCCTTTTGTCTCCTTAGGGTTTTCTACAACTCATGGCTGTGTCTGTTCTATAGGACTGAGTGTTCTTGGTCAGTCTTTCCAAAATGTGCTGAATGAGTCTTTAGATCCCCTAGAAAGGTACTGTACATTAATTGGTCTATTAGCTGTCAGATGCCTTGCAGGACTGACAGTTTGGACCAGCATGAAAAAACAGGATTGTTCTTAACCTAGTCTGCATTGGGTTGTTTTAAAAAAATGTGTTAATATTGCACAGTGTTAATACTATAGAAATCATTCTGCACTGGCTTCAATATCATATGCAAGAGAATTAGTCTAAGTGTTTGGATGACTCATTAGTCAGTCTCCTGCTAGGCTCCTTGTCTCCTAGTACAGAAACCACAAGGGGTGAGCTGGGCAGAAAGGTGAGCACAGATGGAATTTGTAGGCCTGTACAGTAAGTGCAGTTACTGAAACCCAGAGATTCATGCACGGCATTAGTGATGAGGACACAGCTGATGGCTGAGTGAGAACCGTGCACTCTGTGCATACAAGTCTGCTCCCGTTCTGCCTGCAGATGGCAGGTGATGCAGTCTGGTATTCCTGCATGCTCATGGGAAACCTGCGTGAACAGTTTTTTTAAAAAGTACGTTAAAAGCTTTGCTTTTTAAGTGTTCGCATATTCTGGGCAGAAAACTGCTCCAGAGGCTTGGCTTTCCTTTAGGGCTCTGCCCTTCCCTTGCAGAAAATCCTGATGCCATGCAGTAGGTAGTTCAGCAGAGAAGAAGGCGCTGCATGAAATAATCATCAAGATATAAAACTTAGAGTGAGGATAAGCCAAGAATGAACAAAGCAACCTTCAGAAGTTCCCAGGAGTCTGTGTAACAGTTGTGAGGAGGGTAAGCAGCCTCAGCAGTTTGGCAGCAGGCACCTCTGTTTTTCTCAAGAGCCAGGCTGCTTTAGGACTCAGTTATCAGGTAATATCAGTGTAAATCTGCATGAGTATGCCCTGAAGGATGTTCTCTTTCTCTGTTCAACAGGATGGCCTCCTTTGCAAACACTGATTTTCATAACATTTTGTGTATATAAATAAATCATTATAATTAGAGAGGTGCGCAGATTTTCCTCTCCATCTCAGAAAAATAAATTTTCAGCACAGCTTGCTGTAGGAGTGAAAAGATCCTTTATTTCCTAGTCTGTGATAATCCCTAGATTTGCCAGGTTTCTCTCAAACGTGTAGTTTAGGTTTGGCGTTCCTTAGCAAAATGCCATACTGGTAGATGAGCAAGACCCCCACAAACAAGGTTTGTCTGTGGACACTTGCACAACCTGATGGAGAGCTAGTAAAATATTTCCATACCTTTGAAGTCTAGTTGGCAATTATGGATAAGTTTTGGCATGTGTCTGGAGATGGGATACAGAGCTTGTGCCTTCTTTGAAATGTTGTTCCGAATTGTTTAGAAATGCTAAGTGTTGATTTAAAAAAAAAAAAAAAAAAAAAGAAACTGGGAAGACAGCGGGT
>WEIT01026126.1:93588-106034 GCA_013389985.1 Dryoscopus gambensis | reverse complement strand
AAAAAAAAAAAAAGGAAACTGGGAAGCCAGCTGTCTGGAAAGCCTTCAGAGAAGTGCAGGTATGCTACACCATCCTTAGGCACTTTGTGGAGTTGCACAGTTTAGCATGCATTTGTCCATAAAAGGATGAGGTTGAATACTTCAAAATCACAGTTACTTCAAACCACTTCTGTTAAGGCTGCCACTAGTGGAAGAAATTATGTGAAGTGGCCCTTTCCATCTGTCACTTTGTTCTGTTTTGTTTATACAGGTGTGTCTCTACTGGATCAGGTCAAGGTCCACAGGGTTCAGTCTGTGACTGGGGAAAAGTGCCCAGGGAATATAACATAAGAACAGGGTAGGCACATAGTGCGTCCCTAGAATATACCATTAATCTCTAGCAATTTATGGTCCAGCACTTTCTTAAACCACAAAAAAATCTTTGTTTCAATAGCTTTGGTGGACAAATACATTGTATTTTTCTTCCACCTGGGGTTTTTAAATATGCGTGAGTTCTAGCATAGTCAGTAACATCCAGTGGCAAGGAGTTTCATAAGCTACTTGGGTTATGTGAATGCAGCTCATTTTTATTTTTTCCTTTTATCCTGCCTGACATCCACTAGTTTTTGCAAACTTGGGAAACATTTGCTTCCTGTAAATCTGTTCACAGTTTTTAAAACACATATTTAATGTCTTTTTATTAATGGAGGTTTATTTTCTCTTACAGTAGTAAAAATTCATAGAGTATGCTGAGTTGGAAGGGACCCACAAGGATCATTAAGTCCAACTCCTGGCCCTGCAGAGAACACCCTAATAATCACACCATGTTAGTGGTGGCCTGAGAATGTTGCCCAGAGGCCTCTTGTACTCTGCCAGGCGGGTGCTGTGACCACTTCCCTGGGGGGAGCCTCTTCCAGTGACCGTCCACAGTCTAGGCGAAGAACCTTTTTTCTAACATCCAACCTAAATCTCCCCTGACACAGCTTCAGGCCATTCCTGTGGGTCCTGTCACTGTCAGGACTGAGGAGAGATCAGTGCCTGCCCCTGCTCTTCCCCTCACAAGGAAGTTGTAACTGCAGTGAGGTCTCCCCTCAGTCTCCTCCAGGCTGAACAGAACA
Organism: Dryoscopus gambensis; assembly: GCA_013389985.1. NCBI lineage: Eukaryota > Metazoa > Chordata > Aves > Passeriformes > Malaconotidae > Dryoscopus > Dryoscopus gambensis. The sequence goes on along the minus strand of WEIT01026126.1, from coordinate 104,937 downwards.
AGTGACCTCAGCTGCTCCTCGTACGGCTTCCCCTCCAGACCCTTCACAATCCTCATGGCCCTCCTTTGGACACTCTCCAATAGCTTTATAGAGCTCTTATATTGTGGCACCCAAAAATCCCCCAGCACTCAAGGTGAGGCTGCCCCAGTGCAGAGCAGAGGGGACAATCCCCTCCCTTGCCCGGCTGATGATGCTGTGCCTGATGCACCCCCGGACATGGGTGGCCCTCCTGGCAATCAGGGCACTGATGTTCAGCTTGCCATCCACCAGGACCCACTGCTCTGTTTCCACAGGGCTGCTCTCCCAGCCTTTTGTATCCCTGTACATCCAGGCTTGCCCTGTCCCAGGTGCTAGATGTGGCACTTGTCTATTAATAAACTTCATGTGATTGGTGATTGCCCAGTCCCACAATTTGCCTAGGTCTCTCTGCGGGGCCACTCTGCCTTTAACAGCTCTTCCCAGTTTAGCATTGTCAGCAAACTTGCTTAGTATCCCTTTGAGTTCTGTATCCAAGTCATTAATGAAGATGTTGAAGAACGCAGAGCCTAAGATGGAGCCTGTGGAACCCCATTGGTGACAGGTCACCAGTCTGATGCCATCCCCTTCACTGTAACTCTTTGTGCCCGGCCCCTCAGCCAGTTGCTCACCCATCACATGATGTATCCAGAAGGATCCTCTGAGAGACAGTATCAAAAACTTAACTGAAATCCAAAGGTTTTACATCACGTATCTTCCCTTAATCAGCTATGTGAATTACCCTGTCATAAAAGAAAATTAAGTTTGACGAGCGGGATTTTTCCCTCATGAACATGTTTTGGCTGTGACCAATGACTGTGTTGTCCTTCAGGTGTTTTTCAATACCTCCCAGAATAATCTTCTCCAAAATTTTGTCAGTCACTGAAGTGAGACTATGACAGGCCTGTAGTTTCCAGGCTCATCCTTCTTGCCCTTCCTGGAAACAGGGATAATGTTAGCAGCTGCCAGTCAACTGGGAACTTTCCAGATTCCCGAGACCATTCAAAAATCAGTGAGAGAGACCTTGTAGTTGACTTCAGCCAGCTCTTTAAATATTTTCAGATGAATCCATTCGGCCCCGTAGATTTACAGGGATCCAGCTGGAGCAGCAGATCTGCAGATGTTCATGACTCTGTGAAGCGATCATCCTCATGCTGTAACAGGCAATGTTACTTCTGCACTACATTTTGCTATTAATGTATTTTAAAAAACGTATTATCCCCCACAGTACTGGCCAGCTTCAAGTCCAGTTGAGCTTTGGCCACACAAATTTTCTCTTTAGAGTGGCAAGCAGCATCTTTGTATCTCAAATCATAATTTTAAAAATTACTGAAATGCAAATTAGAGAATACTTAAAATTGGGTGTGGGTGAGTATATTGGTAATGTACATTATTTCTGTTTCCTGCCCAATCTTGTTTTCATGGCTCAATACTAGGAAAAATTGGTTTTCCTTCCTGCTGTTAAAGGCTTCTTCTTAAACTCTAAAAATACGATTGTGGAACTTCTAGATACATGTCTTTTGTCTACCATTTTGAAGTATTTTGAGTATTTCTAGCACTGCATGAGGAGGAGGGGGGCAGGAATCATGGAGATCCTGTTCTACTTGTGCATAAAATAGCAGAGATTAGGGATTTTACATATTTAACAAAGACTTGCTTGCATTTTTTCATAGCATTTGGTAGTCATTGTTTTAGTGTGAGAGAGGAGGAAACTCTCTGACAGTGAAATTCCTCTCCTTTCTTGCAGCTCAGGTTTGGTTTCTTAATTGCCCTATCATCATCAGCATCACAACTCATCAGCTTTGCCTGCAAACGGTGAGACCTGAGTTGCCAATCTGGTGAGCTGGCCAAGGAATTGCCAAATCCTCCTCCCTCCCAAACCAAAAGATTGTTTCCCTTCCCACCAGCTTTATGACTGATCAAATTTCAGTAGGACTTATTTGCAGGGTAAAATGTCACTGAGGAGTCTGCTTGGTACTAGGTGACCTGAGTACTGTCCCTCCAAGTTGTGACCTGGTGACCACTGATGTGCTGTGGCTAGGCTGGACCCAGGCAGAGCAGGGTGGAGATGCAGGTAAAGGTAAAGTCTCCTAAATTCATGGCACCAACTGACCACTGTGACTTTGAGAGAGACTGTAAGAGATAACCACCATAGCCCCTGCAGCTGGCACAGCTAGTGGTGACTGCTTGCAGGAGGCTACTGCTGTCATCTTACTTAATATGGTGTCTTTGACATTACCCTCCTCCCCCTCTTACTTTTTGCTAAGTTCACAAAGGTGAGGGGTTTGTGTTTTTTTTTTATTTTCAGGTAAAGGCTCAACTGTAGGTAATGGATTTATGCAGTTTCAGACAAAGCTTTTCTGTTGCTGAAGGACAGCAAAAGGGTAGATAGAAGTGACTGGATCCTTGTCCACACACAGCGAGTTGTAGTCTTTTGGTCACAAAGGTGACAGGATTTACCAGGCAGCTATCTGTGCCATGGTTTACTTTTCTCTGCAGTGCAATCCACGCCCCTGGGAGCAGACTCTGTCCTATTACCAAGCAAAAAAGCTTGGTAATTCCACTTGAAAGAAGGGTGCCAGAATGGGGCAGGTCTGCTGATTGCTGATCTTGCCTCCCTGAGCTGTTTAGTAGTGCAGGTGAGCTACGTGGCACAGAAAGCAACTGATTTCCATGCCTTACACACTCCATGGGATCCTCTCAAATGATTTTTAAGGAACAACAGAGAAACCCTCTAATATCTGATAAAGGTACAGAGTCCTCTTTAGACTATGCCGGTTAGTTAGCAAAGAATTTGTTCTTTTAAGGAACTTTAGACTTCACCCCTGTATGATTTTTGTAAACTGTTGGAACCTATTTCTTTATAACAAAATTGAAAGAACTTTCCTTTGTTTTCTGGGAGGCTGTTGAGAGAGCGAATGTCACTGGGTCAGTGCTCTCAAGGTCTCCAGTCCCAAAGTGGCAAGTAAATTCATGCAGAAGACTTGCTCTAAGGAGAGTCATTCTTTCATAGCAGGAAAACCACTCTGATCTCACTGGGTTACTGAGCAACCTAACTGTGCTATTGTCCTGCTTGAGAGCCATGGGTAGGGACGCTTATTTAGGCACCAGATCTTCTGGTATAGTTTTTTTGTGACTAATTAAGTGCATAGTAAAAATCACAAGTGAGCAGGCTGCTGATCTAAGGATTTTTTGCACTATTACAGGTAGTTTTTTTCAGGTGCCATACTAGAGGAGGGCATTAGTTTGTGCATAAACATTCCTGCTTTTCGTATAGAAAAACTCAAAATGCTAAAAACTGGATGCATTCAGGGTCCTGCAAAGGCATCACTTTACCCGAAGTGAAGTGAAAGCATCATGGATTATAAATGTCATGTAACTTGGGCATATGATCCAAGAGGCAGGTTTCATCATTTTCCTCATCAACTTTATGAGCTGGTGGAGAAAGCAGGCAGGCTCCTGCAGTGGATAACTTGGAGCAGTCACTAAGTTTTGACCCCAGCTCTTGGGAGGAGCTCCATCTCTTCCCCTCCTGGACAGAAGAAGGCCTCCACATTTAATATTAAACTGGGAGCTAAATGTTAGAGACATAAAAACTCCTTGATTAGGAAACAACCCATACTTAACAATATGCATCTTTTTTGGGTGCTAGACAGTGATGCATGAAAGAGCCAGACTCAATGCTTAGCTGGCAATGTGATTTCCTTACTCCTCTTGCTGACCAGAAAGGTGGCTGAGTAGCCAGTGCGGACCCCTCAGTTATCCCATGATGACCTGCTCTGGCAGGGTGTAGAGCACCAAGTTACCAGGGCCATGTCCCACGTTTCTGCCTTGCCCCCAGCAGGTAGGTGGGCAGAAATTGACCCAAGGTGCTGCTGGCTGCCTTAACCTGCTCATTCCTGTCCCTCTGTGCCCTTGGCAGCAGCGGCTCACAAGCCATTGCAGGAAGCGGCAGAGCTGTGTAACCCTTGTCCTGTGCAGTTTGCTTTTGACAGCTATGACAGCCAGCAGAGCTTTGGCTTCAGATGTAGTGTAATGATTAGTGTAACACACAAATAATAATTTTGTTGTAACATCTGCCATCCTCACGAGGTGAGGCTGTGTGTTTTACCCGTGGGCTGATGGTTGCTGGATGCATTTCATTAGGTTCCCAGACACACCCTGGTTTCTGTATAATTGATGTGCTTATTAAAAAGGCAACAGAAAAACCTCTTCTGTTCCCAATACCTGATTTAATAATAAATAAAATCTCATTTCTGTCTGTGAACAAGTCTTTTTTCACAATGCTGATCTCACACCTTTGGCTATTATGATCTGCAGTTACAAAAGTAGAAGATAATTTTTGTTTGCCATTGAAAATATAGGGGAAGAGTTTTGCAATTTTTATCTTTGCTGCTTTGTATGAGAGAACCACGCTGAAAATCTGCTCCCTTAAAACTAGCAGTTTCACCTGTAAAAAAACCTCAAACCACCCAGCTTCTTGCACTAGATGGCAGTGTGGATAGTTCAGTGGGAAACTTGTGTTATTTAGAAAAAATCGTAAGATTGATGATAGAAAGTATTCAGCATAAAAAAACCCACTTTCTAGTGAGGGCAAAATCACTCTTCATTGCTTGTCCACCACACATTTGTGCTGGAGAAAAATATGTATTCCAGATCTGAAAAGCTTGTGTAGGAGGTGCCAGTTTTCAGAGCTGCAATCCTCCTGTTACATCTCAGAAGAGATGAGGTCCTACAGGGCTGAATGTTCATCTACACACTTCTAAAGATGTGTTGCTGCTATCCTGCAGAAACAAGCCTGAGGCAGATTCTGCTGAATGAAGAGGGACAATTGCTAAATATTGAAAAGTATGCTAAAATTATTGGCTATGACTACACATTACTGGTCAAGGGCAAGCAGTGGATGAATAGGTGTATCAAGGTGCAGGTATCTTGAAGAAGTTCTATCAAATCATCAAAATTAGGCTGTAATTAAGAAAAATATGGCATCCTTCTATACAGGTGAAAATATTAAGCACAGTAGATTAGCTTAGTTAAATCAGGATGCTTGTCCCACATCTGAGTGCCAGTGCTAGAGTAGAATCCTGGTGAACGCTGGCAATCTTTTATTGAAAATCAGCAGTGCTGCTTTACATTGAAAGAAATTGTGAGACGTGGTATCTGAAGTTCTTCTCCAACTAGATGGTCATGAACTTGTTGGATGCTGGGAAAAACAATGGTCCCTGTTTTGAGCCACCTATGCCAAGGCATGGGTCTCTGAAATGGTGGGGTTTGCGGTCCCACATTTTCTCTTTACAAAGATCTGTTTACCAGAAGACAGAAGGGATTTCACCTGGAAAGAAAGTCTAGATATTCAGTGACAAATCCACTTACATTTATTTTGAGTTAGGCAAAAAAGTTGCTATCAGGTGTAAGAAACTGCTTCTACTCAACTTACCTCTTAGGTATTATTAGAAAAAGTGCCATGCAGGCACCTCTGCAGAAAACTTAGATTTTAGATGTGTAAAAGTGTATTTTCAGCAAGTGTTTTGTGGTATGTCCTTTAGCTCTCATACATAATGCAAATAAGAAATTAAGATTAGTGATTTGAGATTGATTATCAGAAAGGTTTTAAGGTAAAGCTAATTATGTTGCTAGGAGAGAGAATTATGAAACTTTTAAATGCAAATAAGTATCCAATACCCAAATGCTCTTACACTAAAGTGAGAGCATCTTTCCATGGCTTGTGCTATCTGTATGAGATAACAGTATAAAAGATAGAATAATAATCATTAAAAAATCCCAGACAATCAACAGTAGGAATAAATTGTGGCTTGCAGACTATCAAACGTGGCATCTGTTATTTAACATGTGTAATGTTACAGGAGTCTATATAACAAAACCTTTCAAACAAAAATGCACCTTGCTTTTGTAAAAATACTGAGAAGAGAGCAAGCAGGTATGGGAAAAATAAAATCATTTATTGATGTTTTTAATATATTTAATATGAAATACATTTTCTTGGTTTAAATACATTAAATATATTTAAACACTTTAAATATATTTAATATAGAAGTTTTAATCCTTAAGGTCAGTTAACTAGAAATAAAATGGTCAGACTGCTGAGCTTAACAAGCTTAATTTTTGTATTTGCAGGGTCCAAATCCTTTTCTTGTCTTGTTCAGATGTCTGCTAGTTAACACACTGCATTATTTCTTAATACGAATACAACTCAGAGTTTGTCCACAAATGCATGCTATTGGAACGAGTAATTATTCTCTATTGTCCATTGCTGTTTGCCTATTGTTTATTAAGCTTCTTCATATAAAGTTTCTAAGGCAGAAATTGCTCTGTGGTATAGCCAATTAGATACTCAGATGAAGATTACGTTTCTTTCTAGCAAAGAGAACAAACTGAGTGACATTTACTTGTCCGCTCTAAATGACTGTAAGGGGCACTGCTGAGAATTGGTCTTCATTTCAGTGACTTCAGTGAAAATTTGCAAAATGCTGATGCTCTGTCACAGCTGTGTTCTCCTAGACAGTGATTTAAAGTCTATCTGTGGGAAGACATGGCGAGCAAAGAAGGAGCCCAGATGTTATAAAGGAATTTTGTATGCAATTGCTCTGCTTTGCCTGACTAGCAAAGCTAGAGGACTGTGTAAAACAATTACTGCTTGGACATGAAAATCCGATCTTGCTGCCCCAGGGAATCTTTGTGGTTGTAAAAGGGCCCTCTTCTAAGTACAAGGTAACTGAAAACTTAGACAAAGATTAGGCTCTTGCTGAAGAAGCATGTCTCATCTAAGCAGAGCTTGTGACTGCAGCCTCAGCGAACCTTTCTGATGATCCTGCAGGCTGCTGGGCAGAGTTGATACTATGCTGTGGTTCTGCTGGTACCTGCTCGATTTCTTGCCCCTGCTTTAGGTCACCTCTTAAATGTGTCTCTGCCACAATTCACAGCCATGCTGAAAGTTGCCATCCTTCATTCTACTAATAAACTTGGACTTCCAGCCATTTAAAAAATGTCACTTTTTGCTCAACTGTTAAACTAATAGATGTTGTGGTTTAAACAAGGGACAGTTAATTCAGCTGTCATCATGAGAAGATACTGAGTTATTTATTTTAAACGTCTAGGATTTTGGTTAAATACAGAACAAACCAGTCTCTAGCCTTATCTTGTTTAGAGTTAGATAATGAGGTTAGTGCCACAACATATTATGTGGTCAGATTAGTGTACATATAAATCTAAGTGTTCAGCTCTCCTCCTGAAGTGAATAAGCAGTGACAGGTTTCAGAGCAAAACTTAGGAAAGATATTCTTGGTAAAGATAATGCAGCTAGTTTAGTACATAAACTGCACAGCATGTCCAAATTTAAAAAAAAATATGGAAAAAAGATGCTTCAGTTTTCACCTCATACAAACCATCTGTTTCCTCTGCCTGTCTTGTATTTGAAAAGGATAACAAAACTAGTATGTATTACTTTTTCTCCTCTCCTTTTTTTTAGCAAAAATCAGTAAAAATACACATCCTTTCTGCTCTGTTTCTCTTTCACGATCTCCTCTACCAGTACATTATTCGCTCTGTATCCAGTATAGCAGAGTATTTCTGGATGACCATTTCCCCAAGGGTGCTTATTAAGAATTATTGCTCTTTATTTCACACTGTGGTACTAAACAAACAAACAGAAAACTCAACCCCTCCTTCCAGCTGGGTGTTACAGATGACCTTAAAAGTGAGCTAGCAGTGCCAGTGAAAAGACTGTGGTCTACCGAAGATAAATGGAAATGCATACATCCTGTAATATAAAGGTTACAGAAAATTGGGTAATAACTGGTTTATACTCCAACCACTGGGATGAATGTGCTTGAAGTCAAGTATATTTCTGCGAGTAAGAGAAGAGGAATTTGTTGACAGGAGCAATTGTTAAATGTTAGTGCCTTCGTAGGGGCAAAAGGAAGCTTGATTTGTGTGGCTGTGGCTCACTGATAGGACATCAGAAGTGAAGCCTCTGTAGGGAAAGATTGGGTTATTGCAAAGAAAACTCTTCCCAGTACTCTCAGCACAGTTTTTTAGAAAATTGTCTTGATTAAAAACTGGTTGAATTAGTTTGAACTGAAAGGAATGTACAGTTTCCTGAAGAATAAGACATAATTCTGGGAAATGAGATTTGTAGTCCTTTTGTCTGATGATTATTCACCGTTTGTTAGTAACTTAGATTAATATACTGCCACAGGCTTTAGCCAGTTCTGCCCTTAATAGTTGAAGTTGTGCTGAAAAACTTGTGTTTTCCAGGTCAAGCAAAAAATAGATATACCTTCTTATTTTATGTATTGAGTCTTGGACTACCTAATGGCAAACGGTCACACCTTGCAAAATACTAGAGGCATCTGCAGCTGAAATGCTTTGGCCAGAGAGGTTGACCAGGCTTAGGAAGCAAGTAACAAAGTTGGAGTTTACAACTTTGACTTCTCTATCTGGGAGAAAATTCTGCTTTCACTTCAGTTCAATCATTCAGTCAATTTTTGGGCAATTAAACCATTTTCAGAGTGGGTTCCACAGAAAGACACAGACCCATATGTATGAGGTGGGCCACACTGTTCACATGGGCGCTCACAGCCACTGCTCTGAACCTGGGCTCAACTCTGCTGTGAATTTACTGAAACGGCTGCTTATCAGTTGGCGTGGGTCACTGCTTTCACATTTTTATGCTAATGTCTGGGAAAGTTGAGTGTTTCTGTGCATCCTGTGCTTGCCTATTGTTAATACTCCCTCTGATATTCTGCAAAATAGGGGGGGAATAATAATACCTTGTGCTTGCTGTTAGCTTTCAGTTTACCAGCTCCCAGTATCCCCTGGAATAAAGCTAAAGGAAATGGCTGGGCTGCAGAACTGGGCTGGAGGGCAGGATGGGGGAGCCCAGGCTTTGGTTTGGGGAATATGCATACACACACTGCCTTCAGCAGGTCCCAGCACTGTAGGCTGACGTGGGAAATAAATTACTCAATTGCTAAACTGGCAGTGTCTCTTTGTGAGTGTTTTTGCTGCTGTTTTCACTCCCTGAATGGGCCTGCGGTTAGATCTTAACTATCTTGCAGGAGCAAAGGCAAGGCACTGCAAGCTAGTAGCGATGCAGACCACAAGCTGTGTGGGAGCAGCCATCATCACCTGTGAAACTTGCTCCCCTGCATTTTGGGAGGCTTACAGATCTTGGTATTTGGGTCAAAATTCAGATGCTTTTAACAGTGTTAAAGTCTAGCACGTTACTAGCGTAACTGCTTGCGTGGACTCCTACCTTTTGAAAATCAAACAAGGTCCTCACTAGTCCATTAAATCTTGCTGTTGTTAGCTGACTAGTCTCCAAATTCACATAGAAGATGTTCCTGGCAAAAACAGCATATTTCTTGGCTTGCAACACATCTCCCTATCCTGTTTTGCTTTGCATTGCGTTGGTTGGGAATATTAGGCACTCTGCTGCAGCACCTGCGGTATGGGGGCAGGAGCTACCATCCTGCCAAGAGTGGAGGTATTTTCCTGTTTACACCTGTATAGAGGCTCAGAAATTTTCTGACAAGACTTTGCTAAAACTAGCACTAGCACAAGGCTGCCACAAGTCATTGTGATGCATTTTGATTTTGTAATGTACATAAGTAACAGTCATTTAATAACAGATCTGGCAAGATCAAGAACAGGACTGATTAGGACATAAAGAATAGACAATAAATAAATAAAATTAATAAATATCTCATCTGGGATTAGAGGTTGGTGTGAGAGGGTTGGCAGGAATTAAAACACATTCACTGAGAGATTTGTTTATCTTTTATTCCTGTTATTTATTCATCTTGCTTTCCACTAATGCAAATTTCCGCCCATGCTGTAACTATGAGCTGGTGCAAAACACAGCTGGCCCTGAGGGATAGTAAGAAGCGTGATGTTTATTCCTCCCCTACTCCCTTTAGTGGTCGCTCTGTAGAGGTATGCAGCGCTATGCCTACTGATGATTTTAGCAACTTTGGGAATAAACTGTGTAGGTTCCACCTGATTGAGAGCAGAAACCACATGCCTTGATACCAAAGCTGAAAATAAAAAAAAGTAATTGCTTCATAGTGTTGCACAAATAGGTTTTAAGTGTTGTGGTTTGAATGTTAAAAGTTAATTTTTACTGCCATTAATCACTGTTTGGATGCTGAAGAGGGCCACATGGTAAGTTTTTTAATGAGGTCATTTTCTGGAACTGTGAAACTTTGTTTAAAAAGAAAAAAAGCTAATTTTTGTTGAACATGTGATCGCCATTGAGGTGCATTAGAATAACTTTTGTTCTTGTGGAAACCATCTTTTGTTCTGAAATAATCTGTGTTGGTATTCTGAAATCTCACTCTGAGGTGCTATTTTTCTTTGGGGTCAGGTTTTTCCAAGTTCTTTTATACACAGATAAAGCTGTGCAGCTCCCACTCAGTGATACTATGCCGGATTGCAGTTGCACTGTGGAGAGTGTGTCCCACTTTTGGAGAGAGGATGGCATTCAGTAGCCCAACTGGAATTTGTTGAGATGAGCTCTATTCAGTAGCAGCAGTTCGTATTGGCAAGACTGAGTGCTTCTCAGTGCTGCAGAGAAAAGAGCTCAGGAATCTGTCATCCTCATCGTGAGTGATAATGTGGGTGAGCACAGTGGCTCGTGGAACATGCCACAGTACTTCGCTCTGCATGATGAATGGGTGGGACTAAAAATGTTTCTGAAGGACTGTCCAAGTATCCTTGTGCTGCTCGTAGTCTCTGATTTTATTGTGTCCTCCCTTCAGAAATGGGCAAATGGAGTAAAGTCTAATTTCTAAATAACTACAAAGCTCAGCCTGCAATAGTTATTTTCTGGAACTAATGGCTTTAAAGTTGTTCACAGGTAGAAATTAATTACGTCTTTAGACAGCAGTTGTCTCTTTTCATCATGAGTCAACTCTAACTTGCACTATTTATCAACACTTTTTAATAAGATGAAATTTATAGTTACAGATAATATTCATATGCATAGAGTAGGAGTGATTCCTAAAGGTTTTTTAAATGTGTGTTATCATCATTGTTGCTTTGAATGCTTTTTTTTTTGCAGCAATGTAAATACACATTAATCTCAGGCTTCTGGGAGGGGCTGGCTGGTGTCTTCACAGGTCTAGAGAGTTTAGGGAGTGATTTCTGCTATTCTGTCCCACCTTTCCTCAACAACCTGTGTGCTGCTGAGAATGAACAAAATGTTCTCTGCACAGTTGCATTCCTTCTGCCACTGTTCACTGCTGCCAAGTCAATAAAACAAAAGCGGAATTTTTTAAAGCTGACTTTTTTCTTTTTTTTTTTTCTTTTTTTTTT
>WEIT01026126.1:57730-85465 GCA_013389985.1 Dryoscopus gambensis | reverse complement strand
AATATTTTCACATGTATCCGTTTTCTGAGGCATCTTCTGTACTGAAAGCTGCCCAGTAAAGCCCTGTTCCTGTGCAGCAGGTAGGTGGCTTGGGAGAGTGGAGCAGAAGCTTTGTAGAAGCTCCACTCAGGAGATGAGACCATTTTCAAGTATGCAGCAGAAAACCCCTCAGACCCCTACATTACTGAAGGTTATGCATTTATTCTCCACTTCCAGCAGTAACAGTGTGGGCAGAGAAGCTTATAATGCAAGTCTGCTGAAGATAGGGGCCGAGGGGCTGGGGGAGAAGACAATTGAGGGAATCCCCATGACTTACATTTATTTCCAACATAGCTTTAGAATTAGAGCCTGACATTGCACTAGCTGGGACTTTCGGATTCAAAAGCAACAAAGCTTAGAGTTGGGTCTGATTTTTTTATTGTTCATTTTGACAGAAGGGAAGCATTTGCCCTGGCTAGGAGCACTCTGACTGTTCTTTTCTTCAGCTTGCTGACTCAGGTCCCAGAGTTTCTGAGCCATCACTCTCTTCTTAACAGAGCTTAGCTCAGCTTTTGCCTGGAGCTCTGCTGTAAAGAAAGACCTTTTTACAGACCAGTGCCATAAGTGGAAGGAGTGAGGAAGGCAGGCAGGTAGATTCATGCTGACCGTAGCCATATTTCGTTAATTAACTTGCTTGTTGAAAGGATTTACAAGGCTTCTTTTGCTCTCATCATACTGCAGATTCTGCAGAAAAAACCTCATAGGGAGAGGTGACTTCTTTTGGTTGACTGCTTAAATATTGTCCAAAATAAATTACCTGTCATATTGCATATAGTAAGAATCATCTCTATCTTGTGATGGAGAGATTGAATCACAACTGACTGCTGCCTGAGAGATGCTGCAGGAAACACTGGTCCCAGGGGTTTTTTAGTTCTGCATTTTAGGGCAGCCTAGCTACTGATTTATTTTGTTCAGTTAGTGAGACTTGAACAGCAACTTGCATAATTTTGCTTGTGATTTGGATGCAACATTAGAAAGACATTTGCTCTAGAAAGTATATGAATGGGTGAATTGTTACATGATTAAATAATTAAGTCAAATTTAAAATCATTCACAGTTTACCCTTATCTCAAAGTTGATTACTCTGTGTCTGACTTGAAAAAAAATCCTCATATGCCTGCATTCTTACTTGTTCTTTAATTCTAAAATAGCATCTATTAAAAAAAAGATATTTCTCCCTTACCAATGCTGCCTTTCAGTTTACTGGCCACACATTTTGATAAACATAAAGATAAGAAGAACACAACCAAAGTAGGGGTACGACTGAAAAGAAAGTATCAGGGAGATACAGTCATGATACCAACCACAGAGCAACTCCCCACATACTTTCTCTTCTGCTGTTGTTGGCAACAGACCTTGCTTCATTTAAATTGCACCTAGCATACTTGGTACATACACGCTGCAGACATTCCTGTTTCCTGTGGAGAAGCACAAGTTTGAAAAGTGCTTGCCACTCTAGCTGAGCAGAAGGGATTCCCAATGCCAATTTCTTCTTGCAACTAGAGAAATTACCATCGATGTTTTTAGATGGGTTTTGCATGTATCTTGGCTCTTGTTTGCAAGTGTTATCAGTGTCTCGCAGAATGAAACTGGGCAAGTTCTACTGCCAGGACGACCCACATGTGAGAGGGAAGTCTCAGGTAGAAGTCTTGTTGCATTGATGTATAGTAGGAATGGAGCAGTACCAGTTCTTCTTGAGTATTGCATCTCGTGGGTCGACTTGCTCTGTCAAACCGCCCCCTACCCTAGGCCTATTTAATCACCACTTTGCACTTGCTGGATAGGATTGCAGAGCTGGTTTTTCTCCTGGGACCATCCCCTGACTGAATCCATATGAACAAGCGGGAGCCAGTACCTTTGACTCCTTCGCACTTCTACAGTGCTCCCCCTTTTAATCCAGATCCTAAACAACAGAATTGTAGTGTCTGAGCCACGTTCACCCTGCGAGTGGTGTAAAATATGGTGCTGATCTGGAGCTTGTTTGGAGTGGTTGGTGTGGCTGTTTGCTCTTAAGAGTCTGCGTGCCATGAGAAAAAAGAAGTTACATGCATGTCTATTTAGCCTAAAGCCTCCTTGCCTGGGAAGCCAAAACCTGTCTTCTTGAATCCCACAAACCAGCATGTGCCCATCACCATTTCCCACATGTGACCTCAGCTCTGGAGAGGAGGACTTTCAGGGTTGCTTTTCTGGGTTAAGAGCTGAATTATATTTCTCCTTTAATTACTGTGTTGCCAACATGATGTTCTACAGCTGCCCTTAGACCAAACTTCAACTTTCTCTATCTTAAGTGTCTCCTGCAGACATCAGACTGAAGTGTGAGCCTGGATTTTCTGCAAGGTCTGTGCCTCCTGAGACTACTACGTTTCTGTAGTTCTGCTGTGTGGGTGCCAGAACTGATCTATACGTACTCAGATACTTCTGGTGCTGTAACACTGGAATAGGTGTCAGTGACCTGGCAAGATGCAGCACGAAAGAGGAGCAAGGTTCTTTTCCCTTGTGACTAGGACAGGATTAGGACATGGACTTTGTGTTCTGCCTAAAAAATTGCCATTCTGGAAAAACCTGTAAAAGCTGGGGTGTCATGAACAAGTTTGTAGGAACTGAGGATCATGAGTGTTTAAGGTTTCTGCTATTGAACCTCAGGGCAGAAGAGAGTTTGAATATCTAATGCAAAACACTTTAAACAACTGCTTCATTGAGCAATAACTCTTCATATGGCTAGTCTCTGCTTGTTTTGCATTTGCCCTAGGATCTGTAAATCACAGCATTCACAAGCAAGCATGGGTTGAGCCTGTAAAAACACATGGGCAAAGAGCTGAAGAGTTGGGAATGGAATATACAAGCTCCTCTACTAATTTTCTTGTGTAAGATGTCTCTACCAGAGAATATGCTTTGCTGTAGAGGAGGCTAAGTTTTCCTCCTCTCAGTACTCTAGCTGGCCTCTGGTATTGTCCTGCGCCTCATCCACATGAGAGACTAGTGTCCAAATGCAGCTTCTGAGGTGTGTGCAGCTGGGGAATCACATGAGGCACCATTCTGAAAATGATCCATGTATGTGTTGGTGCAATTTCAGAAATTCGGTTCCCAGTGTATGGCTCAAAGCACATTTTAACAAAATTCCCTTCATTCATGAGTTTGCTGAGCTAGATCAGATTTTTTTACTGTTCTTAAAGAGCTATTTAATAGGCAGATTGTCAATTCCTGTTACATTTAATCTTAAAGAATAAAAGAAAGGAGTCAAAGGAATCAATTATCAATTCTTTCACTTAGCTAACAAATTGTTAGATCCTATGTTTTTTTTCTCTTTTTTTCTTTCTATCTGTTGGACTGAATTTGCTTCCTGAATTATTTAATTAATCCTCACTTAAGCTCAGAAGCAGCAAGTGAGTTTGCTTGAGGTACTCAAGCCTGCATAGCTTTGAAACTAATAGAAGCATACCCACAAGGCAGCTTGTACCAGGTCAATTACATCTCTTCAAGCCACAACAAAATGTAGATCTTAGACTTTCAGCACTGTTTTTCTTAACTATGTCAATTCTCACCTCAATTACATTTGTTTCTTGCTATTGGGAAGCTCTCCTCATGTGTGCCTGTGAATGGTGACTAGTGTTTTTAACAGATTTTACTTTTAAACCCGTGATGAGGCATGCCACAGTCAAGCCTCATTTTTGTAGTTGACCCACGCATATTTGGGACTGCATTGCACCTAAAAGAGGTGGGTTCCTGCCCAGGATCCTCTTCCACTCATCTGTCCATACCCATCCCTGGTGCATGCTCTCTGGTCTCCCCTTGTACAGTGTATATAATGAAAGATGCAAAGCATACCTGTTGTTAAGTGCTACTGAGAAAGCACAGAGCTATGCTGAACAAATTAGAAGTGGGTAAATCAATTCAGTTATCTTTACCAGGATGCATTGCTGGTGGCCTCTGATGCCCTGCTAAGTGCAGCCTGCCCGAGACAGTGGCTATCCTGAGCAACTTCACATGGAGACTGACAATAATTTTCTAGTAAGCATTCACTGTGACTCAATTGCTTGTCTTCATCTTAAAGCATAACTTTATATCCTTATAGCAAGCAGAGATGGGAGTGATGCTTTAAAATACCTCTGTTTGAAAGGAAGTAGTTAATATTTTCCTAAAAGCTCACAGATTTAAAACTTCTGTCCTGGCTGCAAACTCTGCCAGCAACATGTTTTTCTATTTTTTCTTGCCATGCTTCATTGTTTCAGAAACTTGATAATTATCGTTATGCCTGGAATCTTGTGATAGGCTTCTCTGCATCATGGCCTCTGTTGGATTCCTGCTTTATTTTTCTATTTGTAGCCTTTCACTTATACAGTCTTTAGGGCAACTTCATGTCCTGGCCTCCTCTGAACAAGAGATGGTAAACGCCAGCATATAGGGCAGAGCTAGGCGAAGAGGAATTGCAATGAAGATCTTTCTGCATTCTTGGAAAACTGATATCAGGATTGTACTAAAAATGAAGGCATTTGTGCTTGTGTTCCTTCAAGAAGAAAGCAAAGCTGTATTAGCTTGTGTGACGGAGCTCTGTCAGCTTCTAAAGACAGCCAGCTTCTCTATCAGTCAAATTCACGTGGTGCCTGCACTCATTAATTTCTTGATTTTCTTTTACTTTGCTAATCTGCTTAGCTTTTAAATACTTCCCTGCACATACTGTCAGAGCCAAATAAAATATAATTGGAAAAATGTGACTAGTTTGTTGAGGAGTTGTCCACCCAAGTCAGACAGGGGACGGCAAAGCAGGGTGTTCTTCATACACCTAAGCTCCACCTATCTGAGTCAACAAAATGAAATGCTGTTTGGATTGTAGAAAACTCGGGGCAGACTCATAAAGAGGCATCTCTGCAGCCCCAGATGAGTCAGATCTGTTGCTCTGAGGATAAGAGTTGTGGTCAGGCTGCCCCCTGCACCGAAGGTGGGCAGGGAAGGAGGAGCAGGAGCCCTGTTGCAGAGCTAATGAGTCTGGCTTTGCAGAGCTGGCCAGCAGGCAACTAGCCACAGAACTGCTGCTGATTTGGCCTCTGCCTCTCATTTGGCTTTTTCTCAGCAGCTACCCACCCGGGGCAACAATGCCCTTTTTCTGTGCCTGCAGCCTGAGCTTCAGGCAAGTGCTGCTTATTGGTTCCATCTGCCATGTGTGGGTTGGAAGAAAACCTAACACTCAGAGAACCTGTTGCTGCTGGAACTTGCAGTGGGGAGGTCTAGTAGTCAGACAAGTACCATTTCTGACGGCGTCCGTGCCACCTCTGGTCCCCCCACCCTGCCGGCTTCCAGACTGTAGGTGTCAGTGTCTAGGTTTGTCAGGCAGGGAGATGCCTGCTCTGGCTGCATCTGAGGGTTCTTCTGCCCTCACCTCCCCCTGGGGGACATCTGAGCTCAGAAATTGCAGCTGGTCCCCCACTCGCTGGTACAGTGGTTCTGTAGGTGCTCTTCACCTAAAAAAATCCTCTAACCCTGCCTTTATAAGATGTTGGGTAATCTAAAACTTTATACACATGCCAGCAAATGTGAGGAATCTGCAGTGCTACAGGGGAGTTTAGAGACCAGCTGCAAAAAAGTTGAGGGCAGGCCAGAAAAAACCAAGGCAAATTGCAAATTCAGCTAGTTACATCCTCATGAACGACAGATCTGGAGGTTGTCAGAGAACCACAGTTCAGCTTCAGTCACTTGGACACCTTTGGGGTTTGTGATAGCTAGGATGCTGATTTAAGAGAAGCATGTTACTGATGAACTTTGCATTGAAGATGAGACTTTAAACACTCAGAAATGCCTACTGCTTAATGTACCTAACTTCTTAAAACTACATGTTTTTAACTGCTTTTTACTTGTTTGTTCCAGGTTGCATGTCTGGTTGGACTTGATGCATGGCATTTGCATGACACCAAACAGCCTAGCTGTGGATGTGTCACTGAGCAAACATGGCCTACCCAGCAAATACTAATGGCAGTGCTACAGGTAACTAAACGGGAACGATTTCCCCCTTTGGATTATTAATTAAAAATATTCTTACATTGTGCGAGCAGGAAAAGGAAGTAATGGCAGTTTAAATACTGAAAACCAGTTTCCTGGTAGATCAGAGGCCGTCTGTTCCCCCCATCCCCCACTGCGATAATCTTTTAAATATTTATAGTGTGGGAAGTTGTTTGGGAAGACTTAAGGGCTGGCACTCAGTCATGCAGCATGCAGTGGGCTCTGCTCTCAAGGACCTGCAGGGGCTTACTCTAGGCTCTGGGAGGCCTAGGGCTTTGCTGCAGGATCATGTGGCTGTTACCCTGTGTCTGTAATTAATTTGTGAGATTAACCAGCTCTTACGTATAAAATCCCCAGCCCTTCCTGGTCACCCTTACTGGTCAGTCTAATTTTTGTTGCTTGCTTCTCCGCAAAGCATAAAAACATTTCTCAGGCAATATCCTGAAGAGGTGTTCCCTTTTTTGTTATTTTTAAGAAGCTCCCAAACTGTCTGTTTTGGTTGGGTGATACTCTGTGAAATGGATTGCTTGGCACGTTCAAAGGTTGCTGAGGAGGGCTGGCAGGTCAGGAGGGGGCAGAGATTGCAGAACAACTGATAACAGCACAGCAGCAGTGTTCCTCCTGCGGTTATGTCAATATTTTCCTCTTCTGATCACTACACAAACATAGTTTTAGCCCACTAAATCTGAGGCTGCTACAGTAGGATTACATGGAAAATTTCAAGTGCATGGCAGGAGCTTGTTGGTTGCTCACTGTGCTCACAGTAGAATTATTCTAATTAGAGCATGGGATTAAAACATTTTGTTTGCAGGATATTTGAAATATGGAGTGTCATTATGTGCAGTTTATGCAAAACAAGAAGTCTCTTTTAAAGGCTAGTGAAAATTACATTAAGTCTTTGGAATTACTATTATCTGTTGATGATTTAAGGTTAAATTCACCAATGCTGTTAAATCTTGAGAATGCTGAAATAAGATATTTCTATTCCCTTCCCCACCCCCTTTTTATATAATTAGAAGTATATTCTTTAAGATAGAAACCATATCCTTTTGTGACCTTCAGTATTCCTTTTGAGAAGGCAGACTGCAAAACCTCTGCTGTGTGACTCAACTATATTTGTTTGCTGCCTAAACCCCCCATGTAACTTGACTTTTCTTTGTAATATGCCTTTAACTTAAGTCATGCAGAAAAATTTCCTCTGCTTGCAAGGAAACAAAAATTGTGCGTGGAGTGTTACTGATTGGTTTACTAATTTATTTTCTCCCTCCAGTAGAATTGTCTATTGAAAAAGTTGGTGGGCTGACATGTAAGTCTAAAAGAAGCTAAATGCTTGTACTGGGGGATGTGTTAATGCAAGATGAAGTTTTAGTTTCAGGATTGTTATGCAAACAAGGCTTCTTGCAGGATAAAGCTGTATGTTCCCTTATTTGTAGAAAGACGCTGTAATAAATTGCAAGTATTTAATTCAGAATTAAATTGGACAACATTTTGCAGAAACTGTCAGGACTTGTTGGCTTTGCAAACCCTTGAGGCCAGCGTTCTAACACGCAGCTATGTACGCCCGTGTCTCCAAATCCTCAGCAGTTCATAACAGACAGAATATTGGGCTGCAAATACCTATGATTTGTTGTGCTGCTGTGCTCCCTGGGAGAGAATGCCTTTGGATGAGCAGGACCTGATCTGGGCGTTGGAGGTATTGAAGCAAGTTTCTTAATTGCATGGAGCTCTAAGAGTGGAAAGACAAACTCCAGGGGTGGTGTTTTCTGCACCCTCTGAATCAATCAGCAGCAGGAAAAAGAACTAGAAAGACTTGTTAGGGACTACTAAGCTGCATTTATGTTACTTGAATATTTTGGCAAGTCTGACCACATGTTCAGCTTCATTCAAGTATGAAGTGACTAAGAAGCAGTGGTTTGCTTTGGTTAACTCGAGAATGTGAGTACTTGCACTATCAAATGATTATGCCTGTGTGCCATTTCGATAATTTTTTTTCAGTGTACAAGCCTATATAGACTACTGCTGCTGCAGATGAAATCTGTAGAGGAATGCTTGAATTTGGAACTTGTTTCTGGGAAAGGATCTAGCTATTTTGCACTTGTATAGGGATTTTTTTTTAAGGGATATTTATGGGAAGTACATTTGCTGTAAATATTTTAGAGAGTGTGTATGGGAGATAAACCACAAAGCAAGTGGTGACTTTAACATGAAAGCACCTGTCATAAGTTTCTCTGTCTCTTGCCTGTCTCAGTAAAGACGTGAACCTTAAATGTGGCGAATAAATGACAGAGACTGTGATTTATGCTTCAGTACTGTTTGTCAATAGTTTTGTTTGCTGCTGACTTAAAAATTTTATCACTCTGTTCACAGTTTCATTTCACAGAGCTCTTGTAGTGAACTGTAGTTCTTTGGGCTGCAAGCTTATTTGTTAATCTTTATCAATTTTGGAAGTTATTTTTGCGTCTTGATAGTGATTTTGGACTAGACTTTGTCAAAGCTGTGCCATCTGCTCAGAAAAGAGCTGAATTCTCTGTAACACTAGTGACAGATAAATTGGTGCTCGTGGAAAATTTTGCTTTATTTTATCAGGTGCTGGATAGTCGTAACTGTTTGCTCTTTAGAGTCTGCCCTGGTGGCATGTGAGCTCACTGCTCGGTCCAGTAAACTCACCAGAGTTAAGGAGCGAAGTGCAAGTCCAGAGCATGCTGTGCAGTCATCCAAGAATCTGCTTCAGTAGCAGGGAAATACCCTCTGTATGTGGGGAGCTATCGGGAGTCTGCTGTTTGGTACATGATACAAATTAATTTCTCTTTGCATAGTACAAGAAAAAAAATGAATGAGGTGATTGTTTCTCTAAATAGTATTAGTGTCTCCATTAACTTCTGGGTGAAACTTCCAGTTATTGTTAGTTTCTGTGCTTGCTAGGACTGATGCATAATTCATCTATTAGCTACAAAAAGCACAGTGCACAAGCAGAACACTTACAGGGCAGTTTGGAAATAGTTCTACATGAATTTTCATTCCTTTCACTAACAACTGGTTTGTGAAAACTTTGTTTTCAAAACACATGTTCTGAAAGTTCTGAATAAACTTCCAGTCTCATTCTATTTATTCTGATGTGGAAAACAAGAAAGCAGCAAAACAAACATAGGAGACTGATTTTAAAAAGATAAAGGATTAAAAACTGTATTTGTCACTAACCATAATAAAAACATCTGTTTTATTTGACTTCCCTAAGCACCTCATTCTCTGTATCCAGAGACTGCAGAATGGTCAGTCATTTCTTAACAGACTTTAAAAAAGCATTTCCAGTTTTCTTGAGAAGGATGGGCTGCAGGGGTCAGTATAGCAAGGCTGTTGCACAAACTCTTCCTTTACTTTTGCTGTAAAGCAAATGCATAGTGTTTTCTGTACGCAGTGTTGGAGATTTCCCTGATCCTTTCTCTTTCCTCCCTTCTATCTCTCTTCTCCTCAGTCCAGTGTATGAATTTATGTTTTCATGCCTTCCCATTCCATTTTTAACATGCTTCTCTACATACAGCAGCACTACATCTTGTGCGCATTCATTTGAGCTGTTTCCCTGTATGTTTAACTCCACTCCATGCTTCAGATTCCTGCACAATTCCTAAAGCAGTGGCATTGTAGCACCTGAACATCATTTTTACTGTTCATGTCCTTGCACCTGTAAAGCAAGGAACTACTGCTGCAATAGCCAGTCTGCAGCTGTCAAGTGAAAAGAGTAAACTGATCCCAGTTTACTCTTTTCACTCCCAGCTGACCTGGGCATCCACCTCCATTCCCTAGAGCAAGCCAGGGCTGCAGGACCACAGGTGGTTTGATGAGAGATACAAACCCTATCTGGACCACTGTTTCCTCTGCAGCAGCCTGGCATCCTTCTGGTTATTTTGTATGTGCACAGTTACTCTGGAGCACCCTGTGGGCTTCTGGTCAGATTTTCTTTGTGTCTGAGCAGTTTTCCTGACTCCTACGTGAAGTTATAGTTGTGCACCAGTTAGTCAGAGAATGAAGCCATTGCAAAAAGCTGCTGCCTGAATTAATGTTGTTTGAGATACTAACGTCATCATGACTCAAAGACCAAATGTTTAATAAACGTGTTTTCCATCTGCTGGTGTATAAATGCTTAAGCAACTGTTGAAAAGTGTTATGAAAACCCCAGCTAACTTATTAGCCCTTTTAATTGAAGCCAGTAAATAGAACGCACATTTCCTTAGAGCAAACGTTTTTATCATACATCCCCTGCATTGATTTGTAACAACTCTTACCAAAGATTTGTAGACACACTTTTCTTTCAGTGACTGTATTATTTGACTTACAGTCTCTCCTTTGATTTAATTTTCCTCATTCATATTAGGCAATATGCACGGAATTTTGCATGATTTCTAGCCTCATAATGTAAATATAGTCTAAGCAGAAATTGCTGTGCACCAGAACGTTACCACTGTTACTAACTTCAGCAGAATATCCACCATTGTTCATTACAGACCATCAATCTGGGAACTTACAGACCTGAAGGAGTTAGCAGTTGAAAGTGTTTGATTGCTAGGTCGTAGTCCATCTGGTAGAGCCTTTACTCTTGGGTATTGCAGGTGCCTGCCCCAAGAGCCCAGCTGCCAGCCACTCTTGCTGCTTCCTGCAGGGTGGCTGTCACTGAGGTTTCACTGCAGTGCTCCTGACACACCAAGCTCTGTGCTCAGCAGCCTCTGAGTTTGCTTAGTTTAGCAGATGCAAGTGACCAGAATTCAGGTGAGTTTGTATTTTTAACAAATCAGCCATGCAAGGATAATTTATTTGAGTCAGGACTGTGTATTGAAAGACTGTTTAAACCTATTCCTCACCTACCGTGCTCCCTGCTCCAAGCCTGTTTCCAGTAACTTTCAGAATTCACGGAGATGGGTGTATGCCAAAGTGTGTTTTGGTAGCTGGTGAGAGGCTGTTGCCATCAGGAGAGCCTGCTGAATTGGCCTGCAGTCTTGAGCTTTTGGGATGGACAGATGGCTGTCACTGGGATCCAGCTCCTGCCTCACCCACAAGTGATCCTGTGAGTCACTCTGGTGGTGCCCAGTATTTAAAAACAAGCTAGGGTGGGACCCTGAAATCTGTGGGAATAAGGGTGAGGGAGCCTCCAGTGATTTCACATAATCTCTATCACAAATCATATCAAAATTTTCATCAGTGGGCTGTAGTACATTCTGCCTTAAGGACAGATAGCTGGAGCTGAAGCACGTGATCCCACAGTGAATGCCAGCTTTTTACTTTAATTAATAATTGTTTCTGCAACTGCTAGTTAATGCCTGTAATCCAAGGGTGCATTTGCCTCTCCTGCAGAAAGCTTAAAAAATGCACTGACTTACATTTGCTCAACCTAAAGGCGCTTTATGAGACTGCAGGTGACCAGGGACCATGCATCCTCTTTTACTCAGGACTTGTTGCCCAAAGAACACACTACAGGTCTGTGGTAGAAAGGTAAGAGTCAGGAAGAAGTTGGAAAGGATGCAGTAAATACAGTGTCATTGGGAGTGTGGGGACACAGCAGTCTGCTCTGGATAGCCCAGTCCTTAGAAATGGAAATTGCACGTGGTGGGAAAGAGGTGGCCCAAGATACATTATATGCAGATGCTGGTGGTCTGCAGGGGAACAAAGCGGCCTTGGGAAAAGGAACAGATTTAATTGAGCTGTCTTTTCTTCAGAGATTACTGCAGTTGTGTCATGTTCTGGATTATCTTCTGCAGCTGCCCAAAAGATGCTCACATCTCACGTAGGCAGAGGACTGTGTTCATTCTCTGACAAAAACTTGCTCATGGAGCAATGCAGGCTTGCCTTGTCTGAGCTGTTGTGATGCGCCTGTGTGGGCAGCACCTGGACATTCTCCTGTGACCTGCTGCTGCTCCTTGTGGAAATACATGCCCTTTACACCCTGGGAGGCAGCTCAGGGTGCTCAACTTGTATTTTGAAGCCAGTAGTTTTCTAGGCACTCATCAGGCATGTCTTTCTGTTTGTGGTACAGTGCAGCCTTACTGAACTGGAGATTAACAGTGATAAAACCCCTAAGTTCTTGTGGTGGAAGTCACTGCTTTGCACTGTCTGGTGGCATTTCGGGTGAGGGTAAGGAACAAGCACCAGTAGCAGGCATATGTCACAGGAAAAATACCAAGAATAAACTTTTTCCAGACTTAAAAAATTATTCTCTCTTCATTGTCTGCTTTTCCCCACTTTCAAGATACACAACTCAGTAAATCTTCCCCCAAACTATTCCACAGTATTTCTCACTTCCCAGATTCTTCTGCAGAAAGCAGTTTATGAATAATGCATACGAATCTCCTCCCTGTGGGAAGGGTCGGTATTTTGTTTCTTTTAAAAATATATGGTCCCTCAGGAAAATGGCTGGGATGGAAATAGCCTGATGACAGTTGGTTGTCTTGTGTTTGTAAACACTTGAGTGGCTACATTTAGATATGTTCCTTACAAATGGGTTACTACAGGAGCAGAAGTCCTTGGGAAGCTTCTTGTAGTGGCCACCTCTCTCCTCCCCCTCTTTTGAGCCATTTGTAAGGCTTTGTATTAGAGATGACAGAAGTGGGCAGCCCTTCCTGTATCATGTTTTCACAGCATTTTTGGGGGCTGAGGGAGCACTCGGCCTTCCCACATTGGCATTGCTGCTGTATCTCCATTTCCTTCCTTTGGTAACATGACTCCCCTGGGCAGCAGAGTTCAGGTTCCTGCCAGGATGTCTCAGTGTAACCAGCTCTGAGATTTGGGACAGAAGCATGCTTGTGTCCATCCTCCCCTTTTTTTTCTGCTATTGCCTCCTCTGATTTCATAAAGAAATTACACTTACCACGTTGGCAGAAAGGAGTGGTTGACCTCTGCTGTGGGATATAGGTTGGGGTGTCTGGGGGTAATTAGCAGATCAACCAGGTCCAAAAAGGGCTCTCCTGCTCCCTATCTCTCGAACTCTTAAACTCTTTAGAGCATATTCTCAAGTCTCTTGACAATTTTCTTCATCTGACTCTTCACACAGACCTTGACAAAACTAAATGCTTAGACGCTTGGAGAGGTAGGTGAGTGTGCAATCCAGTCATACTCTTTCATGTTTTCTGTGCGTCCTTCCCTACCTTTTGCAAAGCCTTCTTACCTGTAGAAGTAGGTAATGTGACCCTTACCCCTTCTCACAGTCCATCCCTTTATTTTGCCCAATGTCTCCTCCCTAGTTATTCTGCACTGTAATAATGTTTTATGTAACTGTCTCCACTTTTTAAAATTAATATATTCTTGTATCTTTTTCCTTTATAACAATATGTTGATTTCCTTCAATATACAGGACCTGTCTGTGATATTTTTGTATTGCCCTTCAGTATTTGTTTGAAAGTGTGTGTGTGTGGGGGGGTACTTTTTAAAATCTGGGTTTGAATGTTTGGTCAGATTAGGGTGAGCATTAAATTACCTGATAATTGGGAACAGACTGTACTCCCTATGTAAATCGGACATTCCTTGTCTGCAGAAGTCTCTTACTGCTGAGGGGCATGTTGTTGATGTACTCCTAGCCCCTTCCCTACCCTTGCTTCACACAGCCAACCTCTCTGCCTGAAGCACTGTCATATGGTTTGTGGATCAAATTATAGAAGGGAAGCACTTGTGCAGCTCTGCTGCTGTTACTGGAATTGCAGGTCTAATACTAGCAAATAGGTCAATTTTTAACACTTCATGTACACTGCTTGGTGAAGCGAAAATGTGCAGCTTTCAAAAAAAAAAAAGTACAGTACAAGAAAATACAGCAAAGCACATGACTGTGGTTGAAAAAAGTGGACTAATATTTGCATATGATACAAGTATAAAGACGAGATCAGGGCAGTCAGGTTTCAAGGGCTTACAAATATCATTTACTTCAGTAAGTCCACAGTTAAGTCCTTTCTCCCTATCCCCTCTTCTCCCCTCCCTCCAGCAGAAGTGTGATTCTTTAATTTTTTAATTTTTTCCATATCTTAAGTTATAAAGTTAAAAGAAGGTATTCCTGTCTAGAACCATTCTCTTCTGCTCCTATTGTCTATTTTTTGTATGTGGAGACAGATGGCTGTTATATAGCTTTTAAGATTGCCAGGACTTGAGTGTGCTTACATGGCTGTGCATCCGCTGCATCACCCTTTAGGCTTTCACTATTCTCCCTCGTCACCTAGTTACAGTTGTGTTCCCTTCCTCTCTCTCTGACAGTGTGTCTGCCATCCAGGATGCTTGTCCTTCTCTTTTTGTTCGTGATACTCCTCTCAGTGCTTTTTTCCAGTGCTTGGTTTCACCCCAGCTGTCCCCAGGGATGAACAGGGACTTCTCCATGTCTGTACCCTGAAGAGTGCAGACTGATACCCAACCCTCCTCTGCCTCTGCTTCCTCACAATCCATTTTCAGTGCTGTGGAAAACACACTGTTGACAATTCTGAGAAAATTACTTACCTGTCCCTTTGCAGAGAAAAGTTGTAAGGCTACAACTCTACAAACACATACGTGGCTCAGCCAGACCATCTCAGCCCATAGAACAAGATACCACCACAGCAGCAGGAGAGGCATATCTTTGTGCAATTGTGTGTAGCATCTCCTCATCCAGTCCAGCTTTACTGTCCATCTCCAGTCCTGCTACTGTGTGATGTACTGCATGCACTGCTTATCAGTTTATCAGTTACAGGACACATTAATAGGATGTGTAGTCTTGCCCATGGATCCCATTAGGCAGGTCGTGGTTAACTGATCTGATCCCCTTCTATGACAAGGTGACCTGCTTAGTGGATGAGGGAAAGATTGTGGATGTTTCTACCTGGACTAAGGAAGGCTTTTGACACTGTTTCCCACAGCATTCTCCTGGAGAGATAGGCTGCTTGTGGCTCAGTGGCTTTACCCACTGTTCACTGGGTAAAAAAACCATCTGAATGACCAGGCCCCGAGACTGGTGATGGATGGAGTTACATGCAGCTGGTGGCCAGTCACCAGTGGTGTTCCCCAGGGCTCAGCACTGGGGCCAGTCCTGTTTAACGTCTTTATGGATGGTCTGGATGAGGGGATATCGAGGGCACTCTCATGCAGTTTAGAGACTACGCCAACTCCAGCAGGAGTGTTGATCTGTTGGAGGGCAGGAAGACTCTGCAGAGGGATCTGGACAGGCTGGATCATGGGCCAAGGCCAGTGGTGTGAGGTTCAACAAGGCCAAGTCCAGGTCCTGCATTTGGGTCACAACAACCCTAGGCAGTGCCACAGGCTGGGGCAGAGCGGCTGCAAAGCTGCCCACAGGAAAAGGACCTGGGGGTGCTGGTGACGGCAGCTGGACCTGAGCCAGGGTGCGCCCAGGTGGCCAAGAAGGCCACTGGCACCCTGGCCTGTACCAGCAACAGTGTGGCCAGCAGGACCAGGGCAGGGACTGCCCCGCTGTATTCGGCACTGGTGAGGCCACACCTCAAATGTTGTGTCCAGTTCTGGGCCCCTCACTGCAAGAAGGACATAGAGGTGCTGGAGACTGTCCAGAGGAGGTCTACAAAGCTGGCGAAGGCTCTGGAAAGAAGTCGTTTAAGGACCAGCTGAGGGAGCTGGGGTGTTTGGCATGGAGAGAAGAAGGCTCAGGGGTGACCTTATCACTCTCTACAACTGCCTGAAAGGCAGGTGTAGCCAGGTGGTGGTCAGCCTCTTCTCCTAGGCAACACGTGACAGGATGAGAGGAAAAGGCCTCAAGTGCTGGGGAAGGCTGGATATTAGGAAAAATTTCCTCACCAAAAGGGTTGCCAAGCTTGGAACAGGCTTCTCAGGGAAGTGGTGGAAACACCATCCCTGGAGGTGTTTAAAAGACATGTAGACACAGTGCTTGGGAAGGGACATGGTGGTGAACTTGACAGTGCTGAGTTAACAGCTGATGATCTTAAAGGTCTTTTCCAACCTAAAAACTTCTGTGATTCTATGATTCTAAGAAAAAAAAAAAAATCACCAGATTTGAAGGCTTGAATGGTCTTCTTGCTCCCACAACAACACTTCTTGCGATAAGCTTTCCCAAGCAGACACATTGGGAGAACAGTAGGGATCGTTACTTACCTGAGGGCACACAAAATACCAAGTAGTTGAAGGTCATTCTATGTGAAGCTAAACTAGATGGACACTTCATGATAATATGGGGTGCATTTATCAGTTGCACCTGAAAACATACATTTGACACTGTGACTTAAAACCCATCCTGGACCACCCCAGCTTGGGAAGTCTCTGGGTTGCAGGTTTCTCTATGCTAAGAGAAGAAATGCTGCTGTATGTTTGCTTTCTTCTTATGCCCTTCCAGAGGCATCTGCTAGGGAGGAGATGGCTGGGCCAGATCAGTTCCATGTCTGACCTCAATGGCTAGCACGTTTCAAATCATCCTGTGGAAACCAGCTGCCAAATTCTGGAACGCTGTAAAGAGAAAAA
The DNA here is from genome assembly GCA_013389985.1 of Dryoscopus gambensis. NCBI lineage: Eukaryota > Metazoa > Chordata > Aves > Passeriformes > Malaconotidae > Dryoscopus > Dryoscopus gambensis. The sequence goes on along the minus strand of WEIT01026126.1, from coordinate 68,995 downwards.
CCCAAATAGCACATGGCCACATGCTCACAAATTAAAATCTAGAAGAACCCCATATCCAAACTTCATCAAAATGCAGCAGCTGTTTTTGGGGATAGGAACATAAACCTGACAGTGGTGGGAATGGCCAAGCTGTGTCCTCCCTGGGACTGGATCACTGTAATCAGGGAGATTATTTCATTCTTTCCAAGCAGAGCCACGCCATTGCTGAGGAAATGGTCTGTTGGAGGCACGTGTTTTAAAGAGCTGTGTTTCATCCATTGCCTTTCACAGATCCATTGTGCCCTCTCTGCCTTTTGTTTTCAAAAGGGGTGTGAAATAACCTGCTTTTTAGATAAGAATTTATCAGCTGGATAGCTGCCCATACACCAAACCTTACACTGACTCTGCTTCAGACCAAGTCAGGTTTTTTGGTCACTGGGGAGCTGTGCTCTGACCTCAGTTTTGTTTCTACTGCAAACAGTAGCTGAATGAGTTTATTTGACACTTTAATGGTCTCAAAGGCCAAGAAAATAAATACATATATGCTCTTTGCCTTTAGGTTTTACTGGTGCTAACCCAGACATGTGTCTCCATATTTGAATTGCTGGGCAAGGGCTGATGTGCTGATACACATTATGGGTTATTGCATACACTTGTGGCAGGTCTTTTTCAGCCTGGAGAGAGTTTTGAGGACAGTCCACTCAAGGTGCATGACTTGATGAAGTTCAAATGCCGAGCCCTCAAAACCGCAGAGTAATGATGAACAGATGGAGCATGTGGAGACAGCTGCTAAAATCTGTTCTTCTCTAAACAGGATATCATGCTGTCTTTTTTTTTAGAAAAATGAAACCATATAATGTTAAGAGATTTTTTTTTCTCTGAGCAGAATCCTAACTCTTGAGAAGAATGTTCTGTCCATTCCCTTCTCTTCGCTTCGCTATTCCAAGTGTCACGTTTGTTTTCACAAGACAAACCTAGATGGGTATTTTAATGATCTCCCCTGCCTGGTGTGAAGAACCTGCTGATGGAGCTAAAGATGCCCACCACTAACAGCCAGTGCTGCTGTGCACTGCTCATTCTCACCTGGATGGTTGAAAGATAGGGCTTGAAGAGCAGCAAGCACAAAGTGGTGCTGCAGGCTCCAGGCAGTGTTTCAAGGCCTGAAATTTTGCCTTTTCCCTGAACTGAAAGCATGGGTTGAGTGTCAGCAGCCCTAGGGTTTTTCTGTCTTCCAGCAGAAACTTCAAACCATGGTTAGGAACTGTTCCCAAAAAATATTTCATGGAGAGCTGTTTTCCTTCATGCATTTGGGGTGGTTAGAGCACGGAGCAAACCAAGTTCTGTTAAAATTCCGTACCTTTGTGGTCCATAGATGAAACAAGTTGGGTTCTTTGGACTTTTTTTGTGAGCTCATGTTTTATACTGCTAACATCAACAACTTCTAATTCCAGGAAATAAATTTAAAATTACCTAGAGGGCAGGACCTACTTTAGAGTCAAAAGCTGATGCCTGGAAGTATTGTATATTACTTTGCTTCATATTAAATGCCACTGAAACCATCAGACATTCAGGAAACACTTTTATTGGAAGTCTGTGCAATTTTAGCTGAAGGCATTGTGGAGGACTTGGACCTTGCTCCTGCCATTTCAATACAAGATCGTACGTATGTTTGAAGCACAGCTCTTCCAGTCTGCAGTGATCTTGGAAACTGTTTTGAGAATTCATGTGTGTCCTCCCCCCGCCCCCCACCTTTTTTTTTTCAACTGTTCTTGGGAATCTAAATGGAAAACATGGAAATGAAGTTATTTTCCTGTAGTCCTGCGAAGGACTAAAGGACCTTTGCTCTTGTTAAATGAGCCTGGCACCTTTTAACAGCAACTGTTGTTATAAGCAGAGGTGAAAAGAGATGGAGCTAAGGTCTTTGAGGCTCTTTTATGATGCTGAGAAGTGAGTCTTCTTGCATCTGGAATCCCAGTTATCCTTTCTTGAGTTAATACTTGATGTTATGTGGAAACAAGAAAATTGAATATGGAAAAATCAGGTATGTTTTTGTATTGTTTTGAAAGTGCTTTGACTAGCATGAAAGATATCTTGTATATTTTGGCTGTGTTTCAGAAAAAAAAGAAAACATATACTAAAAGTTTTTATTTTTATCCCTCAAATTATAACCTGCATTTGAGAAGCGTAAATAAAACAAGATTGAATGTAACACAGACAAAATTGTAAGCAGTGGTGGTTACAACAGAGGTCATCGTTCTGCCCAAATTATATCAATGAACTTTTCTGTGCTCTCAGTCCACACGTGGGAGTGAGAAATAAGAGAGGTGGGGGTGAAGGGCTTGAAAGGAAGGGAGAACACAGGGTGGGAGAAAAGTGACCGGAACTTATAATTCCCTTTTGGGAACTAAATCTGTCTTCTTCAGAAAAAAACAAAAACAAAAATCCAACATCTTTTTAGTGTGTCATTTGGTACAGCTCCTTTTGTCCTGCTGCCCATTTCATGTATTTTAACCCTTGAGGAACCAGAGGCATTGCACAGCATGTGAAGTGCTGTGAAGGAAACCGCTGGCGCTGGGCTGGGCTGGCTGCTGGGCTGAGACTGTCTCAGGAAATTCCAAATGAGTATAAATAAATGCTCTGTAGCAACCACTGGGCTCCCTGCCTGCTGATGTGTCAGGACTGTGCAGTCCCTTTAAGGCAAAGGAAAGTGTGCTTCAGACTTAATTTGCTGAAAAGCTCAACACGGTAACATCCAGGGGTTTGTGTCTCGTGGATCGGTGAGTGGGACCCTCGAATGGGCTTGGGTGAGGGGCTGCTAAAACCAGCCCTTGATGTTCCAACAGGATATTTGGGATGGGTGGAGGGGTTTTTTCATGTTTCTAACGGTGCCGGGTTAGTCGGGTTGTCTCACAAGTGCTGCCATCTGAAGGAAGCTTGCACTTGTGGTTTCAGGCACCTCTGGTAGCCTCTTTGTTTTTGTCCTTATATACAGAGTAGTTTGTTCCCTTCAACAAGCCCAGGTTTTTCTCACGGAAGATCAGTGTTGTGAGAGCTCCAGTGAAGGGAGCGGGGCTGCGCACCTATTTGCTGCAAAGCATCACTTCAAAAGCAGAAAGGTAGCTGTTGCCCTCAAAGTTGCTGATTTTGAATATTTTTCATAGACTTTCAATTATAAACAATTGGTTTTAGTTATTTAGAATGTACATAAAGAATTAATTCTAATAATGACATTTTCCATATTTAATCTGGTGATTGCTTTTGTAACTTTTTTGAGAAAATCAGAGTGTTGTTCTAAACTGTTTTAAATGCAGAGGAAAAGCTTTCAATTTCTTTTGGCAAATGCAAATCACTCAGGCTTTTGAGGTTTGGAAAGCAGTACACATCTCATAGAAGTAATCCATACTAGATTAATATGAAAAAGGGGAAGAGGGAACACTTCCCAGTATTTGAAATATCATACTGATTATGCAGCATAAACCATATTTCTTATGGAGGAAAGAAAGCATGTGACAAAATAATGTCCTTCCAGGACTCATAAAAACAAATATTTGTTGAACCATTCTTGCAGAAGACAATTCTTCCATTTTTTCCACTCTGTGCACAGCTGTAAGACGAAACTGAAACTGTAAATCAGCTTTAATACTCCACAGCAGGTTTATATCCCAGGGGTTCATGTTCCTTCCTGATGGTTATTCCTGTTACAATAGCCCTATGTATCTGTTCTCCACTTCTCACCTCTTCAGAGATTTATAAACACAGAAGGGTAATGGCATTATAAATCTAAATATTTTGGATTTGTGGTTCAGCTGTTCATGGATAGACAGCGAATAGAGCCTTCTTTGCTTGTGCTTCAGCAGGTAACACTGATACACCTTTGCGTTAAAAGATGTTTTCAGGCAAACAGCCAGCTTGCATCCATGACTCCTTTGGGGAGATGATTTGGAGAAGGAAGGAAGGAAGAGAAAAATTTGGGGATTTGTTCCTCGTGCTTTACCAGCCTTTTACCTGAGTTTTATGAAGCCCACATGTCTTTCTCCCAGGCTGTGAGGAACTTGAGATTGGTATCTACTGTTTGCCTTATATTATTAAAAAACTCACATTATTTTGCCAGGCCTGAGCTGTTCTGATTTGGAGAGTACCTTTACACTGAATGCTCTTCATTTTTCACAAATACACTTGGAGCCAAAAAGAATGGAGATAGTATAATGTGAATGAAATAAATAGTTCAGGGAATGATGAAGGACAGTTTTCAAGTAGACAAATACTGCAAGATGAAAAGAATGCACAGGGAATCAAGTGCTTGAAAAGAATAAATTCATACTGATTTGGACTTGCCATGTTAGCATCTAGTTTTCCAGCAGAAGTAAACATGACAGAGATGCCCCCCATTTCAAGCTCAGAAGTAAAGGATGACACCGCACTGCTCTTCCCAGTGATAACATAGAGAGCAGGAGGCTAAGTTCACTATGAGGAAATGCACATCTTTCAGGGGAGAGCATTTTCTGTGTTTTGACACAACTAAGCCCCTGTCACCAATTCAGTGGTTTGCTTTCAAGAGAAGGTGTTTCTTTCTCAATTACATTGGTTGACATGGGCATTAATGGGGCATTGGTGGAGGATGATTTGGGAAGCACAACAGTGAAATGCAACTAAGGCTGTTTCTGACCTGCCTGATAGTAGACCTGCTGGTCATGCTCAAAGCCACAGGACACCCACGGGTGGACTTGTGACAGCAACTGGCCAAAGTGGCCACTGTTTTCATTTGTTTCTATCCAGAGGTGCCAGTACTGTTGGTAACAGGAGCAGTCACCATCATGGTTTCTGCTCTGCTCTTCCTTGCAGCTGGTGGGGCACTTAGCAGACTGAGCTAATGACTATATCCTTTCCCACCCATGCCCTGCTTCCTGCCACTCGCAGTTTGACTACCCTTGGGACCTGTGAGTCAGAAACTGGGATGGAGGCAAAACAGCCTAGCCTCTTAGTTTTTGTAGTTAATGGCCTTGAGGTGGTGCACACACAAGATGTCCCAGCACCAAACTGCCAGATACTGAGCTGTTCCAAGTATGTTGAAAAGGAGATTTATTATCAGCCTCAAATAAGGGAGTTGTCAATAATACAAAGCAGACTTCGTGAATTTTGATAGGGGGGCATTTTGCAGTCACTCTCAAGACGCTTGTGCTTTTTACTTCCCCAGGAACATATTTCTCATAAAAAAGATTTTTTTTTTATTCAGGCTTAATTAATTGGCACAACTTTCTTATAGAATGTATTTTCTAGTTTAAATGAATTTCTGTTTGAGCTGCAAGTTTTCAGTTCAGAGATTCTAGAAGTAAAAGTTTTAGACATTAAAAGGACTAGAGAGGGTTAACAGGTGTGTTTTTGGAAGGTGGTTTTTGCTTTCAGCTCACAGAAATAACTTTTAGCTGTGGTTATGTGATGTTCAGGTATAACTTCTGTAGGCAAGTCTTCTTGTACCATGTGAAAGAAAACATTTAATGGTGTAAAAATAGGTAATGTGACCTTGAAAGACCCCATTCTAACACCAAAAAGGCTATTCACTACATATATGCTCCTTTGATTAGCTGGCTGGTGAGCATTCTGAGCATTTCCTGTGTGATACCAAAATTCTCTGTCATAGCTGGCAAACATGTATCAAAGAGAAGAATGAGAGAAGTTAGAGTCTCTTCTTAACCTCTGCAAGGTTAAGAAATAGTTCCATGGTTGAGGAATTGACCCCTGAGGAGGAGGTGACAGTGGGACATCCAGACTAGTGCATCCGTCTGATCACCAGTACCAAAGCAGGAGCTGGCCAGTCAGTCTCCCTTCAGTGCAAGGCAAGATCATGGAGAAGATCCTCCTGAAAATGATTTACATGAAAAAAAAGGAGGTGGTTGCTGGCAGCCAACATGGCTTCACTAAAGGCACACCATGCCCGACAAATCTGGAGGCCTTCTGTGGTGAGGTTGCAGTGGATGGTGGGATGACCAATGTCATCTACCTGGACTTCTGCAAAGTATTTCACACTGTCCTGCACAACATCCTTGTCTCTAAACTGGAGAGACATGAATTTGATGCATGTATAAAGAATAGGCTGGATGTTTGCACTCAAAGAGTTTGGGTCAACAGCTCGATGTCCAAATGAAGATCAGTGACCCCCCTCTCAGGGGTCAGTATTTGGGACTGGTGCTGTTTAATGTCTTTATTGGTGATGTGATGAGTGGTAGTACCCTCAGCACATCTGCCAGTGATACCAAGCCATGTGGTGTGGTCAACACTCCAGAGGGCAGGATGCCATCCAGAAGGACTGACAGGCTTGAGAGGTGGGCCTGTGTCCTCAAGATCAACAAAGCCAAGTGTAAGGTCCTGGGTCGGGGCAATCCTGAGCACAGCTATGGGCTGGGCAGAGAATGGACTGGGAGCAGCCTGGGGGAGACGGACTTGGGGATGTTGTTTGGCAAGAAGCTCTACGTAACCCAGCAATGTGTATTTGCAGCCCAGAAAGCCAACTGCCCCTTGGACTGTATCCATAGATGTGTGACCAACAGGTCAAGGGCGGTGATTCTCCCCCTTTTCTCCTCTTGTGAGACCCCACCTGGAATACTGTGTCCAAGTCTGGATCCCCCAACATAAGAACGATGCTGGACCTGCTGAAGTGAGTTCAGAGGAGGATCATTAAGATGATCAGAGAGCTGGAGCATCTCTCCTATGAAGACAGGCTGAGAAAATGTGAGTTGTTCAGCCTGGAAAAGTGAAGCCTCCAGGGAGACCTTCCGGCATCATTCTTAGTATCTAAGGGGGGCCTGCAAGAAAGCTGGAGAGGCACTTTCTACGAGGGCATGCAGTGATGCTTTTAATGTTATTTGCATTGTGGCTGTGATGGTTTTGAGTTTTTCTCCTACTTCTGTAATTGTACTATTTCTAGAAAGAGCATGGTATCAAAAGAGCAGATTGATTCTTTAAATTCCTTCTTTTACCAATGTTGCATAGTAAATGTGCAATCTTAGCCCAGTGTCCTGGTGTTTGTGTTCACATCCCAAGCAAAACACAGCAGCCATCTGAACTATCTCTCTTCAACTAATGCTGCTTATGTTCATTGACTTAAGGTGCTGTCCTTAATTCACATCTCTGTGGCTTACCACTGCAAATATCTGAGCTGGAGCATCTACACTGTGAAATAAAACCCTGTTTATTATACAGTGGTGTAGCTTCAGCCCTTCTCTGTTATCATCAGGGAAGTTGCTATCCCCCATTTTCTGATTACAACCCCCACCCTAAGCACTGAGTATTTAGATGTCAGATTTAAAAGTCATCTCTCCAGCTGGGGTATCAACACATAAATTTTGAAAAGTAATCTAAAAACCATATATAAATGTTTTCCCAGTTTTCTACTCCTCATTTTTCTTTCAGATTAAATTTGCAGCAAACATTTTACACTGGAGATTTATTTCTGTGGTAAAATGTGCAGTAAATGCTCCTCTGTAACAGGAGAATCCTCCACACCTGTAAGTGTAGGTTTGGTAGCAGGATCTGTTACCCCTCCCTGGCTGGGGAGTTCTGGTTTGGACTGTAGTACCCCATACCCAACACCATCAGGTGCATCAGGAGTTAAATTCCATTTGCTTGGAGCATAACTGTAGCTGAACATGAGCAAAACAGATAACCTCCTTTACAAGGCAGTATTTTCTGGTTGGTTTTGCGTGGCAGAAAAAGAGAGGAAGGTGTTACCAGGCACATCCACAGTACAGTGTAGCGCTGTGGGCAGTTGTGCAACTGTGCCATGTTCTTGTACAAGCAGAGCTGGGCCGTCCCAGCACCACAGCCGGGCACTGCAGGAAGGGTGGCTGAGGCCAGCACCCAGCACTGGGTATGATCATGAGCAGCTTGGTGGCTTGGCTGCTGTGCTGCCCTGCCGCTGTGCCTTTTCTCCTTGCAGAAGATGAGCAGCCAGCTGGGGCAGCGTGTACTCCACACCTGTGGTGTCCTTCACACTGCCATTTTGTGCTTTAACTGCAAAGGGAAAAATAAAACACTTGATGCTCTTGCTGTGTCTGTTTCCCCTCTAGATTCTTGGAATAAAATAAAAATCTTTTAAGTCAACTGTTCAGGAGTATTTTTCCCCCACTAGCATTTTTGAAAGCAGGACAGAGCTAGATTGAATTGTTGGGGAGCAAGTAGTTTCATGGCATCTTCTGTATATTGCTACCCAAAAGAAAGGTGATAAAGTGAGTGTGGAAGGTTAAGGTCTATTTTCCAAGAGGTTTTGTTTTGGTTGTTTTGTTTAACTTGCATTCAAATCCCAACACTTCAAAAGGACAATGAAAGAAAAAATGGTCAAATATTCAGTTCTGCTTTTTTTTTAAAAAAAAAAAAAAGTGATTGGCCTGTTGAGTTTTGGATCTTTTCAGAAGGTGAGGCTGATAGTCATTTATATATGCTAAAGAGAAGAAAAAGAAAAGAACAAAAGTAGTGTTTTGGAGGTGGGAGGAAAAGGGGAAAACTCACCAATTTTTTTCTCTGTTGTAGTAAGGAATCAAAAAATCAGAACTTTGTTTAAAAATTCCTTTTCCTGCCCCAGAGAACCTTTCAAATTGAAGTTGACCATATAAAAATACTGATTTGACTCCATTTATGCCAACAATTGCCTCTGTATTTTTTCCTTTGCAGCTTATCTTATGCCACAACTCTAGAAGGAGACTGTTATTCATAACAATATTTCAGTGAAAAAGACTGCTTTAGTAGCAGTCAGATCCATGATAAAAATGTTAGAGCAGATACCATAACCAGATGGGGAGAGCAGGCTTAACATGTGATGTCTGTATTTTTCAAGGCATCTCAGACTTCCAGTGCTGGAAATACATTTTCAGTTGCTTCTCTTTGCTCTTCTTGGATCCTCCAAGGCAGCTGTACAATAAAATTTTTCTAGCTTGCAGAACAAAAACTCAGTGTGTGCCCACATTTCCCGTGCTTTTGTCTTCCTGAGAAGTCTCATAGCACAGAAACAAATGTTCTATTCTTTTTCCAGTTCTCCTGGTCTGGAAGCTGCCATGATTAGTGTGGACTCAGGTAGAGCAGACTCAATATTTTAATATACTGATGTTCCTGTGTGGTGCATTGGATAGGATATAATTTAATAAAGGTTAGCAAGACTGGAATGTTTAGACAGAGCCCGTCCCAGCAGTACAGAAAGTGAGAATTGAGGAGTACATTTTTTAAATGCTACTTGTGTCCTGCCCATGGTTATCCTGCAGCAGGGAGAGGGAAATGAAGTCCTTGTGTACTTCTGGAGAAATGCATTAATAATGACAGTACCACAACGAGGTCTCTATGCTTCACAGAGTGTTCTACTTCACTGGTACTGGCTTTAAAACATGATGTGTTTGTGTCTCATTGCACTTGGACTTGATGATCTTAAAGGTCTTTTCCAACCTTCCTTTTCTATGAAAACAAGAGTGTCTGCAGCATTTGCACAGACAAAAGTGTATGTGTTTGTGCATCTGCACATGTGATGTAATATTTGCCTGATATGCTACAGAGGCTAGGGAATAGTTGTAACTTTAGCAGTGTCCATGATCAACTGGCCAAGGATGAGACAAGGAGCCTAACAAGTGTGTTTGTACTGTGTGGTATTTGCTGTAATACTTCTCTGTGTGTGGGCATAGGAATCTTTTGCTCACTTGAGGTCTTTGGGCATGAAGGGACAGTGCTTCCTCTGAGGTTAACCTGGGGTACTGCTGCTATAGCACTTGGTACTCACCCACCAAAGCTAGGAAGTAAATGTATCCACAGTTCATCCATGACCTAAGGGCTGAAAGGAGGGCTGCAGCCTTACCAGGTATTTATTAATTTCATTTTTATTATACATTTTTTTCCTTTTGGAACCAACAAAACCATTTTTATTGCTTCAGAACAGCCATCCATTTTGTTTTGTTTCATATTTAACAGGCACACCCATTTTGGCCCTTTCTCTGAGACAACAAAATGCACAAAGGCTTGGCACAGCTCCTGCATGCTGCATCAGACTTGTGTTGGTGGTAGTGGATTGCATGCCTGATCATCGTTTGTCTTAATGTATCAAGAAGCGTCTCCAGGGATCAACTGACAATACTGGGATTGCGTTGGTGGAATGCTCACTGTGTTGTTTTAAGGAGAAGCAGTAGGCAGTCAGCTCCACGCACCGTCTTCTGCTTGTGCTGTGCCAGATACAAATTGCATCCTGGCACTGCTGCCAGCTTCAGCTGAGGACCAGAGAGATTCCACTGTGAAGACACTGAGCTGTCTGCACATGTTGTGGAGAAGTTTAGTGAGGGATTCCGTGTCAGTGTGGTTGTTTCATTATTACTATTTATTTTTTATAGGTTTCTGTTGAGCAATCTTAATTCCATGAAGAAGAAAATACATAAGAGATCCCAGTTTGACTCCCGTGACTGAACATGAGATTTGCATGTCTTTTTAGACGTTTTATGAATATTTTTCCAAAGGTGCATTAATTCTTAAGTCCTAGGCTTCCAGAGAGGAAGAGTCTGTTCTTCCCTCCCCCATTCAACACTTAGCATTGTGCCCAAGGACAGTTTAGAGAAACTGTTTGACTTCAGTGGTGTAGTGGTGAGAGAACCAGAGATGTTGCTGGGTAGGAAGATGAGGACGAAGAGAAGCAAAGGAAAGGAACTGGGGAAAATGGGACAACAGGTAAAAGTGATGGAGCTTGAATTTACATGGGCTGGGTAAAGTGACTAGGACCAAACCTGAGATGAGGGCTAAGAGTATAACCAGTTTTTGGTCTGTAATTGGTGATGCAAGCAAATGGCTCTAAGTAGAGGAAATGGCTGAGAAATCCAAAGTATGAGAAGAAGGGAAAAAGAACTCAGAAGGGTACAGGGAATGAGGGACAAGGAGAGAATGGGGCCAAACCTAGGGTGCAGGCAGCACCAACCTAGGGTGTGGAGCCATGGGGTGTGGAAAGGAGAGTTGTTTGTCTGCAAGGAATGGAACCAGCATGAGAATCTGGGAACAGAGTACTNGAGTACTGACTTCGGGGAGGAAGAGAAGCAATTTAGAGAATATGCTCTCATTCTCTCCTTGGCAGTGGAAGTCCTGGAGATTTTTCCCCTGTCTGATGTGGAGGCAGTCCTACTGGACAGAACTGAGCTGTGTGTCCTTATGTGTCTGAAGTGTTTTTATATGCATGTATTTTTGCTTCCACTGGTATTTAGATGGCTATTTTGGGTGTATCTGTAAGTAAATACCACACCACACTGACACTCTGGTCTTTCAGCAGAAACATGGGGG
>WEIT01026126.1:12332-57427 GCA_013389985.1 Dryoscopus gambensis | reverse complement strand
CGGCGCTTCCTTATGGGGTGAAGCAGGAGCGAGCCGGAGGGAGGCAGGGCTCCGGCGTGTGACACATGAAGCTGGGACAGCCATACGTGGCTGGAAAATTTGCAGTGTGGGGGCAGAGACATGTGGCTAAGTCAGGTAACCGGAAAGCCGGGTTTTATTATTCCTCCAGCGTATAACGTGCAGTAGTTGTTGTTCCGTTCTTATTCATTTTTTCTTTATTTGTATTTTTCTTCCTGCCAAGTATGAGGCCAGGAGGAGCAGGTTGTATGTCAGTGCTGCACATATAAGTACGCAGCCTGAGAAAACCCAGCAGATGTACTGAAGTTTTATTTCGATTGCTTCGGGAATGGGCGAGTCCTGCGTCTGGAGTGCAGGCGGGTGCACCTCTTGTATGACTCTTGTCCCTGAGGAGTAGGGTTCAGGACCCTGCTAGAAGGGACTCTTGCTGCCTGTCGTGGTGGTGGCGGCTTCACGGAGCTCAGAATGAAAGAGGCAGAGGTGCTGGTGGAAGTAACATGAGCTGAGGTGAGAGCACACTTCCCAGAGCCATAAAACAGCGCTACAGAGCTGTGTAAAGTCTAATGGCATTGGTTGCATAAGGAGCGGGGTCAGAGTTCCCATCGCCTGCTTGAATGCACCCTCTAGAGAAGTTGGTCTCCAGATGATTTCTGTGGTATGTTGTAATCCTGTGGTCTTTACGTGATAGCGTATGTGAAAGCTTGGTGAGGCATGGGAAGACTGGAAGGATTTGGGCAAGGACAGCTTTGAGCTACTGGCTGTGCCCCTTCATTAACAGACGCTATCTGTGTGTATGCATGTGTTCACGTTTATGTGGGTATGCACTTTGCAGCATTTGAAAACCCACCGATTAACTTTTAAAAGTTAATCGGGATTTAGTGTTAAGGGTCAGTCAGCGGAAAGTCGGTCTGTTCACTGAGCTGCAGCAGCAGTTTCTGCCTCTGGCATGCACTGAGCACCCGTCTTTCTGCACTCGTGTGTGAGTGCGTAGTTTACTGAATGCTGATTTTGTTTCTTCTTTTCCAGAAAAAGAGGAAGCCTCTATAAATGGAGAAGATGAAAAAGAACAGAAAGACCCCTATTTTGTGGAAACACCTTATGGCTACCAGCTAGACTTAGATTTTCTGAAGTACGTGGATGATATACAAAAGGGGAATACCATTAAGAAACTAAATATACGAAAGAGGAGGAAAGCTGTACCAGCCTCGGTGGGTACCAAGAACTCTGGTGGCCGGTGCAGTGGCTGGACTTCCACAGAGTCTCTCTCTTCATCGAACAGTGATGAGAACAAGCAGTCTTTTGTAGTGAGGAGTCAAGGAACCTTGTCAGTGCCTGCAAAACCCTCAGTTTCCTTTGAAGTATCTCCTACCTACTTAAGTGTCCCAGAGAATAAACAGCTTCCTCCTCCCTCCCCCCAGCCTCCTCGGCACAACCTCCTTGTAACAAAAACCCTCATGGAGACACGGAGGCGACTGGAGCAGGAGAGGATGATGCAGGTCACACCTGGAGATGTCCGCAGGCCTCGGCTTTCCAGCTTTGGAGGCATGGGCTCCACAAGCTCCCTCCCCTCTTTTGTGGGATCCAGTGGGTATGGCCACGTGTCTCAGCACCTGCAGAATGGGTATCAGGGGAATGGCGACTATGGTGCCTGTTTCAGCTCCTCCTTGGGCAGTTCCATTCGTCACAGCCCCATGAGCTCGGGAATATCCACGCCAGTCACCAACGTGAGCCCGGTGCATCTGCAGCACATCAGGGAGCAAATGGCAGTTGCCCTCAAGCGTCTCAAGGAGCTCGAGGAGCAAGTCAAGACTATTCCTGTGTTGCAGGTCAAAATTTCAGTGTTGCAGGAGGAGAAGAGGCACATGATGGCTGAACTCAAAAACCACAGGAAAGCCACTCAAAATGACACATACGGTTTCAGAAAGCGATCCTACAGTGCAGGAAATGCAGAGCAGTGGGAACACATGTCTCAGGTGAGAAGAGGTGGAGAACTGTATATAGATTGTGAGGAAGAGATGGAAAGTGTGGAGCAGAGCTCTCAGAGGATAGAGGAGTTCAGGCAGCTGACTGCTGAGATGCAAGCCCTGGAGAAAAAAATCCAAGATAGCAACTATGAAAGTCCAGCAAACCTTCGGGTGAACAGAGAAAGTCTGACAAAAGAAGCCCGATCTGTTGCTGTGGGTGCTGATGAGAACATGAATGATGTCGTTATATACAACAGATCTGCAAGACAACACAAAGAAGTAGCTGTGGGAACAGAGAAAGAAATGAGGGAGTGCGGAGTTGGAGTGACAGAGGCCATGCTTGGGTTGTCTACAGAGGCTGAGAAAGAGATAGAGCTTCAGCAACAGACCATCGAAGCCCTTAAGGAGAAGATTTACAGACTAGAGGTTCAGTTAAAGGAAACCACCCATGATAGGGAAATGACCAAATTAAAACAGGAGTTGCAGGCAGCTGGGTCTAGAAAAAAGGTGGATAAAGCTGTGATGGCTCAGCCACATGTTATCAGTAGGATGGTGGAGGCTGTCGTACAAACGAGAGACCAAATGGTGGGTGACCACGTGGACGTTGCTGATTCATCAGTGGGAAACCATCTGCAGATGAGCAGCATCGGCACCTCCTGCAGACCCGCCATGCGGAGCACGGCTGCAGGCCCCGAGCTCCTGATGAGCCGATGGCTGGTGAGGGAGAGGGCAGAGGTGCAAGATCAGGGTACGGGGAGGTCCATGGAGCTGCAGGATAAGTCAGTGGGCACGGAGACATGCGTCTGTGAGACAGGCATCAACACGGAGGAGCCGGTGGAAGTGCCAAGCCCTTGCCAGATGGCACGGGCAGTTGGAGAGGTGAGGTCTGTGGGCTGCGGGGACTGCTCGGTGAACGTGGTGGTTTGTGCGCCCAAGGAACACATGTCCCGTGAAACAGCCACAGAGGCTGTACTCAGGGCAGAGGCAATGGTGATGGCCATGCCTTCCACAGCTAGTCAGCAAACCAGCACTGCTTTAGAGATGGTGAGCCAGTGCACCAGCACGGAGGTGGCCTGCCTGGCGGACTGTGGGACTAACACCACTCTGAGCAGCTGTGATAAGCAGACCAGCACAGATGGTGTGGAGTTGCGGAGTGTGGCCGTAGGGGACGGCCGGGTGAAGGACATACACGCGTCTGCTAAGATGCGTTCGGTTGGAGTGGGCACTGTGCTCTCTAGCCACCCTGGCTTTGAAAAGCCTTCTGCAATAAAAACCAAAGACTGTGGCATTGGACAGATAAGTGTTCATGAGAACTACCTGGTTGGTCTGAAAATGAGGAGCATCGCCTGTGGACCCCCTCCGTTGCCAGTTGTCCCGACTGGCACCAGGAGCATAGGTGTTGGGGGAGAGTCAGTGTGTGACCCAGTCAGTGGTCTGCTGGAGAGCCCTCTGCCTCCGCCTGAGCTGAGGACAGGCTTGGATCACTACATTGAACGTGTGCAGAAGCTGCTGCAGGAACAGCAGACGCTGCTTGCTGAAAATTACAGTGAATTGGCAGAAGCCTTTGGGGAGCCCCACTCCCAGATTGGATCTCTCAATTCACAGCTCATCAGCACCCTCACCTCCATCAACTCTGTCATGAAATACGCCAGTACGGAGGAGCTGCGGAGCCTGGACCTTCAGAAGCAGTGCATGGAGAGAAGCTCCCCATCAGGTAAGCCCAGTGTCCGGGCACACGTCTGGTGAATTGGCCAGCTCTTTGCCAGGGCTGCAGATCAGTTGCCTACTAGGCTCTCACTTAGTCTGGAAGCCACTGTGTAGCCCTCCCCAAGGAAGCACAGAGCATTGTTGTTGAGTGTGCCCATTGGGTATTCCATCCAGACCATCACTGGTAGCTGAAAAACCGGAGGCAGTTTTATCTCTCCCAGTCCAGCAGGCTCTGAAGGTCCTGATTATGATGGTGCCATGGCTCTGACCATGCAAGAGAGGTGTCTAAAATCATGAAGGGTTTAACCACTGTGCAACATGCTGACTTCATTTTATAACTTTAGGAGTATTTGAGGTTAATGCCCGTGGGTTTGGAATTTTAAACTTGGCATGCATGTTTTTAAAAACAGCAGTGTCAGACTTGAGGCTGAGCTGAAAGTCACATACAGTGTTTGTATCAAACTGACTTGTTTCCACAGACCTTTCCCTGGATTTTGTAGTGTTTCTTCCATTGCCTTTGTTCCTTGTTCTGCTCAGACAGAGACCTGTGGGGTGCTTTCCCCATTCCAGCAGGGCTGATTGCTTTATAATAGGCAACTCCAGAGCGCTTCACAGAAACCACATCTTGGGCTTTCTCTGTTCCAGTAACTGTTTGTCGTAATCCCTAATTACAACCTCGTGTTTGAAAGGCATAATTACTGCTGGAGGTTTTGGTGACACTCAGGAAAGGCAAGAATTTGGATTTAAATACTCCTTGCCTTTTATTTATTAATTTGAAAGTATAGACAATTAGTTTGAGGGATTTCTTTATTCCCTGTGGTAGAGCTGATTACCTTTTTTTTTTTAATGTGTCTGATAGTCTAGTTTAAAACTTAGCCATTTTTTTCTATATCTTACTGATGAATCCAACCACATTACTGTTAAATTTATGAACGCTGGCTTCCTGGAAACAAATATGTAATGCCTGGCGGTGGCTGTCAGATACTTCCTTCTTGCTCCTGCCATACAGTGACTGAAACGAGAGGTTAAGGAGATGGGAAAAACTGGTGCAAATGCATCTGTATTGTAGATGCTAAATCGGGACAAAACCCCTGAGTAAGTACTATTTAATGTTAGCATAATGTTATTGGCTAATCCAGATAGCTACCTAAATTTCTTGGACCTTGCTTATTGTCTCAAAATTTTCCTATTTTTGTTAAAATGCAGCTTGGTAAGTCTGATTGTTTTCAGTGTTGATGTGCTAAATAGAATCATCCATTTATTGAGCTGAGGTAAAAGGTTTAGGTTCCCACAGGGAAGGAATAAGCAACATTTATGTAGCAGTAAGGAAAACATGATATTCTGTCTGCATGTGTGCAGTATGATACTATATAAGCAATGTTATTATTTTTCTGGCATACACTTTATATTCTGGTCTTCTTACAAGTAGTGATACAATAATAATAAGGGTATCTAGCATCAAAAGTGTCTGTAAAAACAGTGAACCAGGGTTATCACTAGCTGTAAATCCTTAATTCCTTTCCCAGCTTTTACTGCACAGTATCAAATGTGTAGTCTAGAGGCTTGAAAGTATTTAGACACAGGTGGAGCAGTAGATCGTATTTACTAAAAATGTTCATACTTGGATTCAAGTTTCACATTCCTGATAAAATTATTCTGGAATAATTTTATTTTAACTTGTAATGCCGTTATCTTTAGCTGGGAATGATGAGTGTAAAATTTCTTTATTTTTAGTCCCTGGTGAGAGCTACATGCCTGGATTGCATACATAAATCAAGCTATGGGCTATAACAGTTTAGACCCATGGAGAATTGGAGTGGAAAAGAGGTCTTAAGCCTGAAATGTTACCCCATCTCTTTCTATTAATTTTGAAAATATTGCCTTTAATACATTTATCTGCTGGTCCTGCTACCAGTTCCTGCAGTTTTACAGATCACATGTTATATACTTCTGTAGAAGGATTTTTTGCTGAATGAAGCACTTACTTGAAAAACTCTGTAATCACTGGAACTAATAAAGACTATCTTTTTCCATGCATCAGTATCTCATGATAGCTTGTGAGCTCTTAATAAGTCTTTCCTCACATTTAGTTCTCTTGGATGTAAATTTTCAGATGTTATGTGTGTGTATTCAGCCAGTGCCCCTTTCTCCGTGCCTGATCTCAGACTGATTTCTGTAAAACCTGTGTAAACACAGAAGGCCTTCAGAGCACTGGGTCTCTACTCCAGTTCAGTTAAAATAAGCAATCGAGTTTAAGTTATTGGGAGAAGTGTGATCTCACAAGCCTCATTTTCTTAGAAAAACAGGCTGAAAACTGAGGTGGAAGTGTCTGTTTTCCAATTAGCATCAGTAGCTCATCTTTAATGCTTTATTCAAAGAGCATCCTTAGGAAGCATCTTGTAGAGGCCAGTTTCTTTTAGGGCAAAAATACCTGAGGTGGCTTTGAGGCATGTGATTTGGGTACCAGTTTGCCACACTAATGGCTCAGTGGTCTATGCTGCTTCTGAAGTAGCACATCAGTCAAGTTCTCAGCTTTGCAGATTTTTCTCCCTGTTGTTGCTGGGGAGCCAGGGTGTGCTGCAGGGGCCTCTGCTATCTCACCCTCCCTGACACAGCTTGCGGCAGGTGATGGAGACACAGGCAGGAAAGCTGGAGCCTCCTGGGCAGGACAGAGGCTGGCAGTTCTCATCCCTAGACACCTTAGACGTCTGAGGTGATCTCTGAACCAAGTCTATTAGCAATTGGTATTTTGCTTGTTGCAAAACAATCACCTTCTGTTCTGTAACTTGGCAACTCCTGTTTACATGTGTACTGTCTTTCAGAAGCCGTAGTGACCTCAGGGAGTTCAAACGCACTGGCCAGATGAGCACATTTCCACTCCGCAGTCACGTTAGCTGGCCTTGGCAGCCTGTGTGTCCAGCTTATCTGTATGGATGTGGGTCATAAACCTAGATGCTACCTGATCCATATTTTTAGACCAGACAGCATATAGGAAGCCTAAAGGGAGATGAGTGCATTCACCTCCTCTGTTTGTTGCATTAGATTTTTAGAGAGGTTTCAGGATGTTGGATTTGAATGCTTGTATGATGTGTTTTGCAAGATACCACCCAGAAGCCTAATGTAACTTGTATGGGTTCTGACTACATGAACTTTTCACAAGTCTTGCAGGTGGATGTCTTTTACTGGCAGAGAGCTTTCATGAATGGTATTTAAAAACAACTGATCTGCCATTGCCCTGAAAAACTACCTGAGTATATCTGACCTGAAAATGCATGTCTATTTTGCCTCAGTTATCTTTAGATATCAGTTTTATAGTTGCTTTTTAGAACAATCCTAACTAAGCATTCCAGTGGAAGCATTATACTAATAAATCATCATGAGGAAGGAGGCAGCTTCTTGAGTTAAAACTACAGGGAGTGAAAGAAAATGGGAAGCAGGTAGTGTCAGAAAGTCTTGAGGGTAAGGAAATTTTGATGTGCCGTCTGGTTGAGGGATCTTCCAAGGTTTTAAACTTGTAAGTTTTAAGTAGAGCTGGGGAAGCAGGCCAAGAGACAATGGAAACACCAAAAAAATGATGGTGACGTGAGAAGCCCCTGGTTTCCCCAAACTGGTGTGTAGGACTAATGAGGTAGTGTGAACATGGTCATCTTTTCCTGTGTTGTCAGTTATAATGCAGGAAGGTGGAGAAAGCTGTTTTTCTTTACAGCTCTTGTGTTTCACAGTGCTTTCTCTAGAAGACTGTGTAATTTGACAAGTTAGTAGCTTCTCTCCTGGCAGCATGGACCACGCTATTGCAGTTGAAGTCTTGGGGCTTGCCTGAGGCTCAGAAGCCTGTGCTGATGTGGCACAGGTATGGTGGTGATCGTGTGAAGCTGTGGGTTGCTACAAATCACAGTGGTTGTGCCTATGTCTAGGCAACCGGAGGAAGCTCCAACTCTGCCAGAGATGCATGCCTTAATCACCAGGTTAAGTTTCTGTGTGGATGTTCTTGCTTGTGTAACGAACAGGATCCATCCATCAGTCTGCTGGGAGGAAGGTGACTGACATACGTGAGGCATTTTCCATATTCCCTGGAAGGTAGTGCAGGATGCAAAACAGCCATGTAGATGGTCCCACCTATGTGCCACATGAGTACTGTTTATTTACATGTGTCTGGCTGGTGTTTCAGGGAACACAGTGCCTCCTCTGCATGTTTCATGTGGCAGGTGGTTTCTGCTAGTTGTGACAACATGGAAAGCTGAAATGGGAATGCCTTTCAAAAATGGTACCAACCTCTATATTAGGAGCTAGCGTGTTTAGCAGGGCTTTTTCTGTTTTAAATATCCATCTAGTTATATCAGAAAAAAAGCAGAGACCTGCTCAGTAACTGTCCTATAAAGACTTTACTTGAATTAAATTTCATAAGCATCTTCAAAGACGTTTGATACATCTTCCCTGGTCATATGTTAGCACAAGCTTATTACAGTTGTCATTATTAGCATTACAGTATTTGCTGGTTTGGTTCTCTGGTAGCACTACATGGAGTGTTTGAATTTAAAAGCTGCTCTATCTCCTGGCTTCTGCTTCAGTTAGCAAAGAGCATAGTTTGCCACAGTATACGTTATTTTTTTTCCCTTCAAATTTATTGCTGCTTAGAAAGTGGCAAGCTGCAGCCTGCTAGGCCGTCTGTTAGATAGAGCCCCAGTTCTCTCCCTGTGCTGTGGCACAGGGATATAATGTTCAGGCACTGAGCTCTCTTTGGAGTTCAGCTCCCATGGTAACAGGCACATCTATGAATACTTAATGGCAAGAGATTCCCATTTTTCCAAGGAAGTATTGTCATATTTCAGCAACAATAAATCATCAGCTGAGAAAATCAAATCCTCATGAATGAGAAACAAAGAAGTTCTCTGAGCTGACCTTCCTGATGTGCCCAGCATCATGAGATACTTCAATCCACCATTCATCAGGAAAATGAAGGATGGCTTTCACCAAGCTTCACACACAGTTGTCTTGGAAAAGAGAGTATTTCATAAATAAGATGATTAGCTGATTCAAAGATGCGTGATCTTTTGTAGTCAGTCATGTTTAAGGAAAGGAATTGGTTTTAACTTCCAGTTTCAACAAACTGGATTCACAATCCAATTTGGGGATGGAAAGCAGCTTCTCAGCACAGAGAAAACAGCTGCAGAGAGAGTGAAAATGAGATTGTTCTTGCAGTCCTCTTACTACAACCCTTACTAACATCCTGTTAGGAGTGTTTTGCCTGGAGCTGAATGTAGTTCAACATCTACCTATGCCTGGGCGCCGAGAGAATCTGCCTTCTGTCAGTTTATTGTATAAAAAGCCCATGTGTGGCAATTTTTTGTTTTGAACTTTTAAATTCAATGACTTTTAACCTGGAATGGCTCAAAAGTACCTTTTAAAATGAAACTACACTCTAGTCTTCTGAAGGTACTGCATTTACTGGTTGGATGGGTTACTGTCAATCTTTGTAAATGTTTAAACGAAACATGTTTGCTCATCACTGCCTTTTTATTTACCTTAGTAGAATGGGGTTTTTTTCTTCCAACAGTTCTGAAAAATAGACCAAATTGAAAGTGGATTAAAATTATTTGTATTAAAAAATAACTTTTTAGGCATGAAGATTTAAAACCATTGGAGGAGACTTTCATTACTTTTATAATGAGCTTATTGCTACTGTGAAGAAATCATGCAGTGTGAAAGAGAAGTATTTCCTTGCTATATATGCTCCAGACAATATTTGTGCACTGTCTTTAGTGGGGAATGTATAGTTTGTATCACTGACCATTATAAACATACTGCGCAAATAAGTGCTTGCGCTGACCACCAACAGGTTAAAAATAAAATCTTTGTGCAGCTACCACATAGTAATAAGCTCGTGTGCTTTTTAAAGCTAGAAGCCTGTGATGTTACAGCCAGAGAGCTAGGTTCTCATCCTGACGCTATTTCATTCCCTGGCCTTATTTGCACTCCTCTTGATTTCCAGTGGGATAAAAGTATTGTCAAGCTAAATTGTTTTTATAATAATACTTAGGTTTGCTTCCATCAAACTAAATGGAAATTTTTCACAAGAAGGTGAAGGCCAGACTTCTGTTACCATGAGTTCATCGCAAATTCAAAAAAATCTGTTAAGTCCCCTGAACCAGCTAACAGCATGACTACTTGTGCTGTCATAAATGTGAGGGAAGGTCTGCAGTTAGGAAGGAAAATTGCATCCTAATAACAGTAGACAGATTTTATAGGTGCCAGAAATGGCATGGGTAACTGCTGCTTCTCTGTAGCAATTTTGCTGTCACCCTGGTTTGAATTGGTGAGATTTTCAAAAGAAGAACAAGTGATTTATGAGAGGAAGTTCCTTCTAAAAAGTTGAAAATAGGTGCTCTCCTGCCTTCAAACCACTGAAGCTAGACCACTGAGGATGCTTCAGTCACTTGTTTCCCTTTGAAACTGATTGAGAGCAGCTTTCTGCATAAAGTGTTTTGTACAGTTGAAGTCAGCAAGTTTTTTTGTTTTGTTGTGTTATACTTCTGCCTGTAAATTACTCGTGAGCTTTTCCAAAATCCTCTATGTTGCAAAATACATTAGACGTTCTTGACAGCTCCCTGCTGTAGTTTGCTATTCTATACCAATACTTAGAAGCTTATGTCAAGTTTCCAGTATTTGCCTGGAACAGTAAGCTGAGGAATATCATCAGGGCAAGTCTGCCTGAGGGTCTCTGTCTGGAGGCAGTGCCTGACTAAGTATTGACCTGTTGGTGGATTTGCTGTTGGTGTTGTGCATCGTGACCTGGAGAAGGATTCTGCTCAAGCACACTTGAGATCTGTGTGAAGTGAGAGGAAGAGTCTTGTTTTAAGATCTGTGTAGACTGGTGGGGATCTTCAGCCAAGGTTTCAGTTCCACAGTGGAGAGGTGTGTGCTACTGCCAGCCCCAGCAGTGGCCCTGCAGTTCTGTTGCAGGAAGAAGGAGCTCGGCTCATTTGGCTTTTTGGTTTGCACAGCAATAGATTAATCTATTAAATCATTGACCTTAATATTGGGTGGCACAGCTCCTTCCTCTGTCTGTTTTTCTGTGATTGGACTTGGTGCCCTCCAAGTGTCTTTATGTTGGCTGTCTTGAAAAGGGGAAGGCCTGGGAGCTGATATTAAATGCTAATTAACGGTGTGCAGCATTAATGCTGAATTGGACCCAAAGCTCTCTTCCCCTCATCATTGGGTACTGGGCATGCAGTAAGTGTAGACATCTAAGAGCTTTGCAGGGAGAATGAGTGCTCTGACCGGTTTGCCTAATGCACACTTGTTGTCTCCTTGCCCTCGAGTCTTGATGTCATCCTCTTTTGTCAGGTGCCAGGGGCCAGCTGAGCAGAACCCTTTTCTTCTTCATTGGAAGGCATGGACATCATGCCCTACATCCTGAATTCAGTGTGGTGCTTCTCAGCCAATGATGCATGAATCAGAAGAGGGAACCTACTGAGATCTTGCTGCATTGGTGGCAGGTTCAGGAGAGGCTGTGAATCAGGGGAGAGAAATCTACCCTGCGGCTCCCTCCCCTGCCTGTCTCAGGGCAGGAGGGAGACACACAGGGAAATTCAGGCTCAGGCTGTGGGGGGATGAGAAGGGTGCACCAGATGCTGCTGTTGGTTCACCTCAGGCTGGAGCCCCACCCTGCCCTGCCTGAGTCCTGCCCTCAGCTCTAGCATACACGAGCCCACCTGTGCCTCCAGACATGCCGTGGTTGTCACAGCTGCTTTTGTAGGAGAACTGTCATGCCTGGCAGAGGATGCAGACAGTTCTGCTGAAAGCAAACCTGGGCATCTTTGGAATCTTTGCATATCCCTGATGGTTCAGAGCAGGTTTCCTCCACTCCTTCCCATGTCCTCAGAGGCCAGTCTGGAGCAGAAAGGGTGACCTGGTAAAACCAGCCCAGGCAGCCACTACAGCTGCAGTTGGAAGTGGTTACTGTGTTTGATACTCTTTAACTGTACCTGTCACCACTCCAAGCAGAGACACACTTCCCTTGTTTTTCAGCTAGGGGAGTTTAAAAATCATTGGTTTTGGCTTGCTGCTCCATGACTTTGGCAGCCCTCTTCTTCTCAGCTGTTGGATGAGGGATGATGCTTGCTGTTGGGAAGAAACCCAACCAAAGTCAGTCAGTACTGCAAAGTGGGGAGTGGTGTAGGAGCAAGGGCAGGACTTCCCTCTTGCTTTTCAAGGGGGTTCCAAGTGCTCAGACATGCCTCCTGAAGGGTTGCTGCTACCCAGGGGGCCCTGGGAGGCTGCTGCCTTCTTAGACACACACACACACACACACACACACACACACACACACGTTTGTGCATGTAGTGACATGATTGTCGATACCCTGCTGCGTGCCTTTCCCTGCAGACAGCTTATCCTCTATGTTGGAGAAGCTACAAGCAATGGTGGAACTGGGCAGTAGGTCTCCCGGCTGAAGAAGGTGCTCTGGGAAATGCATGTGGGTTGAGACTTGGTTGGGAACTCAGAGACTTGGGTGGGAATGGGAACAAAAAGGAGGAAGCTGCTGGGAAGTGACAGTGTTTGGAAAAATCAGCTTCATTATGTCCTGTTGGAGGAAAAATTTACTGAGGTGAAGTAACAAGGGGGAAAGGCAGTCTAACAAGAACAGCTTGATAGACAGAGATGTAGCTGTGGGTCTAAAAATTAGTGTTTGGAGTTTACCTTACTAGTGTGTTAGCACCCTGTGCAGTGCTACTCGTATTTGAATGAGGAGGCTGTGCCTTAATATATAATATGGAGGCACACATCATGGATGCAAGAAGAGAGTGAAAGAAAAAAGTGGCAGTGTTTAAAGCAAGTTAAACTTTAGCTTTTTATCCTTGAATGCTAACAAGATCACTTAGGGCGGCATAGGTGTGTAAAAAAACAGTGCGTTCCACAAACAAAAGCATTTGTGCAGATTTGTAGAGCAGTTGTAATATTACAGCTGGAGTAACTCCAGGGGAATCTGTAAAAGTCTGTGCGTAATTAGCACTGCCTTTTAAATTCACAAAGAGAAAAAGTGAGTGAATGCCAGCAAATCAGCGAGGGGAAAAAAGTATAACCCAAACATTTGGAATTTGAGTTAAGTACAACTACTAGCTCAGTACAATCCTCTCCAAAAAAAAAAAAAAAAAAAGAAAGAAAGAAATGTAGTGTGTGGGAGTTCATTGCAGTTGTCTCAGTAACTGGGCAAAGCACGTAGCTTTCAGAATTAGTTAGAGTAGTGGAAAAAAAGAAAAATTTCCTGTAAAATTTCTGCTTTCATGGAAAATGACATTTCTTAGAAAACAAGTACCATAAAAATGTTACTGTTCTTGCAGAAAGAACCTGCAGAGCCAGTGAATGTGCTGTGCTCTTCAGGCATGTCATCAAGGAGCAGCTCAGTGAGCTCACCGTGAGCCAGGGTGGCGGGAGCTGAGGTCACTGCTCATACTGAAAGAGAAGGAAAAGGAAGGACCATTCCTTTCATGCATTTTAAAGCCAATACCTTTGTAGCTTGTCCTTGTATTGTATGTCTTTATCAAAAGAAAAACTCACAGCCATTTTTTTGCATTATCTGAAAGCAATCACAGTCTTTTTCTCTATTAGGTCCTCAGAAAAGAGTGTTTTAAAGCACAAGCAGTGCCCTTTTTTTTCCAGCTTGGTTTTTTTTCTGTTAATCGCAGTATTGATGGAGATGTTTCCCTTTGACTCCTCTGTGATGCCTGTTGTCTTTTTTGGCAGGTGCTACTTTGGAGTACATCCCTCATGGCCAACTTGCAAACACACATTTAACTTCAAATTTGCGAACGCTGAAATTGGAGCAGGACACTGTGCCCACACAGGAGGAGAGGAAGACTCCCCTGGTGGAAGCTGCTCGGGGAAGGAAGTCTTTTTCTTCTCAGGATAAAGCTCTCACTCCAATTAACCTGACAGATGATCAGCTTGCCTCAGGTCTCTATGGTAATAACTGGCTCACGTTCACCTTTCATCATACTGGTGGAGTCTGAATATGAAATACAGTTAAAGAAGGTTCTCAGTATTCTCAAAAATGCAAAAGCAGGAAAAGATGCAGCTAAGGGGAAAGTCAGTGTGAGACCCTGTCTCTGCAGGTAGTGGTTACGTTTTAAATGGCAGATGGTTGCACATCAGTGAAATGCCATTTAGTGCTTTCATAAGAAAAATCTACTGAAAGATAAAGTGTTAATAACTCTTTTTAAAAATACTTAAATTTTTATGCATGTTTTACCTGTCTTATGCACAGAGATTGGTTTAAAAGTTGTTTCAATGAATAGTAAATCTAGAAGATCATCCTTGACTGAGCCTACCTGCCCTGTTAAATAGGTTGTTAAATATGCTGTCTGGATTGTTAAACATTCTGTCTGTGTTAAGGTGTTCATTTTGGCAAGGAGCTGCTGCTCTCTGACGCTTAGAATTAAGATTTTGTTAACAGAATAACCAATTTCAGTGTTAAAAGTTTTTCACAAATAGCAAAGAAAAACAAAGAAAAACATGTCTTTTCTTTAAGTCTTCTAAAGCATCATGAAGATTAGCAGCATGTTGAAAGATGGGAAAGTTAGTCTTAACTAGTTTCCAGAGCTGATTTTGAAGCTGTTCTTCTGTATTTCCAGTGTGCATGTCATACCATGACTGTATAAATATTAGAAAACCCAGCTTCAGATGGTAAACTTAACAGAGAGCTGTTGAAAAATAGAGAGTCGTTTTGAAAAATCCTCTGATGCTGCTGCATTCAAAGCTGGCTATGGATTTATACTGGTACTAGTGCTTTGTCTCCCTTTCTAACAGTATGTACTAATAATGAGAACACACTCAAATCTATCATGAAGAAAAGGGACGGGAAGAAGGATTTGAGCAACACCAAGAAGAACCTGCAGTTTGTTGGCATTAATGGCGGGTAAGAGACCTGTTTCCAAAACATCTGTCACTGTAGCACTTCCACAGTGGGAGGAAGAGAAAGAACCCAGGAGCGCATGCATAGGTTTGGCCTGTCCTTCAGGCTGAGCTGCAACTGCTGAGTCTAAGGATCAGAAGGAAGGATGGAACAGCTGAACTCCTCTTAATCCTCCTGTGCTTGCAAGTCATATATGGCATCAGTCTCAAATACCTGTACATTAAATTGCTGCCAGATTTAACACAGGAAAATGAAACAACCTCAGACAGCCACGGGGACATTTCTCAGGCAATGCTTTTGTAAGGAAAACTTGTATATATCTTTGGCAGCTGACAAGCACAGCATTATACTATTTAACAATACAGCAAGAGATGCCATTGCCCTAGAATTAATTTTTCTAGCTTTGTGTTAAATAAATACGGAGACCTTCCTACACAAATACAGAGAACAGTATGGAAAATCGTCTTCTTTTAAAATATTACTTGCCCTTCGAGAATGTTGCAAAGACCTTTAAAATGGTTTCTTCAAATTTTTTTTATATAGTTTTCTGAGCCCTTTCCTCAGATTAGTTTTTCTTCAGTACAAATGCTTTCTGCAGTATATAGTCTAAATATCTCACTTACCTAATCTCCTACGTATTAGCTAAAATTATCATTACATATAGTGAAGGAATGTTATCATAGGTTTGTTAGCTTCCCTGTTTATATCTGCCTAGTAAGGCAACAACACAGTTTACTCTGAATGAAGTAATTTCCTTTTGGGCATAAGGCAAAGTCTGACAAAATGTTAAGACTTAATGTTTAAAAGAGGTTAGGTTTTTTTCATTACAAACTGTGTACACAATAATGACAGTGTCAGTTGCCAGTAACACTGAGTTCAGGCAGTAGAAGAGGTCTCTGAGTAGAAAACAGGAGGACTAAGCTTTTGCAAGGCATTTTTCGACTTGCGCCAGGGCAAGCAGGTACTGACCATCGCGGAATGGCACTGAGCAAGTACCTCTGCCCCTGCCCATTCTCCCTGTAGGTATGAGACCACGTCCAGCGATGACTCCAGCTCCGAGGAGAGCTCCTCCTCAGATTCAGAGGAGGAGTGCGAGGGCCACGAGTACCCCTGCGCCGAGCACACAGAGGAGAAGCAGCCCACCCCCCATGCTGCAGAGGTCTGCACCGTGGGGGCAGAGAAGGACAGTCCCCTCCCAGATTGTGAGGCCGAGGAGGTGGAAATCAGAGAGAGGTAGGCTGCCCACCTGCCCACGCTCTCCAGCGTGTGCCTCCGAGGAGGTCACCTCCACCTCGTGGCATGGGGCAGGCTGTGTGGGCTGTGCTTGTGCTGGTGGAGAAAGCATCAGCCACATCGCTGGCCAACTGCTTCCCACTTCCCTTCTCCTCGAGTGGGTAACCAGAGGCAGTTTCATGGCAAAATGACTGTGTGTGAGCAGGAAGAAGGTGTCAGAGGGCATCCTTTCCAGCAGCTGACCCCACTGACTTTAAATGATTTGTTAACAGCAAGACCCAGGTGGTTCCCCCAGCAGGGCCTCTCTCTCATGTCACAACTGGCACTCGCTTGGGAGCAGGCAATGCCTTGTTAACATCCTGGTCTGTAAAACGGTCAGTAAAGCAAACAAATGAATCTTGAGCCATGCACACCAGGTCAGCAGCCTGCTGGGAGTGCATCTTGCATTTGCCCCCTGCACAGCATCTCAGCTATGGCTGGTAGTGCTCAGTAAGATGATGGGGTACAGCACTGAGGACACTGTCCACCCTGAGATCATGTGCTTCATACAACACGAGATTGTATACTGTAATACCAGCAATTTCAAGGCTGCCATTCATGTCTTAAGGTACTTTTCAAATTGCTGGTAATGGACTGTGTAAGGTAGGATTTGACAGACAAGGCTGTGCTTTTTTGGCATATGGAAATCAGTAGTGTGGTGAGTTTTTACTCATTCTTCGTTAGCAATGGCAAAAGGAAGTATAAACAGAGACAGTGAAGGGATATCTTACAGAAAATGGGTTTCCCAGTGTGCAAACCTGGAAAATTACATAGGTGGAATAATAACAGTAAAAGAGCTAAAACAAAATTAATGTCACGTTTCACTGGAGATGTAGCTTAGCGTCAAGTTATCTCTAATTGTCAGCTGTTAAATAAAAGAGACGCAGAAATTAATAATTAAGAGCTTGGAGGCCCTGGAGCTGTGTGTTTTGAAGAGCCCTGAGCTTACTTTATACTGTACCGTAGGATAGCCTGTTATTTTACAGGTGGCATAAAAAGATGGGCAGTCTCTCAAAAGAGCTCTCTAATTTATATTTACACTAGCTAGGGGCGATTGGGAGGAAGAGCAGCAGGACAGCTTAGATAGCCATGTGTGCTTAAGGAGCATGTTCTTTGCAAGCTGACTGCTCTGGCAATGCTCTCCAAGGGGAAGAGGCAGGGCACGTGGCCATGCATGGCCATGGTCCATGCAGTGGTGGAGAACTTCTGGAAGAACTAGCAGCTGGCTTGTAACCAGTGAGGGCTAAAATGCTTACATTACACACATGAGTCTGTTAGCTTCTCTGATTTTTGGGAGAATTTTCTGGAAAAATTGCCATTATCCTCTGTGCAGGTTGTAGGCAAGGGTGGTTGGCTACAGCCTGGTATGACATGTGGGACAGGCATTGACCTTATTTTTGAAATTTGTAATGACAGCAGAGTAGTAGTGTAAAAATTAAAGAAGGATGGAGAAAGAGAGTAAATTTCCAGAGTGGGTGGGATGAGAAAGGCTAGTTCCAGTGAATGGGAGCTGGCAGAGAGGCACCTCTTGAGCTGTTTCGCACTGCTTAATTCTGTTTCCATCACAACTATTGGCATTGCTCCTTGTTAATCAAGTAATCAAAGCACATAGCATATAATGTGTGCTCTGCAGTCATACAGCAATAGGTGAGAATTTCCACTAGAAGGGTTGCCAAGTCTTAGAACACAAAAGTGATGTGTTTCCCACTCTCCATTCCTATTGCTCTTCCCACGCTCATCTTCATTCAGTGTGGGAGGAGTGTCTGTGAAAAGAGCTGCCAGCATCGCTTCTGCATAGTGGGAGCAGATGGCTTGCCTGGAAACTTAAATTCCCAGAGAACTTTCAGAAACACAAATGTTTCTATACCGAAATGCTAAGATAAAAATTGAAATATGCCATGTATTTTGCTGTCTCTCTCAGATACGAGCTAAGTGAAAAGATGCTTTCTGCCTGTAACCTGCTGAGAAACAACATCGATGACCCCAAGGCATTAACCAACAAAGACGTGGTAAGCAATACAGGCCAAAATTCTCTGAGATGCAATAGGAAAACTTCAGGGAGGGGTAACTTCTGGTTTTACATGACCAGCACCACAGTGGGGCTAGGCAGAAGAGGATTTCATCTTTCCTGCAAGAGTCACAAAGCTCTATCAGAACACTTTCATCCAGAGAATATACTTGTAGGTGGAAGCTGCCGACTAATCAGCTCTTGTCCTCTGTCTGCTGATAAAGAATTCTGGTCCAAACAGGTTAAATGTCAGTATAGCTAAAAATTTGTATATGTTGTTTGAATTTCTTCCAGCATACTCAGCTCTTGTAGCTGCTGTTTACACCAGAAAGAGCTGTGGACTGCAGCTTTTTGAATGTGAGAGATTATTGATTTTGAAAAGTGTGTTGTTTATTTAATAATGTGTGTGATAATGTGACTAAAAATAGTTTCTTGGTGGTATTTTGCACTCAGTACCGCCTAACATAATAAAAAAATTATATTGTGTCAGTTTATGGCCACTTTTGTGTTTCAACTCCCTATGTTCACAAAATACATACATCGCATTATAG
Source organism: Dryoscopus gambensis (assembly GCA_013389985.1). NCBI lineage: Eukaryota > Metazoa > Chordata > Aves > Passeriformes > Malaconotidae > Dryoscopus > Dryoscopus gambensis. Next base: position 38,995 of record WEIT01026126.1, on the reverse strand, counting down.
TAGCACTGATGTAAAATATTCTGTAAATGTGTTTACGTAGTACAGATATATATGTAGTACTGGTGTGTGTAGAATATTTTCTGTTTACCAGACACAGGCCACCTCTAGAGCTACTGGTGTGTTTTTCCTAGAGGCTAGACAAGCTTTCTGAGTGTCTTCTCTGCAAAATTGTCCTTGAATTTACTGGCCACCTCGTAGGTGAGGAGGATATGGTGGTCCTTCCAGGTTAGAGAAGGTCTCTCAAAGTCAGAACTGGTGGTGACCATGGAAGCCTTCTTGGCTCACAGTAAGATCTGCTCTATCTACCTTGTCACAACAGACAAATCAGCTGGCCTAAGAGGCTCCTACTCCTCCACTCTCAGTCCATACAAATTGGAAAGTTTATCCTGACTGTGTAGCCTGTGTCTTCTCACTGTAACTAAAATCTCTCATTACTACAGCCAGCCAGTCCTCAGGTGAAGAACAGGTTCTTTCTTTTTTTTCTTTTTTCTGCAACAAATGTTACAGGGTTTCTTTCCCTAGTGGTTCTTTCAGCAGAGCATCTCCAGTCCTTCCTGTCTGTCCGGCAGGTCAGACTTCCTTGACTTCTATTCATTCTTGCTGCTTGTCTTTGAAACTGTTTCAACCAAATATTTTGTGTCATTCCAGGATCAGACCAGACAAAGTAGTCCAGCTGTTGTCTTCACAGTACTAGGCAGAAAGAGGGGACTGCATCACATGTCATGCAAGCTATAAATCTGTTTATTCACTGCAAAACAGTATTTACATTTTACATTACAGTGTGATTGCTGTTGTCTTGGGTTCAGTTTGTAATCATCTGTAATGCTCAGCTCTTCTTCAGTTCTCATGTACTTTGCGCATTTGATAATTTGTGCCTTGGAACTGGGCCTAGTTGACTTAGCATGCTGTTTAAGTCCAGTGAGAAAGTCTTGAGCTTTTCAGTGATCTATAAGCTTAGTTCAGTATGTGATGGAAATCGTTACGCAAGTCTTTTTTTCTGTTCACCACTGTTTGATAACTGTTAATTCTAGGAGTATTCTCATCCTAAAATTCTGTGCCCTCAGAGGTGAACCATTCCTGAAAGTCAGGTGAAGTGAGAGGAAGTAAACAACTAGTGTTTTAAACTGGACTGTAGTCAGAGGGGAAGCCTCAGTCTGTACATCTTGTTTGTGAGCTGAATACTTTCTTCCCACATTGGACTAAAAAAGCCTTGACCTGCATTGCTGACTTGTGGGATGGAAAGTCCTTTAAATAGATTGTCCATATGTAAACTTTTCTGTCTTGGTTTTGGCAGAGGTTTTGCTTAAATACCATCCAGCATGAGTGGTTTCGTGTCTCAAGTCAGAAGTCAGCTGTCCCTGAAATGGTTGGAGACTACATAACTGCTTTTGAAGAGATTTCTCCTGCTGTCCTCAGACATATCATCAACATGGCAGATGGAAATGGAAACACAGCTCTGCATTACAGTGTCTCACATTCTAACTTCGAAATTGTGAAGCTTCTTCTGGATGCAAGTAGGTTTGCTTTTTTTTTTTTTTTTTAAATTATTCCTGGGTTTGCAATTCTCATGGGTTGATTCAATCAATTCTTGATTGACTAGAGGTCAGGTTTGGTCTTCTTCCAGCAGGTGTTTTAACTGTTAACAGTTACATGGTGGCTCACTTAGGTGGTCTAGAATCTTTGTTTCTGGTACTAGCTTTGGAGGTGATGCTTCTCAAAGAAGTTAAAAAAACACTTAAGTAAATTATATACAGAGTTGAGAAAGGTAGATTCCTGACTCTTGGACTGTAGTCCCAAGTTCAGCAGCAACGAACTCCAGCAGTTTTCTCTGGAGGCAGCACAGCTGCTGCTCAGCACTCTGTAGGATGCTGATGGAGGAAGATGCATTGAGGTATACCTCAATACCTGTCTTAAACATGCAGACTACTGTAGCTTTATCTAGAGCAGTGCAGAAGCTTTTTCTGACCACCACATTGACCCATCTATGCTGCTTTCCTGAGAAACTGGAGCAATATGGCATTCTGTCTCACAGGAGCATTTTCCTGGTCCATAAGCAAGGTGATGCTGCTTCATGTAGTTGCTTTTGTTGCTTCCTTTTCTTGATCCCCTTACAACACGCCTACAGAGAGAGTTGTGGCAAAGGGGAGACTCTGGAGCATCTGCTCCCCACATGCAGTGTGCCCATATGGCATCCAGCAGAAGGTATCACACATTGGAACTGGTCCCAGGCTGGATGGTTTAGTCTGTTTAATCCTGGTTTTGCTCCCTGAGGGAAATTTGTTTCTCTAAACTAGTTAAAAAATCTGTCACAGTTGGTTGTGTAAGCTTAACTAGGCCAATGACACATTTGGAGTGTAAGCCAAGCAATATTAATAAATCCAGAAGGGTAGCATCAGATAAACAAGGATATTAATGATACAAATCTCATCTTTGATAACCTAGCACATGTGTCACACATGGAGAGACTTCCTCAGCAGGAAAGTGAGCACTTTGAAATCTCTGGTCCTTTTGAAGGCAGTCTGTGTTTGGGAAGAGTGAGTCACTGCAGGGGAATGCAGGGAATGTCAGGAGCGTGGTGAAACAGGGCAGGCTGGCTCTGCAGCACAGTGTGGTGGGAGGGAGCTGCCCCTCTGATTCCCTAGGTGTCTCAGAGAAGCAGGAACATGCTCATGTCTTGCTGGAAGTCAGGACTCCTGTAGGTTATGGCTGCCAGTGTATGCCTATGAGAACACCAGGGGTGTTACCTGTAAAATCTAACAATCCTGACTAGTGCCAGGTACTTCTCCCTGCAGGAGAACACTGCTCATACCAGCACTTGGAAAATGTTTACAAATAGGCAGATTCCTTCAGGTTTCAACAAACGTCCTCTGGACTGTGTCTGAACAGTCACTGTGGTCAGCTTTGCAGTGTGGTTATATCACAGAGAGATTCTTAGTCCAAGAACTCTGTGTCTGTGTTTGCTGGGAAGAGTGGACAAGATGAGACAATCCTACATAGCATGAAGCAGAGTCACCAAGAGAACAAACAGGAGAACAGTTTTGCTCATCAGCCATATAGAAAAGGAGCTGAATGTGACCTTGGAAAACAGACTCTGCTGAAGTAGTCTAGTCAGAGTAGGAGCACAGCACTTCTAAAAGTTATTCATTACTCATGATGTAATGCATGTAGCATAGTATTGTGTTCTCTGGCTTCAGTGACTTCACAGAAGTGATGAGCAGTAGCTCAGAAGCACAGAAGTAGCACAGAAGTCTGAAAGTAGCATTGGTCTGCTGGGTATAAGGTATCATCACTGATATCTACTGAACATGAAAAAAATGTGCAATGTCTTACATCTGCACTTGCATTGCTTCTGAAGTGTTCTTTTAACTGAAAAAGAAATCCTTTGTCATTAAGTCTGAAAAATTTCCTAAACCATTTTTGCTTGTTAATATATCTGTGGTGCAATTTAACCCCTAGTTGACAGATAATGTTTATGGAAATCTGAATCCCTGCTTTCCGATATGATGAGCACACTGAAAACTCTGCCCAGTAAACCAATAAGCGCTGCTGAATTTCTGCAGAACTTTAGGAACAGAGACAGACTGGAGGCAAGGTTTGAACAAAAAGGAGAACTCTTGTCAGTTGCTGGCACTGGTCAGAGGACTTGCCTGTATTTGCTCCCAGAACAGTTTTGTTCATGGTAAATACGCTGCAGAACTGGCAGCAGTCTTTAAATTAAAGGGGCATTTTTTTGGCAGCTCCAAAACATGTTGAAATACACTTGGAGACTTTAAAAATAACACCAGTTACAGGAAAATGTTTGTGCTGAAGAGAAATAGCTTTTCCACTGACCATGTTGCTGGACCATTTTTATTCTGCAGTGTGAATGCCCTTAGGAGAAGAGCCTAACGTCTCTCCTGACAGTGTTTCCGAATATCATGTCAAATTTCAGACCACTTGCTTTTACAAAAGGAAAAAAAGAGTACAAATAAAGCCCTAAATAATAACATATAAAATGTCTTTGTGCTGCCTCTTGTGTTGTACACATAGTGCAAAAGAATTCTATTCTGTCTCAGGCTCAAGAGCTCCTCTGTTCATTATTTTCTTCTCCACCTTCCCTTGAATTGCATCCATTATGAAAGCAGTTGCTACTTTTTCTTTTTATAGGCTGCCTCTACTGACAGTTTATTCAGTTGATTAGCACAATTACTGCTTTTTGGGTTCTCGCTTTCTGAAGAAATTATGTCATCTCTCTGCAGATGTCTGCAATGTAAATCATCAGAACAAGGCTGGTTATACCCCCATCATGCTTGCTGCGCTTGCAGCTGTGGAAGCAGAGAAGGACATGAGGATAGTGGAGGAACTGTTCAGCTGCGGGGACGTGAATGCTAAAGCCAGCCAGGTCAGTCAAACGGTTCACAAGGCACAGCTCTTACTGCTGTACTCCTCCTGCCTTTTTATTGTTCCTTCCATGCTCCCATCCCTGTTCTATCAGCTCAAATGTTGCTGTCATTTGCTTTCATCATCTGTGGGTTTTTTATGTATTGCTCTATACAAAATGGAGCTGTGGAAGAATAGTTGAGCCTCAGGTCTGGACCTCTTCTAAAAATGAAGGTTGATTATTGTGTGAAAGAACTAAATTACTGAATTTCAGGTGGCATTTACAAATTCTGCAGCATTTTGCTCCTTTGAAAAAACTACAGATGTCTGAAAATAGATTGGATATCTTCCATTAATTCAATAAATAGCTATGTGAATGTGAGATATATGATCCATAAAAGGTGTTTCAATAATGGCAATCAAAGCCTTGAGAGTACTGTTCAAAATAACAATTTTTTTTTCCCCTCAGAAGAAACACAGTGTCAAGGAAAAAAAAGAGTTCATGCTTTGTCACTGATTGTCTCCGTAGCTATTTGGGTTTTCCTCTTCTCTCCATGCAGGCTGGTCAGACTGCACTGATGCTGGCTGTGAGTCATGGCCGGATAGACATGGTTAAAGCTTTACTGGCCTGTGGTGCAGATGTCAATATCCAGGATGATGAGGGCTCTACAGCTCTGATGTGTGCCAGTGAGCACGGACATGTGGAGATTGTTAAGCTTCTGCTGGCTCAGCCTGGATGTAACAGCACCCTGGAGGACAATGTGAGTTGCCTTTCAGTACTTCTGAAATCTGCTTGGGTGAATGTGTGACTCAGAGTGCCAGAGTACCAACCACATGAATCTTCCGCTTAATGGTAGCAAGTGCTGTGATTATTTGGCTAGGATTTTCTAACAGAACTACCTGGTAGCTATTTCTGGGGTTAGCTGTAGGTGTTTAGTGGCCAGAACAGAAAAAAACATTTGTTAGCTCATAGTTACACATCTTTCCCTCTCACATTCCTTCCTCCTTTGAAAGGAGTTCTTCCAGTTTTTGGTTAGGACCCTATCTGGTGAGTTAAGGCTTCGCTGTGTTACTTTTCTGTGCCCGTGGCAAACATCAGCCCTACAATTCTCTTGACAGGATGTTCACACTGTTCCTACACCATGACTTCTGAGACTATAGGTTCAGTCTTAGTCATGAAGCTACCCTGTCCTGACAATAAACAGATACAGACTGTGACTTCAGTGCCAAGTGAGTCACCTGCATATTTCTTGTTTGCAGGGATCATTGCAGCCTGCACTGTCAGCAGACAATTTGATCTTTAGATTTCTCAAGCTTGAAAACGTTGACTTAGCTTGTTTCTTGCTATGTTCTTGTTAACAACATTTCTTGAGTACTTTTCCTTTCTTCCTATTGCTTTACCCACTGAACACTGAAATGGAGCCTGGGTTTGGGATTTGGGAGGGCAGTGGGTGGATATTTTTGGAAGCTGCTGCAGAGAGGCAAAGACGTAATTGCTCTTCATTCAGTCACCTGCTGCAGGGGTCAGCTCAGTTGCTCACAGTGCTAGCAGTGTGTAACATCTGGCCTGAGGGGAAAATGTAAGAAGACCTCAGTCTAACAAACATTTTTGGGGGCAATCTAGATTATTGCTGCTTGGATGCTGCTAGCACTATTAGATATGAAATCAATAATTAACAGTCTTTATGGGGACATGATACTTAACTATTTATGTGGCCAGTTTGATAGTTTCTCAAACACAGTTTGACTGCTGTTTATTCATGGATTTGTCTGTGCTGTGAGATTGAGATTTTTAGCATTCTCCATGCTATTCTGAGCATCACAGTGATGCTTTTCCAGTCTGCATGATCAGTAGTAAGCTGCGCATCGTCCTACTAACATGTGCCACAGTGAATCAGCACCTCTCTTTAAGAAATTGTGTTGACTGGAGAGTGTTTGCTGTGCATTTGTTGTGCATTATATTGCATTGTAGCAGACAGCTCTTCTAGCTCCCTGTCTGCTCAGGATAATTAGATTTATGTTTAATTTGCTCCCTTTAGTCTCATAAGAAGACTTTCCATGTGGATGCTGTCCGTTGTGTCCCATGCTGGAAAAAGGGTTTACCATTTAAAAACTGGTACCAACTGTTCCAATACCAGTGCTACAGCAGTGGCTGGAACGTGTGCTCCATCCCTGTGAGGCATTTCAAATACTGGCATTATTGTAGAAACTTCTGTGTGCAACAGCCAAAAGCCAGGCAGTGAACCAAGCAGCAAGTTCGCATCACAGGTTTCCTGGCATCTGCTTCTTCCTGGATCAAACATGCTCCCAAGGAAAAAGAGCACATCAGTAAAACACTCTTTCACCTAAAGCATTTTTTGCTTCTAGAACCCTCAAGAGCTGAGGTTTTTGAAAGCAATGGTATCTTCTGAGAATCTGAGGTGGTAGTATTTGAGTAGGAAAGTCGATTTGTTTGTATTTAGACTTCCATCAAGGAGCATTTGGAATTATGAGTGCAATTTCTCTTAGTGTTGATGGGAGCTATACCACAACAATGATCATTTTGACACAGCAATTATCGTTATATTTGACTAGTGTTTTTCCCTCCCTTATCATCTCTTCTATTTGTTACTGACACTGTAGTTTCTCTGAGACACCCCAATCTTCTGGTCTTACACAGCACTACATGTAACGTTATTGTGATAATGGTGTGCTCATTCTTCCACAGCAATAATTGGGACTCCTCATTGAGAGAAATTATGAGGCTCTGACAATTGGACTGCCTCATAAAACAGCAGTGCAAGGCTTAAAACAAAAGAAATTAAACAAGACTCTAAATTAACCTGTCTGTATGAGCAGTAGGGCCTCTACTTAATAACTTCACTTCTCTGTGGGCTGATGGGGCTTTTAAGAGATATGTTAAAGCATACTAATTCTCTTGCTTCTTCCTTTCTTCTCTCAGGATGGCAGCACAGCACTTTCAATAGCCCTGGAAGCTGGACATAAGGACATAGCAGTTCTCCTTTATGCCCATGTCAACTTTTCCAAAACCCAGTCACCGGTTAGTACACAAGCTCCTGTAGTTTATGTTTTAACTCACTGCTGCTGAACGATACAGTGAAATGTAAACAAGAAATTTACTCCCTGACAGCTGTACAGCAGTACAGCACATGAAATGTTGAGTTTATTCACAAGATAATTTCTGTTCTGTTAAGTGGAATGTACTTTTTAAAACACATGTTGACTACAGAAGGTTGGAGCCTGGCTGAGGGATAGTTCCTGCTTCTCCTCCCAGTTAGCAGGGGGTACAGATAGCTCACTAGGCAAGGTTCACTGATTCTGGCTAGAGTGCAGAGGTGCTGTTGAATCATTTTAATGATAATTATTGACCTGGAAACTGAAACATAGCTGTTCTAGGTGTTTTGGCAGCTATGCACCTCTCCTCTAGCCCTGACTCACTCTCCTGATAAGCTGCTGCTAAACATTTCACTGTCTAAACAACATGCACTCTCAGTTAGTAGGCTGTATGATAGCTGGCACTTTGCTTCCTAAAATAAAAAAAAAAAATAAATTATCTGTACAATTAAAGGTAAGGAATTGAACAGAGTAACTTTGCGTGTTGTGTTTTCTATCAGCTGGCTGGAATAATTTCTCTTTTATTAACTGTTCTTTCTTCTTTTTTAGGGCACTCCTAGGCTTAGCAGAAGGACATCTCCTGGTCCCACCCACAGAGCCACATTTGAGTAGTAGTATATAAATATCTGTAAAAAATCTCTATGCCATCTGTAAGCTGCTAAATGTTACTGTTTTACTGAGACAGATACTGAATGTAATTGTCTTGTGCCTGAACTCACCAGCAAAGTGAAAGCAGAGATCTAGTGCTAAAGATAGAAAACTGTAAACTTGAAGCAAGCATAAAGTAGTGCTCAGTGGAGAATCTTAGCCAGAACTGTTCTTTGGCTCACATACTCATCTTTCTGTACACTGGCATAAATCTTGTTTTTCTTTGTTGTAGATTATCCTTTCGTATGTTATGTGCAGACTAAGACTTCTAAAGCTATCCATGCAGGGGTGTCCCAGTGGCTTATTTTTAATCATTCTAAAACATATTTACTGTGCCTAGACTACATCACAGTAAGCTTTTCAAAAATTCCATTCCAACATGATTTTCATGTTTTTAATTACTTTGAAATTCAGAAGTTGCAGTTGCTTATGTAGTCACCTCGTTGGATCTTGAGCTGGTGGGTGAGTGGGTAGGTATTGGGGATAGAGCCTCTTGTCAGGTCTGAAGTTCATTAAATAAGTTGTTGCTAATTGGGGATAATGTATAACTTTTTATATAAAAGATACTAGTATCTATAAAATTAACTCACACAGTATTTTCAACATTTTATATTCCTTAATAATTAAAACCTACATGAAGAATTACATGTCCTGTTACCATATTTTTATTAACTCTGTCAGTCTATAAGCTCCATACGTGTTTATTGGAGAATAAAATTAGAGGTACCAGCTGTATATTCCCCTTGAGTGGAATTGAGTGTAGTTCTTGGTGCGTATTTATGGAATGCTATTACCTTGTCACATTCACTTTAGTCAAATGTATTGAAATGTTTGAAGTGCCTTAGACTCTTGCCGTATTTTCAGAATAAAATTTCATTATGCTGTTTTACTCCTCTCCAGTTTTCCTTGTGATTTGTCATCATCCAGAAATGCTGCACATTACAGCTGCAGCAGGAAAACATGCTAAATTGGTAAATCAAGGCAGGGAGGACTGGGCAGTGCCCACAAGAGGTTTTTCCTGCTGACTGGAAGAACTTTGCCTAAGATGATCTGCCTTTGCTGGTCCTGACCATGTTGCCATGGCTGCACCCTTTGCTGTTTCGTGACCTTTCTCAACCATGTGAAGCATCTTGGGAAGGTGAAGGACTGTGTTCAAGCAGTTTACTTGAACTGAAAAGTAATTATCAGCTGAAATAAAAGCCTTTGAGCTTTATCTAACAAACAATCCTGGCAGCTTGGTGAAGGGGATGCTTTTTAGATGGCATTAAAGCAAGTCCTAAGCTAGTGCCTATGCATCCTTGTCAGTTCTGACCTACCTGATGAGACAGAAACACACCTCAAGGTGATCCCTTCAAGGGATCTGAACAGTTCTGTTACTCTCTGCCCTTTGTCCTTCTCTCCCTAAGTCCTTATCACACAGCTTTTCCTACACAGTCCCTTTGAAATAGGGACCCACTGAAGCCATTCACACTAGGCCTACATTGACTGGGTGACTTGGCCTGCCAAGAAGTTTCTGTGAGCTCTGTCAGACCTGGCTTGGCCCAGCACTGCAGGTATGGTGTGATGACCAGTGCCAGGCTAGTACCCCTGTGCTTGCAAGTGTCTCCTGGAAAAAGGGCAGGTGAAGTATCTCTGTTGCAGGGGGGATGTAGCACAGTGGTCCCAAACAAGGCCCCCCACCCCTTGAAGTCAGTCAGTTTTTACTCTGGCCAGCTTCTCTTCTCATTCTTCACTTGGCATCTAATAATGTGTGGATGCTCTCTCACCTGGATCCTACATGCTAGGTATAGGGGTACGTTACCCAACAAGCCAAATTACTGTGAAAATAAGGTCTTCCCTCTGACACAAGAGTGACAGCAAAGAGAGCAACAGCAGCTGCAAATTAACAGAAAAATATCCCTCACTTTGCCATCTGTCAAGAGTCAGTGAGTGCAGGCTGTCCTGTGTAGCAGGGAGCTGAGCTGTGAGGCATCCACCCAATGACCTGAGATGGCGTCATACACGGTACACGACAGCAGTGCAGGCTTCCCAATGAATTCCTCATCCACTTAGGATCTGGGTGGTTTTATCATTAAACAGAATTAGTGCAAGTTGGATCTCCCTGGCTTGGGCATGGCAAGAGTTGCTTTTGAGTATTTGTCAGATCTGTTGATCTGCCATCTCCTGCCCCAGTTTGAACAACTGTCTGGAAAGCAAAGGCAAGATAATCTGTTCTTGTCTTCATGAGTTTAAAATACGCATGGTGTTAGAGATAAACAAATCAAGCTGATGAAGTGGAGAAAATGGATGACTGCTTTAATGTTTCTCCAGAACTTAATCTAATTTTACAGAAAATCCAGTTCACTTACTTATACATGCTTGCCTGTATCTCATGGATTAAATTCTTGTCTAGCGGAGAGACATACTGCCAGGACAGGATTTGGAGCATGAAGAGGTTTCTAATTTCAGTTTTACCAAGAATATAATTTTTATTTAGCACTGGGTTGACCAAAACTAGACTACTTGTGCATTTTAAGGGTGTTAGTGATCATACATCTAACTCTGGCTTTTATCTCGTGACAGTAGTTTTAGGTAGTCTTTAGAGCAGCAGAGAGTTGGACTTCATGTGTCCATTCCAACCTGAGATACGCTGTGATTCTGTGAGGCTATGATGGCAGTTTTTAAAGCATGTAGATTATGCTCCAAAGTCTGATTGATAAAGAGTATGCTGAGCCATCTGATAATGTCCTCTTCAGTAGTGCCTCTGTATTGCTGTAGGAAATAGGTTAATTAGTAACATGTCTAATGGATCTTTACCCCCAAAATAGTTTTTAAACTATGATCTCTGTCGCTGTGCTGTTACCTTGCTGTTGAGCTTCATTTGCGCATGCTATTTGGACAAATGGTAGCCTAACCCCCTCTTTGTACATAATAGAGCTAAAAAGAGAATGTAAAATGCCCATGAATATAGCTTTCCAGAGCAGAGGGCCATGGCCGGCTTTTTCCATGCTGGAACAGGTTTCTGTTTCTCCCTGCACAAATCAGTGGGAGTCTTGGACATGATGGGATTCCTGGATGTGCAGCTATCATAGAAAGATTTAAAACAACTAGTCCAGTAGTCTGGGTGACTGATGACACAGGGAGAGTCACCAAATGTACTTTAATACCTGCAAAAAAAGCATAAGGAGAGTAATGTGGAATAAACATTCCTTTCTTTTTTTCTTTTGTTTTCTTCCCCCACCCCTGAATAGAATTGGTAGATCAGAAATTAAAACATTTTCTAAGTGACAGAAATCTGTGGAGGAATCTGACTACCCTGACACCATACAAGTGTCAGATTATGCAATTTGGAGTGCCTGGATTTATTTGGGTGCCATTTTCCTGGTAAGCAAAAGAAACGTTATAACTGCCTAGAGCTTCAGAAAAAGTTAGATGAAGCTGTGAACTCTGCATTTCTGTGCAATGTTCAGTTTCACTCTCTCATTTTCCTGGGCTAAAATGCCTTGTTAAAGAAAAGTGACCCCAGTTTTAGCTGTATGGTGAAGTAGGGTATTGTGGTATGCCATATCAGGAAGACTGCCAAAAGGAACCAGAATTTTGAATGTATTAGTGAATATAGGTGAAAAGTACAAAGTTAACTTGACTATTTTACTAAAGTCAGTGAATGTCATTTCTGGCTTAAAATCCTACTTGGGTAGATTTAATGATTAAGCACTTAAAAAAAATAAAGAAGAAAAAGAAAATAAAGAATAATTACTTCCCTTAGAATTTTGTTCTCTTAAATGGTTCTCTGAGCTCCAAGAGGTGACACCTGAAGCACTTCATACTGTGGAAGTCGGGCCCTTCCCCAGGAAATAGTTAGGAGGCTCCCAAAAGTGTTTGTATCCACTGATGCCCTCTGCAATCCAAGTTTAATTCCACCTAGTAATGCTGGATGGCATTTATCACTGGTGCTGGGATTAAGGGGTTTACTATGCATACCAGCTCTGACCTGAGCTCCCCCTACACACTCTCGCTGGCATTTGTTTCTCAGGTCAGATGATGATTGATTCTCAGTATATCCAAGCATGATGTTGTCGTCACCTTTGAATTCTGACTGTCAGTGAATATATAAGAGATCTGGAACTTTTTCAAGACTGTAAAATATGTCACTGTCTTTTTCCAGACACACTGTCATACATTAAGTGAGTCTGCCACTTAAAAGGTGAGAGTTACTGGTATGTAGTTTTACATTATGGAAATCAGCCAACAAAACAGTCATCTAAAAGCAACAACTGAAGAAAGCATTTTTTGCAAGACCTACTTTCAGAGGTTTTATCTCCTTGATACAGCTGGAAGAACTCAAGTTATTCTAGAAATAGCTTTTTAGTCCATTTCTCCTGATGTCTCATACTTTTGGCTGAGAAGGCTGGCTGTTACAAGTCCAGTTCAACCATGGTGTGAATTAATGCAAGCCTTGGCATCAATCCCTGACACACAGGACTAGCTGTTTCCTGGAAGGGAAGCAGCCCAAACATTACAGGCATCTTCCTGCCTTTGAAAGGCACCAGCAAAGCTGGCCAAAACAGCATTCAAGAATTCATGCTCTCACTGCAGCTGCAGACAGCTCTCGTCAGTGGATTCTGTGCCTGTATGCAGGTTCATCCCTTCCTGCTCTTCTGCTGGCACCAAGGTGTGTTAATTACAAACATTTCCTCACTAAAAAGAAATGCTTTCAGTTGTTCAGTTCACATGGTGATGCTTGGGCCTGTGTCTGAAGGCCTTATGCGGGACAAGGGACAGAAGTAAAGGGCCAAGGAGCAATGTTGGAAGACATGCAAGGAGAATTTTGCATTAACTACTTTTAGAAATGGCCACAGTGAGATTTGTATTTCAGCTTGGAACAGTGGAAGTATTAGCCTTTACTATTCACAACTTAATGCAATGCCTGGGGAAGTCAATTTAAAAAATTCCTGCCTGTTTTACTTCACTTTGGCTGTTGTGTCTTTGTGCACATGCACACTGAACAGAAGTGCCTGGTTAAAGCTGAGCCACCTGGTTGCTGTTTCTTCCATCAGTTGCTGCAATTTTTATTTAGTTCGTGTAACATCATCCAATGTATCAGTACCTTGCGCACCACTGGAGAGTTAAGCGCTCTTTAAGGAGGAGCAGAATTGCATGTCACCTGCACAAATATTTAGGAACCTATCTGCAAGAAACTAATCGGTAAACACAAGATTTTGTTGGGTTTTTTTTCCCAAAGAGGATTGTAACAACTTCTTGAAGTTGTTTGTAAAACAGCACATTTGTTTTCCTGACAGGTTGTTAGGCAACGAAAACAAAGCATGTAAGTCATGTTCAAAGTAGTATTGTCTAACAGCTGTATACATCTGTGGTGGGTTGATCCTGGCTGGATGCCAGATGCCCACCAAAACAACCCAGTCACTCCCCTATTCGGAGAGAGAAAGTCTGGTGGGTTGAGATAAGGACAGGGAGAGATCACTCACCAATTACTGTCACAAGAAAAACAGACTCAGAGAGATTAGTTTAATTTACTGCCAATCAAATCAGGGTAGGATACCAAGAAAATAAAACCTAAACCTTAAAACACCTTCCCTCTCCCCTCCCTACTTCCCAGGCCCAACTTTACTACTGAAATCTCTGCCGCCTCCTCCTCACCAGTGGCATAGGAGGACTGGAATGAGGGTTGTAGTAAGTCCATTACAAATTGCTTCTGCTGCTCCTCCCTCCTTTTACCTTGCTCCAGCATGGGATTCATTCCACAGGAGATAGTCCTCCACAAATTCTCCACATTGAATCCCTCCAATAGGCTGCAGTTCTTCACTCCAGCGTGGGTCCCCCACAGGGCCACGAGTTCAGCCAACAAACCTGCTCCAGCAGGCAGGAGCTGTCTCCTGGCAGGACCTGTGTATCCTCTCTGTATGACACACAGGTCCTGCCAGGAGACTGCTCAATAGTGGGCTTCCAACAAAGTCACAGCCTCCCTCGTGTATCCACCTGCTCTGCCATGGGGTCCTGCACAGGCTGCAGGTGGATCTTGGCTCTACCATGGACCTTCATGGGCTGCAGGGGCACAGCTGCCTCACCATGGCCTGCACCATGGGCTGCAGGGGAACCTCAGCTCCAGCGCCTTGGGCACCTCCTTCCCCTCCTTCTTCACTAACTTTGGTGTCTGCAGAGCTGCCTCTCTCATTATATTCTCACTCCTCTCTTCTAGCTGCTGTTGCTGAGTAGCTTTTCTTGCTTCTTACATATATTATGCCCAAAGAGCTATCACCATCACTGATGGGCTTGGCTCTGGCCAGCAGTGGGTCTGTCTTGGAGCCAGCTGGTACTGGCTCGGTTGGATGTGGGGGAGGCGTCTAGCATCTTCTCAAAGAAGCCACCCCTGTGGCACCCCTGCTACCAAAACCTGGCTATATAAACCCAGTTCAACGAACTTTTGTCAGTGTATCAGATGGTTCCTTACTATACGTGATTAATGAATTCTCAAAACTTCTGTTGTAAGTGTTCTATTTCCTTAACTATTTTCAGTTCTTCCTGTTGAAAGAAAAAGTATGTTTCCACACACCAAAACCCCCTCCCTATGCATCATCCTTGAAGAGATCTCAGGAATGAGAGGGTCATTAGGGAAAACAGGAGTCTTTAGGTAGCTGCTACCTGCTGTGAGTACTTTACCTGGGGCCTTAAAGCACTTGGGCGCATGGCAGGCAAGCTTGATTGACCTTTTCTTCTCTCTCTATCATTTTATCCACTGGTGCCTTGTTGCTTCACCCTGTGCCACGGGGCGAGTGATAGCCATTCCTCTTGAGAACCATACCTGTGTATGTTTGGTTAGCCAACACTAGCAAAAATAAACTGGTTTTTAAAATATTTCTTGCAATACAAAACTGCCCTTCAAGGACTTCTATGCAGAGACCTGTAAATAAAGTCCTCATTATACTTAAGCAGAATATATTAAATACATTCAGCCATGAATTACAAACCTCAATCTCCACGTACTCCAAACACCATTACATCCATTTGCAGGATTATTATTTAAATAATATAAGGGGTAACATTTTTTTCAAAGCTGTGCATGTGCTTTGGAATCTCTAAGTGCTGATCTGAATGTAAGTAGCAAGGAGGTATTTCTAATAGATGTACTTTTTTTTCAGGTTTTCACTTAATGCTGCAGAAACAGCCCTTCCTGTGTTCTCTAGAGCTTTGGCTAGCTGCAGAGCTGGAAGGGTAGCTCATGCTCCCCCAGTAATGCTGTCCTTCCTCACTGAGCCACATTAACTTCACTGAGATGAAGATATGAGATTTCATTTGCATGTTGTGGCGGAACTGGCAGATTAGGAAAGATCCTGCTCTACTTCCTGGCTATGGTATTACACCTTTCTTTGAGGCATGAAAAGCCACCTGCTGTGTCTGGCAGTCATCCTGCAGCACCCCTGCATTGCTCTTGGGCATTTTCGGGGGCTGGAAAGGCAACTTTTCTCCAGTCCCAAGGGTGAGTGAGACTTGGAGTCAGTTACAATCCCTTGGTACTGNCTCATTCTTGCAAATTTATCGTGAGAATTTTCCAGTCCAACCAGATACATTTGTTCAGGGGCCCTTTATTGTGGCAGCTTAATCTGCGTCACTAGCCTAGCAGGAGGAGCAAGAAGCATGTTAATGCCTTCTGCAGTGGAAGCTGATTTGGGAGAAGTGTGAGCAGAACAGCTGTACAAAAAGATTGGGAGAGATTAGAAACACAGTATGACAAAATGAGGGGTTTTTTTAGCAAAACCAGACTGACGCAACTGAGGAAAAATATTATGTATTTGTGGGCATGACAGAAAGTTGGAAATCTGTAATGCTGAAAGAGAACTTGCCAGAGAGTTGCTTAAACAAGAACTGGCAGTGTGATAAGAACAAAAAATGGTCTGTGCATTTTTTGTCCATTTCAGATGGAGCAGAGGCACCTGACACTGGAAGATGTAATGCAACCATTGACACCATTTACAGTCAAAGTGTCCCCAGCAGACAGGTCCAAAGTCTGCCACCCTCAACGTTTGCTAAAAAGTTGAAAAGGAAGAAGTTTAAAAGAGTAGTTTTGTTTTGATAGGAGACAAATTCTGTAAATAAGGAATTTAGAACATCTCACATTATGTGAGTGCTCAAATAATAAGCCATGTGGATGGTTTGCAAAGAGACAGGCAAAGAGATACAGAAAATTTTCCAGGTTAGTCCTGCAAAAACAGGTTTTAGTTCTCGGGAAATTTGGGTGAGTTTTTTAACAAATACTGAGTTTGTTTCCATCTTTGTGTCACATGGAAACTGCCTATTCTGGCCTTCACACAACTCATATTTAGTCATAATATGGTCAAGAATTGAAAGCAAAGAAGACACGTATTCATATGAAAATAGGTATGTGTGTGTTTCTGAAAACATGCTACACATATGACTGTAAACGCCTGCTTTAAGCTGGGTGAACAAAATCATCTAGTGCCTTCCCACTGTGCCCTGTAGAACTGATGAAGAGCCCAGCTGCAGCCTAGCAGATCCTGGCTGCTCCCCCTCCCTCTTCTGCCTCAGCCTCCCCCATGACTTCTCTGTGGAGTGGGGAGACCTCTGCAGACAGGATAAATCCAGCACTCCTGCAGGAGTGCAGAGGAAGACAGCCAGATCCTCTGACAGAGCAGTTAGTTACAGGGTTTTTTGGGGGTTTGGGTTTTTATGTGTTTCTTTTTGGGGTTGGGTTGGGGTTTTTTGATTGGTTGAGTTGGGGTTTTGTTTGTTTCAGTATTCTGGTATTATTTCATTTATTCTTCCTCTTTTAATAACCCCCTTTCAACTGCTGACACATCGGGGCTGCGTGTATGAGCTGACATATGCAAATCTTGGTCTCGACTATTTTCTCTAATTTAACGTTTAATTAGTAGCCCACTGCTTTCTACCCAAATTTTGTGCAAAGAGACCAAGCAGTATTCTCCTAAGACCTGGTGTCAGGAGATGGAAAAATGTTGTGCCCTGTAGCCCAGAAATGCCTTTGGAAGAAGGGACGAGCATTGTAAAACAACTGCTAACAGAAATGTATGCTCCATAGGCAGAGAAAGGAAACTTGCCATGTAACCCTGTGCTAAATCACAGGACTTCTACAGCTCTTCTACCAGGTCAACACGGAAGAAGTTCAGGAGCCTGACTTTACCTTCTGAGAAACCTCTGGGGGTGGCATTCATTATGTGTAAGCAACTAGTCTACCCAAGAGGTATTGGATGGCTACCCAGGCTCTGAGATCTACCTCTGCTCTAGAAATTAAATTTCTCTTCAAATTACAAGATGATTTTCTTGAGGATGCTAACAGAATCATCTGCCATGGAATCGGGTGCAGGAGACATATTTCACACAAACAGGTCATCCCCTGCCCCCGCTCGTCACCAGAGGATCAAAAGGGGCACGTGCCCTAACTTACAGCAGCGAAGATGATGGCTGAAATTCTTTTCCAGCTGCAGAAAGGTTTATGTATTGTTCTTCTCAAGCCTGAAAGAAAAATGGTTCTTCAAAGGCACGAACAAACCTGTAAAAATTATCTACCATACTGCTGGCATGCATTGTTACTGAGAAACATGAAAACAAGCTTACTTGGACATGTATCTCCAACACATAAATACTTGAGGTGAGGAATTAGTTATTCCAAACAATTCATCCTAAAATGTAATACAGAGTGCCTGAAAGTACCTGAAGTAGATGATTGCCTTCCACAGACAGCAAACCTGAGCCTCGTGTGTGGCTGAGCAGAGCTGAGTGTGTTGATCTCAAAGTTGAACAAAAATCACAGTCAACAGCACGAGGATGCCTAGGTTGTCATCCTGAACTTCCATGTCTCTTCTTGAGATACTGGTGGGGTAAAGGTAGAGAGGAGACTGGATGTGGAAACTTAGCCATGACTTTAAATGAAGCCTTGGGCAAAGCATGAGCCCAGAATTGCAGGGAAAATGTGCAGCTCTTTGATCCCTACCTCCTATACTTCTCTATAGCATTGCTGATGGTGAGTAAACTAATGAGTCTCTCATCATAACGACGTTGTGTTTCCTACTACTTCAATAGCAGCTGAACAGAACTAAGTTTGCAGAAGTCACTCCTTCTGTCCCCTGCTAGGAAAAGGGTTGTATTAACTGGCATTTTGAGGCCACTCCTGAATTCTACTATTCCACTGTCTCCCTTTACTACCACCACCATCACTGGTCCACTTCTGAAGTATGATTAACAGTGCAATCTCATATGACTTGGTTTGGGACATCAGTTATTTTCACCATCTTAGGTAGTTAATTGGTACCCCCTAGAAGTTAATATTGATAATGACAATTATTTTAGGTATCTTTTTGAATAGCAATAAAAGATAAGTACAAGATACTCTTAGTAACATTGCCACCTTTGATAACAGCTCCTGCTTTAACAATATCATAATTGTAACCAAGTGAGTATTTTTTTTGAAAAAAGAAAAAAACCCCATGTACATGTGTATCTGTATGTGTAATTTTCACTTTATTCCTCAAGTTTGTTTTGAAAAAAAGATAGGAGGGATCTCACTGCAACACATAAGAATGAACAGCTACTCAAAGTTGGTTAAGGCATGTATTTTTTCATCCTGAGGACCAAAACATCAGCGAGCTGATGGGCCATAAAGCAAAGTGAGTATCCAGGCAGGCATTTAAGGTATGTATCATTCAGACGAATGATGGGCTATTGTGTTTATAATAGAGACTCAGGCAATACTAGAGGTGTATCCTACTTACCTTAAGCGCCTAATGAACAACTTTCTTCGATGTCATTATCGTGAACTCAGAGAAGCTGCCTTCCAGTGAAAAGGCAATCTTCATGCCTTGGTTTCTTGAAACCAAGTAAGAGAAAATAATGACTTAAACAACCATGCAGAGAAGATACTCTTTGTTCTCAGCCTCATCACATGCTATCTGTTACAATTTCAAACTCTGAAGGTATTTTAAAAGATTTTACTCAGACAATGTGAATATTTTCATACACTTAGCTGGGATGGCTGAGCTGGGCTCAGAACACCTTTATTCTGGCATCTGCAAATGGCCCTGTTTGCATACGAATGACAGAAAATTAGGGTGTCTAATTAGATTTTATACGTTTCCATCACCTTTCAAGGTATCTCAGTTCTAGACAAAGCCAGCCTAATTAAAATGAGTACCTGGCACTTGAACCCATTTGTAACAGTGTGTCATCTTCCTTACCAGTTTCTCACCAATAGTATCAGAGGAGCTCAATTTCTCTTAATTACCAAATGTGCATATATGATGTACAGAGATCAGCAACCCCAACACTGCTGACCGACACACAAGTGATAGAAGAAAACTGTTGCCTAAGGAAGCCAACTAAGTGCTCTGATTATCTTGATAACACTAAGTAAAGCTTTACTTGATAGGCATGGGTTTCCTGGGACCCAGATCTCTCAGGTTCCTTTTCTGGACTGCATTCCTAGCATGCAGGTGCAATGACAACACAAACCCTTGAAAATGGAAAGACCCAATGCACTGTCTGTAGCTTTTGGGCACCTCTGAACTGCCCCATTGCTCTAGGGACTCTGGGGCATGGGGGCTGGAATGGAACAGGCTGCAGGGGAAGAAAGGCTGGCTGACAGCAAAGAAGAAAGCCTCTTTCCCATGCTAGGAGATGCGAAAGGTCAGCAGCTCACATCAAGTCGTTTCACAGCATGGCTGGTTAAGTAATAGTCATTTGACTTTGATTAAAATATTTGGAAGAGCTCAGCTGTTTCTGGAGGCAATTCTGACACCCCTGCCCCACACAGTGGATCTGAAAGGCTTCCCACAGGAAATCAGAAGAAATGGGGGAAGAGCAGCACAACACTTTGCTCTCAAGCATGTATGCTACACTCACTGATTTTAATGGGAAGTCTCATAGAATACTCCCCTGAGAGCAGTAAATTACGTGAAAAATATATTTATTTAGGCTTAAGGGACAAAGATAAAAATAAATCAGAAGGAGATATTGTAACAATAATCTTGCTTCTATTGAGCATCAGCACTAGGAGCAACAAATAATAATACACAAATAAAAAAACTGGATGGATAGCAAATTGATATAGCAAAGCCTATCCCTTCCATTACCTCAGCTGTAATCATCTTTCAGAATCACAGTTCCAGCGGGTTCAAGTTTCTGAACACCAAAAATGCAAAATAATAAAAACTTGCACCATTTAGGGAAGGCATAGGTAATAAAACAAGTGCTTTATAAGTTGAAATGATCAATTTCTTCCTTTAAATACCACCTGGTTTGCTCAGTGAAGTGGAAATTTAACTGTATCCATTAAAACATTAAAGATCATAAATAAAAAATTAGCAATTAATTGTGTTGCCTATTTTTAAGATGCTGGGGCTTAGTTTTTCATATTCTGGCAGTCTATCACACTCAGCTCCATTACAGATGTCTTAGAGCTGAATTGATGATGATACTCAAAACTAAGGGCATTCTCTTCAGTAGTCCTACCCCGATGAAGGAGTTCAAATGTATAGATGGCTTATGCGACTCTATCATTCTTACTGTGTGAATTAGGAATGTTAGAAACGTCAGCTTAATGAGTCATGCAAGAATCTTCAATGTTCTGAGTCACTGGATCCAATTAATTTTCAAGTATGCCTAAAATGAACAATGAATACCGAGAAAAAGCAGTTCAGTGGTTTTCTCCACACTTGCTTTTTAGCTTCTATTTTATACATTGGATCTAATAATGCTTTCAAATAGCTATCCAAGTCAATTATTAACAATGATTGAAATTTCCAAGTGGCTGACAGGGTGTTTTCTTCAGCCTTTACGTCTGAAATGAAATTATTCCAATTTGCATGAACAAATAAGGAAATGAAGAATGTAGGTGTTAGTGTAAAAAATAGTAATTTTTTCTCCTTCTTTATGCATGTTATTAATAAAACTAGTCAGAGTGGAAACATGATAAACGTATGCATTTTTTAAGTATCTCCGTTCCATTTGCTTCATTGAACTTGAAAACTGCTTTGGTTTTGTATTATATTTGGCATAGTGTAACAAAGTGAGTTTTGTTTCCAGTTAATTCTGTTTTTATTGAGCAGTGTAGGCCAATCTCATTGGCTGGGCTCACAGCCATGAAGGGGAAGAGCCATTTGTTCTAACAGGCAGGCTTTTCTTTATTTTCACATAAGTAATTTTTACTGTAACCCTAACATTTGGACCATTAAACTCTAGATTCTGATTAGTGCGTATCTTGCAAACAAACGTGTCTGCTTAGGCACCCATCACTTTTCTCAGTTGTGGCTCGTCTGACGATATTGATGTGAAGACTCTCTTTCCCCATGCTTATCGGGAGAATACCAATAAGCAGAGTGTGAATAGGCATGCTGTTTCAGTGGCCATTGAGGCATGTCACCTGCTATGGCAGGCCTGTTCTCCAACTGGGATACATACGTATGATGCTCTTCCCTGCCCCCTGCCAACATTCCTTCTTGCACCCTTTGGAGAAGGGTCCCCTGACACTTTATCTTCCCAGCGGGTACGGATTTGTACCAAGAGAAAAGAACATGAATTGAGGGTGCCAAAAAGTGTACACAATTTGTTGCTGCGGCAGTTGTCGGTGATTAAGGGTGCCGCAACCCTCCCAAAAGCGCCTCCACAGGAAGCTGCTTCGGTAGGGCTTCTGCACCCCAGTTGGCGAGGGCGGATGCACCTTCCCCAATCGTCCCACGAAGAGTCTGGCTCTCCCAGAGTCTCTGATTCCCTTCGGGAACAAGCTGAGGAGACTACAGAATCGCCTGCACAATCGCCCTCAGCCACCAAAGCAGCCGGCACACACACACACGCAGGCGGACGATAAAAGAGTCCGGGAAGGGTCTTTGTATGTGGTTCCCACAGAGGGTTTATTGCAGCCACTTCCTGAAGGGTTACAGGCACGAGGACCAGGAGCAATGGAGGGCACAGGGTTTTACATGGGGGTGGGGAGAGGGTTAGGGCCAGTGGTCTAAGGGCACAGGGGCGGTACAAAGGCAGGACTATAGGGATACTGCAAAGGAGGGATCAAGGGATGAGGGCCAATAGGGAAGTGGGGAAGGGAGAACATTCTAGGGCACCAAGATATAGGGGATAAAGGGGCAGGGAGGACAATAAATCAATCAGGGAAACAGAACTGGGGTGCATCAGCATGATGTATCCTAGGAGAAGCCAGTCATTCCAACCTGGGGGAGGATTTCTACCCTTAGGGACAGCCCCTCTAATGGGCCCTTCTTGTCCCTCATCTTATGGGTATCCACAATTTGTCCCACCTTGCTAACAAGCAGTGGCCTTTGTAAGCAGAGCAGCTTTTGGGGCTGATGCAGAAAGACACCCCTGAGCTCACTGGTGGCAAGCTGTGGACCACCACCCCAAGGAGTCTCCTTCCTCTCACTGTGGAAGGGCAGCAAATAGCCAAATGGTGGCAGCACTATACATTGCTTTAGCTGTTCACTCAGTGAGAGTGGCGCCCTGGGCACCAGAGGAGAAAAAAAACAAGAGGAAAAAGTTTGAGGAGAGGAGAACCAAGCAGCACACTGAAACTCCTTATCCCTAAATGCCCATGCCACAGAAACATTTTTGGAGCAAGGAAGACTGAAGCACTTAAAATCCCAAGTCTGAAAGACTCAGCTTGACTGAAATGACTTTTAGCAAAAGCCATCAGTGGTTTATCAGGTTTCACGGATCTGGAGTAATGCTCCTGGTGCCAATACTCTATATTCATCACAGAGAAGCATCTAAGAGAGAGCAGCTGTAAGGGTGACTATAAAATCTAGTAAATACTGAGCATTTTAAGGCAAGGTTTAGGTTCAGATATATGCCAATAAGAAACCCTTTCCTTTTGTTGTGGTGCAGGCAGTTCGAGACCTGCAGGTAGTATAACCTGAAAACAGAAACTGTTAGAAACATAGAGGTGGGGGCTGAAAAACAACCCCCAAACCTATGCTGCTAGAAGGCATTGAAAAAAACCCTCTGCTTGGAATAAAAAACTTTGCGTGGGGGATTGTGTTTTAAGAGCCAAGTGACAAAACTTCAGCTTCCCTGTAAGTTAAAGGAAGATTAAAAGAAGGAATGAAAGAAAAGAGAACTGCACACTTGTACGAATGAAGATAAAAAAATAAATAAAAATTGCACGGTTTATTTATGCCACCTACTGGATTTTTCCTGAAGTATCTTTTCAAGTGTTTTAGTTGTGATGATGTCTGTCACTCCAGCAAATACACTTGCATGGGAGACTACTCACACAAGTAAACCAGCTGAAATCTAGCCGATGACTCACGCAAGTAAATGCATTTGCAGACTGACATAGCTGGAGTAGAGATGAGGGTAGCTGTACACCTGTTTATTCTGCTAAGCTGATGGCTCTAGGGTAGCCAAGACAGCCAAAGCTGCAGGCAAGCACTAAAGTTCAACACTGAGGAGCTTCCTAGCTCCTATCAGTGCCTCAGGGAATGTGCTGGCATGGTTTCCCTTCTTTGCTTGACTCCCTCTGGCTGTCTTTGATATTTTGTTCAAAATGTCCAGAGTGTTTATGGACACATCGATGTTTTCAAACAATGCAGACTGGCAGTGTGCATGCTTTATCTTCTATCCCTCACCAGTCCTGCAGCTGAGGCTCTTTTGGGAATCCACAATGAGCCCTGGGGATGCAGTCTATAAAATGATCTGTCAGAGTCAAAAATATCTCAAAAACCCTCTGATTTGACCCACTGACAGGAAAAAAAAAATTAAACAGAATCAGGTCTAGCAGATCTCTAAAATGAAATGCACTCAACCCCACTGACTTCTGTGAAACGAAAGGTTTCACTTCCCAGGCAACAGTGTTAGAACTAAACCCTTTTTAATTTGTAATCTCCCTACTGGGTCGCTGAGTCATATGAAATGTGGTGGTGGGATCACATCTTGCTCACATCTGTCCCTCAAAATGATAATCTCATTAGCAAATAAAATATTTTTATTTGGGTTCAAGGGATCAGCCAAAGGCATAAATCATCACTAACAGATGATGTTTTGGACTTTAAAGAAAAAGTCAAAGCTAAAGGACAACTATTAGATATCAATTAAGACAAAAAAAAAAAGGCAAAAAAAAGCGCTAAAATGTCTTTTGATTCTTCTTATTTTTGTTTCATCAGAAATATTAATTACAGTTATTTCCAAAGGTGACAGCAAACTGCAGTAATCTTAAGTCACTGACATCATCACGGGACAGACTCAAACCAGAGATGCCCAGACATACAATAAATGAATGACTAAATTTCCTGAAGACTTGCAGTGAGGTTATTGTGACTCATCTTAAGACTAATGGCAGTTTATGACCATCTCCTGTTACTTCATGACTACACAGATGACAAATCCAGCAATGTGTTGTCAACCTCACCAAATACCCATTTTTAAAAAAAGGAGAAAAACATTGCACTATAAACCCATACTCAAAGTGTGACTTGAGCTAGCAAAACTAAAGCAATTCATTATTAAATGATCAGTCTTGTACTTGTATTCATGAGGCATCTATATATTTTGGTGGTATTCATCCACAACACAAAATACTAGATAGGTACTAACAACATTAATATTTTCTTCTGTACAGTAGGTTCTGTTACACTATGGATAATACAGATCTGTGCAGTTAGCCTGAAAAGCAGGAGTAGAAAATACTAGTTATGTGAAAGAGTGATGAATGAATGTTCTTCTTGGAACTGTTGCATTTTTTGCATTCTGTAATTCAACTTTGAGGTTGGCTGTCCCACTTAGTTTCTAGTGAAAAGGCATCTATAAGCACCTGGTGACTGCTATTATTTTTCCTTTGTCTGCCGTTGCCTGCTTTATGCACTGTCCTTATGTTTTCTCCTTTTCCACCTCTGCTGTCATTTCTGATTTTCTTCTCCTACCTCTGTTGGGTTTTATTTTATTTTGCCTTCCTTAGTCTTTTGATTTAGCCTCCTTTCATCTACTTCTTAATTTTCATTTTCAATTGATTTTAAGATAATTCGTAGGGGAGAACCTGAAAACGTTCTTGCATGTGTGCTCCGCCATGCACTGAACTTCACAAACTGGATATTCAAGGCTTGCTCCTAGACAAAATTTTGGACACTAATCAGTTTCAATGCCCATATGATTTGAGAAGATCTCAACTGGTTTCATTCAGAGATGAGCTTTATGTTTTGATGTATGACGCTAAGTATGCTTACATTGTTCACCTCCTTAAACATTAGTGATATGCACCACTACGTGTAAAGGCAAATCCTAATTTTATTCCTCTAAACACTGTCTTCATATTTTCCTGTCTTGTGGGAAAATGTGCAGTTACTGACATCAGAAATGTCAATCCCAGCAAAGTGATGCAAGGGAGAAGTTTCAGTTTCTGTGAGTTGAATGATAGTCATACCAAGCCCACACAGCTTGTGCTCGGCCTTCACTTGTGGACTGTCTGACTGCTCGCGACTGGGGCTTAACAGGAATATTGAATGAGGTCTCTCTGGAGGATGGAAAGTGCCATATATGTCTCCATTGTTGTACCATGAAGGAAAAAGTTCTTTAAATATCATTTATTAAAAGCTAATGCAAAGCATCAAGCAGCAAGGATCTGGGGCTTTCTTCAGGCTAAGACAGGCACTCACTGTTTCCAGTGTGGAGGCTCAGCCTGAGCAGATTAGCTTGGAGTTAGCTGATCACAAAGGGAGAGATGCCTTTCTTGGCTTCTTCTAGCAGAAATAAATTTCTACCTACTGTAACTTACTGCCATCTGATATGCTGAGTCATGAAGCTGGGGTTATAGAAATCTTTATGCAATCTTTATAAATCAGCCTCACATAATCTCAGATGCTTTCTGCTTCATCTCTGTTGAGTCACTCATTTGACAGTTGTCATTCATCTTACATTCAGATGTAATTTAATAGTTTCATTTCAGCATGAAGATAGCGTCATTTAAAGTTGAGCCCAGAAAGATTTAAAGGTGTAACAGAGGAAATATTAATACTGTAAATAATATTTGTAGAGCTGCATGCGTGTATAAATCACGCAGTGCCAAGTTGGAAGGGCGGCCTATGAAAAGAAGAAAAAAGCATCTTCGCTTGTCTTCCTCTGCAGAGTTCAGCCACTCTGCAACCCACACCAGCTCCAGAGGTGATGGCTACCGAGTTATCACCATGCTCTCCCTCGCCGCAGGTATGAACCTGCTGGAATCACCTGCCCACACAGATACTGATCCAGGTGTCTTTATACACATCGCGGCATACGACTGCGAGGTAACCCGTAAAGGGCAAGACGCCAGCAGCCTCACACAGAGCCGCTGAGCTGCGGCAACTTGGGTGTCTTTTTGGGGCGTCACACCTCTCCCTGGGCCAGGCCACGTTGGTCGCCTGTCCAAACCTGACCTGCCCAACCCAGGGGACTACTGGGCTTAAACATGGCCTCTCTGGATCGATTCCGCTTTGCTGTCTCAAACCTCGTCCGGCATCACCACCAGGGACAGGCCTGCGCTGGCCGCTGTGGGGCAGGGAGGGTGGGCAGAGGCCGTAGGGCGGCCGCGGAGCCGCCCC
>WEIT01026126.1:1609-11744 GCA_013389985.1 Dryoscopus gambensis | reverse complement strand
GGGGCCAAGCGGCCGCGCCGACATGCGGTGCGCTGTGCTGCGAGACCGCAGCCCGGGGTTAGCCTCGCCCCGGACTGGAGTCAGGAGTTACACCGCCGCGTTCCTATGTTAGTGAGACTTCTCCCTGTATTTGTCTTCAGTTATTTAGTTATTTAAATTTTTTTTCCATAAAAAACCGGAGATGCCCCAAAGGCTCGGAGGATTGCAGTCGGGGCGAGCGGCAGCGGTGAGCGGTCAGCTGCGCACCCCGGCCGAGCGCCGCTCCCCCGAGCCGCCCGCTACAGCCCAGCCCTGTGGACAGCTCCACAGGGTGTGGGCGGCTGTAGAACCTGCATGGAGCGGGACCTAAGCTACCGTCAGTGGTCGTTTTCCAGCTTTAAACTAGAAAATGAATAATCTAGGCAACTAATTGCTTATCGAGAATATTTTGCCCCGGTGGTTTCATTGGGTGTATTGCGTTTCTTGATGCTGGTGGCTTCAGCTGAGCGCATTTCTAACTTTCTGATGTTTAGGGGTTTTTATAACGGCGTTGCTCCGAATTTTGTATATAGCAGCTCTTCCAATAGCTGTGTAGGTGGATCATCTTAAATCTAAACGAGGGCTCGATGTTCTGAGGGCTAAGAAAACAAACGGTGTCCTGTTCAGGATAGGAATAACTTTTTCGTTGGGTAGTCTCGCTGAAGTCACAACTCTGGCGGTGTAAATGTAGGGCTGTATTAGCCGTTATGATCTTTATTTTGCAGACCATTAAGAGGGGTCCTGGGCGTATAATGGCTGCTGTAGTTGAGCTCTGCGAGGGGCATTGTACGCCCTCGTTAGTGCAAACGATCCCCTGCGGGCAAATTATTGACAAGGCGGTAGGGCTGCTGGTGCGAGTGAAGGCGGTGGTTCAGACCCACTCATCAGTTTGCAACTGATGAGTGCTCCGAGCTTCGTGATCCCACATAAAATGTATGTCCTGGGTTAAAGCCTTCCTCGCTTTTTTATTCTGCTATTCAGTGCAGGTATATAAAATGTCTTCAGAACTCAAGGGTAATAAGTTTTTGTTCATTTAAACAATTCCTCCTTGTTGGTGGTATGGCAGTCCAGAAATTGTTCTTATGCCTAAGTTACATGCACTTTCTCTGCCTGGTGTGAACCATGGAATAATAAACGTGAATTCCTTTGCTGTCTGCCTCAGGGAAGGGAGCACAAAGTGCAATGTTACCAGTGGAAGCATCCCCTTCGACAGAGACTCCTTTTGCTTCTCAGTTGCTTCTGTCAGGCAGTGGGTGCCTCCTGCTTGCAGGCTCTGGTGATGGCCCTCCTGGAGTATTCTGTTCCCTGCCTGGTATTTGAAAGTAGCTTTGAAAGCCTCCCTAGCTAAAACTTATCTGTGTAGGAGTTACACACTGAAAATCTGTCTTTCCCCCTTCTGATATATTTGTGCAATAAGCCCCTTAATGCTGGTGGAATTTTACAGGTCAAGGTTATTGGCTTGTGAAGTCAAAGTTACAGTGGTGTTTTCAAGTCTGCACCTTCTGTTTGGGATGTCTCTTACTGCAAGGGCTAATACTAATTTCTGTTAACAGAATTATACATCTGTATTAGGAAAAAGTGTGGCTACTGAACATGAAAACATAGGGAAGTTCTGTTGGAGATAGCCAAGAGAATTTCCAGCAAGAAAAGCTCATGATCCCAGTCTGTAATTTGTAACAGATTTCCAGGGTTCAAGTAAAGATGCAAATCAGTTACCTGACAAGTAGCAGGGTAGGTAGCTGTACCAGTGTCATATATACCTCCTAGACACATGGCATGGGTGGGCACATGTGTTTGCACCCGCATCTGCAGATGTCCAGACTGTGTAGTGCCTGTGGACTTGGCCAGTGCCAGCTAGGCTTTGGAACACTGTCAGTGTTAGAAAAGAAATAGGAAGCTCCAGCTTCCCCAGACCTGCCCAGCTATCTGCAGTGTGTATGATGCTGTCTGAGATGCTTGCAGGATGGTACCCTACGTTTTCCATGCTTCTTCCATAATGTTTCTCTGTGTACAGTGTACTGTATGCTGAAATTTCCTTGAAGAGGAAATTTCCAGCCAAGAGCCAGCAGGGAACCTAGCAGGCCTGGATAGAGCAGCAGATTGCAGGTATAAGCCCTCACGAAGAGCTGCTTTATATTGATAAGAGGCACAGCAGAACCCTGCAAGCAGACTAACGTCTCAACCCCAGCCGCTGTGTATCAGCGGAGAGGAGGGTAGTGACTACACTTTCTACAGTGCGTTTGTCCCAGGAGCAGCTGTGTTGGGGGAGTGTAGTGAGCTGTCTTCATCTGGCCTTGGCAGAGGAAGATGTGTATGTCACCAGCATTTCACAGGCTTGTTCATATGTGCTTGGACACAGAAGGGGGTTGGGTTTTGATAGCTTTATGTACTTCTGTACCCACTGGCTGGATTGTGTGAAGGGCCTAGGGAGTAAGCCGTATGAGGACTGGCTGAGGGAGCTGGGGTTGTTTAGCCTGGAGAAAAGGGGGCTCAGGAGGGACCTTCTGCAACTGCCTGAAAGGAGGTGAGGGTCAGCCTCTGCTCCCAGACAACCATTAGTTGAGAGGACAAGGGGAAATGGCCTCAAGCTGGGCCAGGGGAGGTTCAGGTTGACATCAGGAAGAGTAGAAAGGATTGTCAAGCACTGAAACAGGCTGCGCAGGGAAGTGCTGGAGTAACCATCATTGGAGATGTTCAAGAAACGACTGGACATGGCAGTTAGTGCTGTAGTTTAGTTGACATGGTGGTCTTTGGTCAAAGGTTGGACTCAGTGGTCTTGGAGGTCTTTTCCAACTGTAGTAATTCTATGATCAACACTACTCAGAGTACAAAGAGTGAAAAACCAGCTTTGAATCTGTGTCTTTTGTTGTTGCCAGTATAAATTGTGCTCAAAACCACAGAGCATGCACTATGTCTTGTCTTTTGTTCCCAGGTTGCACTAAGAAGACAGCAAGCTCAGGAAGAGGAACTGGGAATCAGCCACCCAGTGCCCCTGCCCAGTGTCCCTGAGACATTTGTTAAGAAGAACAGCAGTGGCAGCTCTTGCCTCTCACTGGAAAGCAGCAGCCCAATGCACTCGACAAGTACAGCCATGACAGCGGCTAGTACAGCATCAGGTAAAGTGCTGGGAGAGCAGTGCTCATGGCTGGGGGCAATGGCCAACACTGCCTATGCTTGCTCTTGGCACCTGTTCACCTATTTGCACTGACAGGGTTATGGGGAATCCTCTCCCCAACAACAGCATATACTTTTGGTACGATTAGCAGAAGGGAAGGATCCAATATCAGTCTTTAATATTTTAATTGATTATTTTCACTTGAAAATGAAAATTTCTTTTACACAGACTGGTGCTGTAATACAATTCAGTAGGGTGTGTGACTGCAGGTAGAGAATCATGGGAAGCTTTTGTCCTTTTGTCCCAAAACATACTCCTGCCACAGTCATGGTAACTGGGTTTTGGCTGGCTGTGTAGCTTCTTCAAAATTCGAGAGTTTTTCAGAGCAGCAGAGATCTGCCAACCTTACATGACTTGATGTGGTGGCACACTGGTTCTTGTGTGATGAACTACGAAAGACTGATACAGTCCTTCTCTTTTACTACAACTTAATGTATTGCATTTAACACTTGTAAAACAAAACTCCAAAGAAACAACAGCAAAAACCAGTATTTGTAAATTCAGTGAAAGCATGACCAAGCACAGATGGGATTTGAACGTGCTAAGCAAGTGAAGACTCTAGACAAAATTGTTTTTTCTATGCAAATTGCTTTTTCCCTTTTCTAACTGTGCCTGACAGATACAGTGATTGAACATATATAAGAAAGAGGAAAGGAGCTGGTGTAATTGATTTCTTGTGTATAGACAGAAAAAAGCAAACAAATACAGATGAAAGGAAATTTCATTCATTTTTAATCGTCTGTACATATGTCAGTAATACAGGTGAATATACTTGCCAGATAAAAACATGATTCTAAAGTGGGCAATGCTTTGCATTAATTAATAAAAGGACAGTGCGTGTGTGTGTCTGTCGAAGTGACATTTTTCTGTTTTGCAGGCCGTGAAAAGTATGTCAGATGGATTTGTTGGATCTAGTGCAGACAGGCAGTTTCAGACCATTGTAGAGGAATTTCATTGGGAAGCTTTTAAAAGAACTGCTTAATAAAGCAATAAATAGCTTTTTATTAGCTTTTTTGTTTTCATTATGTTAGTGTCACCTTTGAATTGATGCAGTTACTCCTTTCATATTTGCATTACTGCATGCTTTGTCTGTAGACATGGAAAAAGCTGGCTAAAGATTAAAGTAGTATATTCAGTAATGTGTAGAGATGGTGTGTAACTCAGGAGGACAAGAAGATCCTTGCTTATACAGAAAGGCCAAAGAATGAAATCATTTTACTGTTGACAAAACTGGCATAACCTTTGATCTTATGTTTTTAAAATGACAGTATTTAATTTATTAATCCCATTTTAATAATTGGTAATTAATTGAATTAAATTATAGTCTTTTCATGAAAAACATTGACCAAACAAGCTTAAGGCAATTCACATGCTTGAATAAGGACTTGAAAACATAAAATACCTAATTTTAAAGTAATTTGAATTGTTCGACTATTTTTGGTCAGAGCAGTCATCTTTCTTACAATGGATTTTGAGCAATTTAAATACATTGTTTCTCAAGCATTTTACTAAATAACTAACTGTTATTATTCGTGTCCAAATAAATAACTGTTTGTGAGTAACAACATTTGAAATACAGCTTCATTTCTAGAATGAAGATGTGATTCCAGTCCAGAATTAAGACAGGGTCAAACTTGTTCACCAGAAATGGAAGCATCTGCGAATGAATAGGAAATCGGGTTCATAGTTTTGCTTTTAGGCACCTAAGTAGCAGCAGACATTTGTGCTTAGCTCAGAGGTGACTACACTGTATAAATAAAGTTATGTCCCTAATAATTTTGCTCCTGTTGAAAGCAGTCTAAGTACTCCTGGGTTTTGATTTGATACCAGTGACTGCATGCTGACTCTGAAGCTGGAGAAGGTGCTCTGCATTTATCCAGACCTGTAGGGTAGCTTTACCAGGTGTCTGACTACAGGCTTTGGTGAGGAATACAGCCTAAATATCCTTAGGCTTTTCTTTTTACCATATAAAGATTTTTTTTTTTTTTTAGATGAGAAATTGCCATGTGACATTAAGTTCTGGCTTTAGATGTTGGGTTGCTTAAGGACCAGATACCTGATGGATTCTTGTATTGCTGTTTTATGATTTTATTGGTCCCCCAAACTGTAAACAAAATGGAGACCCCATCAAAACAAGTGTCATTGTCTCAGGTTGGTAGGTTGAGGTGCTGATTTTTCAAGAATTTAGGGTAATTATTAAAGCAAGCAGAGAAAGTGAAACGCTTCATAGCAGGGGAGTCAGCAGCTCCCTGCAAGCCCCAGGGGAAGCGGTGGCTCCTGGGAGTGCAGCGTGTCCTGTATGACTCCCATTAGATTGGGCAAGAGGTGATTTTGACAGTGGTAATTCTGTTCCTCCTCTAAGGTTTTTGGCTTATGAGAGCAGTTCTTTTGGACTCCATCACATGGAGCATTGTTTGCCAGCAGAGGAGTAATGTGTGAAGGAGTCACACAAATCAGACATAGTGCCAGAGACAGAGTCATTGCTTGCTGTATCCATTCTATTAGCAGATCAGAAATAGTATAATACCTGGAGACCAGAGGCAGTTTTTCAGATCCCATTGTGACATGCTGTTTTTGAAAAGGGGAAAAATGAATTATCACAGTCATAGCATAGGTGTTTGGACATTAACCATGTCAAGCATGTTTACTTTGGATGGAGTGTATGTTCCCACTCAAAAGCAAACTGGGAATTTGCAGGGTAGTTGGAAGAGAGCAGACCATGGTCTCAGGGCATTAGTAGAGTTTGTTACAGACAGAATTTGTTGTTTCTGTGCATTTCCCCTTAAAAAGTTGTAGGTTTCTGAAGGAAAAGGCCATTTAATTGTACAGAGCAGCAAAAGTCATTATCCCAGGGCGTTTGGCATAATTGTCCTTCCTTCTGTAGGATAGGTGTATCTTGTTAGGTTAACAGATACGCAGAATTTAGGAAAGACTGTGGTGGAGCATGTAGAATGTGCTTTCAGACATATTCATTTTATAACACTTAATGTTCTTTACTGGTCTGTGTCAATTCGGAGCCTTTGGCATTTTAATATTTAGACATCACCAGGGGGCAGAGAGGGGAGGCAAATGGGGTCATTAAACACCTAAGTTTATTGGGAAAAAACCAGCAAAACTGCTCACACTGAAGGAAGGATAAAGCATTTCACCTTTTCTTCATTATATTTGGTCCTTGTCACAGACTAGGGGTCATGTTTGGCATTTGGCCGGTGAAGTAGCTGCAACATACATCGCCAGATGACTGGAAGGTGCTGGAAAACGCCCCTTCTTTCTGCTGCTCTGCACTGTTGTTGGCCCAGTTTAGAAGCATCCAGTATAGATGGGATTACTGTGTGATGCAAAATGCCAGCTCTTGCTCTGGTGCTCTGTTGTGGATATTTCCCTGTTGTCTTTGCGATGACAGCCGTGTTCAGGTGCCTTCCTAGTATCGCTGGCTGACAAACATACTATTTTCAACAATTGTGAGCAGTAAGCTTGTATTTGTTATTTCCCTTCGTTACATTTATTATGTTTGACAGAAACAAAACAGTATTCTTTTTTTCTCTAAGTAGTGCTGCCTTCACTTTGAAACTGTTTGACAAGTAGAAGGGGTTTTATCTGCTCATAAATACAGACCATAGTGAGGTCAGCAGTAATACAATGCCTAATGTATGATGGTACTGAGATCCCTTTGAATTTGCAGTGCCCTAGCTGTCTGCAAAAACTACCATGCATTCTTTACTCTTCCTTTAGTTTTTTGATCACTGTATTGTGTTTTGAAAAATTGATGCCATGATCTTGCAGCTGTTGTGCTGAATAGGTGATGACTTAAAAAAATTTAGTTGTTATAATTGAAAGCTATCATAACCTGGTTTAAAAAAAGTGAGAAATGTTCTTTTTGAAAGAGAGGTCTTTAAAAGTATTTTTAGTATAGTGTCATGTGCTGTCCGAATTTCAGTTTCATCAAAAAAGCCTTATTTTAGTCAACTGATTGTAAGAAAGCTGCTGTGGCCATTTCACTGTGAGAGTGCTAAGGGGTTCAAACAGATTATCCAGAGAGGTTCTGGAGCCTCCATGCTTGGGAAGGCTGAAAACCTTGACTGGATGGCGGATAAGCAGCATGGTCCAACTGGGAAGCTGGCTCTGGTTTGAGTAAAGTTTGTGCCAGCTGGTTTCCAAAGATGCTTTCCAAACTGGATTGTTCTGTGAATCTCTGAAATTCCTCCTTGGTTGTGTTGACGTTAAGCCAATATACTGAAATTTGAAGTTCAGCCAGCCTCAGTACTGATAAGCATTTGCAAGCCTGTGAAAGAAATCCTGTCCCTTTTGACCTTCTCAGTGGTAGTTTTTTTTAACAGAGAACATTGTGGGGGTTGACAGGTGGTGGAAGGGATTGATAGTTCAGGGGGCAGCAGCCTCTGCAAGGCTGAGCAGTAAGAAGGCGGCAGTAGCTGCTTCGCCTGCCTGGGCCAGGACAAACATGATGGCTGCATGCCCTCAGAGATCTTGGTGGGTCTGCAGTGGTGACCATCCTCCTGCAATTCACTTTTCTCTTGGTCCCCTCACTACTTTCTAAGGATGATTTTCTCCTGCTGCACCCATGGCTGCTTCTTTACCAGTTTTAGTTGCTGGCTGCCGCCTGGTCCTGTCACCTCCTTCCATTGCTTCCTGGTGCTTCTCCCTGGCTTCTCCACAGTCAGCAAATCTCTGTTCAAAAGTAAGGAGTGTAGTTAAACATGAGCGGTCTTTACTGGATTGTAACAGCTAGCAAAGAGAGAAGTTTTGTGTCCTTCACCTGTGAATAACTAATCCATCATCATCTGGTTTTCTCCAGTTCATTGCAGTTAAGATAAGAGAAAAAGAATCACATTTGCTTGTGTCTCTTGTAAGAGTTCATGGACTGTCTTGCCTCTCTTGGATTGACATGATTTCCGCAGCGCAAGTTAGATTTTGTCTTGGGAAACAATAGCTGGAAGTGGTCTTCTGCCTGTATAGTAGTTTTCTTAGTTACTAAATCTCTTTCAAGCTGGACTAAGTAAATATTACGGGAGCTTTGAACAATCTTTGTTTGATTTGGGATAAAACCTACCCGTAATAGGCTTTTTGAATTCCTTACTGATAAAAGTATGCAATGAGCAAAGCACTCCACAGTATGATGGCCGTGGCTTTGTAATTTTCAATTCTTATCAAAATAACGTTTTTTGCTCAGAGTTGTGTAAAAAGGAGTTGCTTGTGAAGCAAGAAGGAGTGAGTATTTCAGCTTCTCTCTGCTGCCGTGGGTTCACTATACTTAGGGAAAACGGTAGAGGAGTTCTGAGCATCTCATTATAAAAGGACATAGATAAATCTGAAAGGATAGAGGGAAGGGTGACAAAAATGATATATTGCTTGTAGAAAAGGAGACTAAGGGTGGATATAAACAGTCTATAAATATTTGAGAGGTAATAATATGGAGGAGGGGGAGGGATTATTTACAGTGCTTGAGACAGCATAACAAGGAGCAACGGCTTGAAACTAAAAAAGGCAAAATTAAATTAGACACTAGACACTTTTTTTCCTAACTAGAAGTGCAATTAGCAATGGAGTGACCTGCATAAGGACAAGGGGGTAAGTGAAGCATAATCAGGAGAGGTGTTTAAGAGGGTGTTAGATTATGATCTCAAGTGATTAATATGGGGGTAAACTCTGATCAATGTGCAGGTTAAAGTAGATGACGGAAATCTCCTGCAGCTTTGTCATCTCCTATATGATTCATTGCCTCTAACCATTGTTTGACTGTGTTAAATAAATCATAATGTTACAGGGTTCTGCATCCCTGATTAGATGTTTCCAGTTAATTCTCCAGTTCTCTTGCAAAGCTTGCACTTTACCTGCTCCTCTTTTCAAGCAATATTTGTTATTGCAGCTTTGCACGCACGCATGTGTGTAGGTGCTTGTGCTTTAACTGAACTAATGTTTGAAGTGCTGTACATACTCATTCAGTGAGGCACAGACTCTTGTCCACAGATGTTTGTCAAAAGAGTGGTATTTCCATCGTATTGGGGAAACAAGGTAGAAGTAGTGTTAGTTCTCAAAGTCTCTGAATTAAGAAGTTTTATTTTTCCTGTCAGGCTTTCAGTCCTGTGTGATGCTTCACTGGAAGTGTAAAAACAAATAGAATTGTAAACAGATTTAGAAAAACCTCAAAGAAGATTGCTTTTCTTTCTCTGTGCAAGTGGTACTCCCAACCTTGTCTAGGGTTGTCTTCACCAGAGGCAGGGGCTGGAGAGAGCTTTCTGCAGTGTGCCAGGGGAGCAAGGGTGCCAGGGACAAGCCATGACCTACCCAGACTCCGTTACTTTGAGAGAGAAAGGCTGCTCATCCCTGAGATGGAGGTAAAACACAGGAAGATCAGCAGTTACTTCTATCCGTCTTTCACATTCAGAAGAGAATCTTTTCCCTAAAAGGATTTGGAATAGACTTTTTTTAGGGTTGTTTTTTTTTTTTCATTTTCAAAAATACTTCACCATAGGGCTTTATGTGTTTTCAGCATCTTGCTGTCCAACTTTTCTCACAGCACATGAGGTTTCCAGACATAGATCGGTGGTTAGCACAAGATAGCTGCCGAGCGGTGTTTGCTGTGTGTTGGACAGATATTGCCATATACACGGTCCTAAGCACCAGATTCTCTTCCCACCTAAGGTAACAGGGCTGCTCAGCACATCTATTGTTCTTTGTGCCTTGGAATCTCTTCCTCTGTCACACTGGCATTTGCATATGTGCATTCAGATTTAGAGAGTTATCTGTGCCAGCTTGTGCTTTCCATTTATTATTATGAACACTGAGATAAGGAATGGAGCAGCAGCAGAAAATGTACTAGGAATTTCTAAGAATTTACTATCCATGGGCACATTATTACACGATCTTCAGCTAACCGCTTGTTCCTTTCTGTGTCCTTGAAGCAGTTACTAAAACTTCTCTGAA
>WEIT01026125.1:76739-117442 GCA_013389985.1 Dryoscopus gambensis | reverse complement strand
GAGGCAATGTCTTAAAGACACAGAGTTAATGATGATTAGTAATTCCGTTTAGTCTTCTGCTTTTGTAAAGCAGTCTTGCATAAACAGAATTGATAAGCGCTAACATCTCAGAACTTATTTCATGTAATTTTGTATAATTTTAATGCTCTTCTGCTTTTAAAATCCTATTTTATGTTAAATAAAGCATGTTATTTCAGAATAAGTTAATTAAATATTTTGGCAGCATGTGTTTGATCCACCATTAAATTTTACTTAACATAAGCAATGGAGTCACTTTCATGTCATCAAAACTTTTAAATATAATTTGTATGCTTCATAAATATATATATATAAATCATATGCAGCTGTGAGATTAATACAGTACAAAATGTCATATGTTTCTTAGGCCTTCTCTGGAGAGACAATTTGATATGAGATGCTGTAGTAACTTAATGAAATATTTTTATTCTGCAGAGCTTGATTTCTGTGGTATTTTTAGTAGGCTAGATACTGAATAGTCAGTTCTAATTTGGTTTTCTTCAGCTCTTTCTCACAGTATGGTGATTATTTATATTACAGAAATATAGTAACTTGAAAGTTCAAAAGGAAAAGCATTATTCAAAGAATATTGAAATAGACATAAAAATCAAAAGAAAGTGCAAAATACTATTTAGTTTATACGATACAAGAACAAATTAGGACGTGTCCATTTTGTTTTGTGAGGTGTGATGTGACAAGTATATAAAATACGCTATAAAGAGTATTTTGCTAAGATCTTTATACTTGCAATGTGAATATAGAGAAATAGGAGTTTTCCATTAGTGAAAAGATTGAAGCAATTCAACAGCTAGAGGAACTTTCCAGTAGCTGGCTAAATATGCTACTGGTCTTTACTTCAGATTCCCTTCGGTTTTTCATGCTTTCTGCTAGATAGCAAGCAGATGACACATCTGAGAAATAAAGTTTTTATCCCATTGTAAGAAAAATCTACCTTCCTACAATTAAATAAACTGAAAATTCTGAAGGATTTGCTAGAAATGCGCCTATAATCTTCAATAAAAAGAGAAGGACTTCTTCCTCTGGTGCACAAGATGATGGATTTTCCAGACAGAAAGATTGAAAATGCCTTTAGTTACCAGTAAAGCTTTCTCTTTCCAGTGAAGCCATCTTGGTCTGCCTGTACTAATGTACAGTAGAAGGCAAGGTACTGACATCACCTGCAGAGGGCTCGTTCTCTCACATGTTTCATAACCTCTGAAACCCCTTCCAAGAGCAGCTGCGGCAAAAAAGCTCGGTGAGCTGCTAACAGGCACTGGGGATCCAGGGAATCCTGCCAGCCCCAACAAACAAAGACAAACCAAACCAAATAGTGAAAATCCTGCTGGAGGTTTGTGCAGCAGTGACTGTGATGTCAACATTGAGACAGGAGAACTCAATAACAAGAGAAATGCCAACTCTGCAAAAGGGAAGAAGGCCTTAATTCTCTTTGTATTCTGAATGCTAATGCTGTGAATTAAAGGTCTATCCCAAAGAAAGGCTACCATTGCCAACTCCGAGTAAGATTCAGAATGGTCATAACCAAGTAGCTCAAATCCCACTTTTTTCTGCCAAGAGCACAATGCTGAGTCTGTCTTTTGCAATTAAGTCATTCTGCAGGGTACTGTGCAGACTTTGTCAAATGGCATAACATGAACCAACAGGAGAAGAAGATTTCATTCAGAACATTTGTTCTGCATCATACATTGATTTCTGGTTTGATGTATTATTTTTGCTTTACCGGAGCCTAAATTTCAGCTTTATTTTGTCTTGTAGTACTTATACAAGGAGTTATAGAAGTGTATTTAAAATATTACTGCATATAGGCCATGTTAAAATGTAACATATTCCCCTATATGTCAATGCAGTAAAAAGTGAAGAAAAGTATGGTGTAAGAAATGGATGATGTATAAAATATATACCATTTTTTCATCTTTGACTCAGAATGCTGAAGAAATTTTCTTTTTCAAATAAAGATGCATTCTAAACATTTTGAGTGTAAATATTATTTCTTAATATCACTTAGATTCCACATTTTTTTCATTTTTTTTTCAGCCATAGTTGTATGCAGTAATGGAATTCACGGTCTTTGTTACTCCATATGTCAAACCACCATTGCACCAAAGTACTAACATCTAGGAATTTTCACTCTTGCAAAAGGTCTTACGTATTTTAATGTAGTGGTATTAATATTTTTAAAATGTGTACAGTTTTTTTTGTTTACATAAATAGAATACATATGTTTTTAAGAAATAATGATTTATCATCATATTGGTAAAATCTTTCAGGTCATACCACTTAGGACTACTTAATTTTCAAGGTCTTTAGAATACCTGCTAGTTAATACTATTAGACAAGTGTTTGAATCACAAAGTTGATTGAATACAAAAGCAGAGGTATTTTGCAAACTTAGTCCTTTGCTGACAGATCTTAGTTCTCTCCACACGGGCTGATGTGAGGAGCCTGTACTGTAGTTTTCAGCTACTTGCCCATTCAGTCCTTGGTTAAGAGGATTAGAGTGAGCAGCTCACAGTGTATGTGAAAGGTCATGAATGATGCCATGTAGCCTCCGATGCAAAAACATCCTCAAGACTGTCCTTCAAGGTTAATTATAGTATCACTACTGACCAGTTGGTAACATCTTCCCAAAGAATGTAACATTCCACTTGGGTCAGTCACCTGTCCTTCTTTAAGAGACCATGTTGAGCATGAGGCTTTTGGTCTTACCTGAAGAAAATAGTCAGACAGCACGGTATTTTTCTTGACACTCCT
Source organism: Dryoscopus gambensis (assembly GCA_013389985.1). Taxonomy (NCBI): domain Eukaryota; kingdom Metazoa; phylum Chordata; class Aves; order Passeriformes; family Malaconotidae; genus Dryoscopus; species Dryoscopus gambensis. Next base: position 114,655 of record WEIT01026125.1, on the reverse strand, counting down.
TTACTTTTGTAAGACTGCTCAGAATTACTAATTGGTTGATTCAATGCATTCCTTGTCATCATCATTCACCATGCACCTTATTTAAGTTGGTATTCACTAGTGGACTTCTGTTAAAAATCCTATTTGTTTAGTATTTGCAAATTGCTTAGTTTTTAATAAATATTACAGAGTTTGTAATCTTTTTCCACCTAATTCTTTTTTTTTTCCATCTAGCTCATGTATAACAATGAGCTAGATGTGAAAGTCATTTGTGCTGGTTTTGGCTGGGGTAGAATTAATTTTCTTCACAGTGGCTGTTATGGGCCTGTGTTTTGGATTTTTGCNGTGACCCAAAATGACCAAAGGGATATTGCTGACCATGTGACATCATGCTCAGATATAAAGTGGGGGAAGAAGGAAGAAGTGGGGGGGACATTTGGAGTGACGGAGTTTGTCTTCCCAAGTCACCATTACATGTGATGGGGCCCTGCTCTCCTGGAGATGGCTGAACACCTGCCTGCCCATGGGAAGCAGCGAATTCATTCCTTGTTTTCCTTTGCTTGTGTGTGTGGCTTTTGCTTTCCCTATTAAATTGTCTTTATCTCAACCCACGTGTTTTCCAGCTTTTACTCTTCCGATTCTCTTCCCGATCGTGCTAGTGGGGCAGTGAGCAAATGGCTGCACAGGCCTTGGTTGCTGGCTGGGGTGAAACCATGACACCATCTTCACCTCATTGTCATATTTGGAAAATGAGGTTTGCAGGTATTTGCTTTTTCAAGCACAAATATGGACCACAGAGGTAAATACGTGTCTTCAGAAACTCTACTCTGAAAAAAGGACTAAAACGAAATATTGTCCTACATCTAAGAAATAATTTCTCAATATGATGCATTACCTTAATATACTATACTATAATATTCCCACTAATATCTTGTTAACGTGACAGAGCCCGAAACTCCACATATATTATATTTTGATTTGAAGGATACAAAACTGAAACAGTACATTTGAAAGTAACTACTAAGACTGTATTATTTGCCTTTCCGGTTTGAATTAAGTATATATGAAGTTTTGTGTATAAAACATATGCAACTAAGGCACTTGGAAGAAAATGGAAAGCATGTATTATTGGCACTCTACAGAGTTACACTGTTAACTGCTCAAACATCCATACAAATGGCATAACTAGCAGAATATATAAAATAGCTCTTTTTATGAAGTGCCATTTGAAAATAAAGAGCTGGGAAAGAAGCTTACAAAATGCTTGGCAGCTAAGAAATTGAACTCTCTTTTACTGTAACCCTTAGAATGACTCAAGGCCACCTATTTCTTATTCTCTTGTGGTAACCAGAATTGAACAGACCACTGGGTTGTTACATTAGGCTGAAGCACCTCATGTCTATGTTATCTCCATGACTTCCCACTCGCAACAGCACTAAATTAGTTAGCATTCATTCGAATTAGCAGGGGCTAACGAGACAGCATAATATGTAGTATTGCTTTTGTGAAAATACAGACTTTGATTTTGTTAAAAAAAACTACCAAGTAATACAGCACATGGACCTTACTGTGGTATGGATAGCAAATTAATTTGAGAATTACCCTCTGAAAGGGATGCAGCTTTTTTAGGGAATAGCCATTTAGGTTAAGCAGCATTTTGACATATATATAATTTGCCTTCCTGTTTATCAGAAATGGAAAGCTCTGGTTGTCAGATGGTTTCATCCATTAAAGGCATTTATAGATTTGCATCTATACTTTGAGGGACAATAATAAAGCTAATATATTTTTCCCTTGGGTATTATACACACCAGAACATTGAATTTCTTCTCCATGCATGCTTTTATGGATTTTAGCAGAGTATAGAAACAGTGGAATTTGGTCCTCCTGATAGGTGAAATTCACTTTGTTCCACAAAGTTTGCACACTTTTTAGGACTTACTGGAAAAAGTAAAGTAAATGATTATAAAGGCTTGTCTTTAATTCTGCCTACTATGAACAAAGGCACTTTACACCGGGATTTGTGAATGTTCCCTCTCATTCACTGACTGTAGCCAAGTACAGAGACTTTATTATTTCTACCTGTGGAAGAAATCCTGATCTCAATTAACAGTATCCACCCAGGTTTCTGAAATACTCTTGGTTTGTGCTGAGTTAGCCAAGAAAATATTTCTTTCGTATTACTTATAATTTAATATTCTGTATCATTATTTCCACTTCACTGTAACTAATAAGTGACACACTAGTTTGGCGTTTTCCTGCATTTCTTTTACAAGCATATAAAATTAATAAATAAATAACGTACTAGGTTGTGTTTATTTTTTGTCTGCTATGGAAGTTGTTTAATGTGACACTTCAAGAGACCAAAAATTTTCATTTTCAGTGTGGTTGAGCCTAAATATATTTTCAAAGGAGGGAAGATTTTGGGAAGGAGTGGCTGTCATCTCAAAACTGAACAAGTTATGTGCTTTCTGAAGTAGTACTTACTTTTAGCAAAAGTGATGGAAATTTTGAATTCTTGGATAGTCAGGAAAACAGCCTGTGATATTCAGTTCAATGCTGCCTCCCTAGTTTGAGTTTGGTTTTTAATGCAGCAGGAAGTTGTATTTTTGCAGAGAGAAAACCCAGGTTAACACAGGCTGTGAAGAAAACTCATTGCCTGATAAGGGGAATAAATGGAGCATTTAATTGGATTGCATTAGATTCTTAAATAATGCGTGCCTTTAAAAGCCTTCTATGTATCACAGAACTATCATAATTTAGGTATGAAAGTTACTGTCAAGAGTAACATCAAATACTTTACAGGCATACCAGTACAGTTCCCCATATGGGAATAGGTGTTTTCCAAAGTGAGGAAACTTTTCATTATATATTTTTCTTTCTTATTTGTGTTAAAGACTTTAATTCAATGTCATTTGAACCTGGCTTTCAATTTTGCACCTCTGGAGATCATTCCGTCCAACACCTTGTTGAACACAAGTTCAGCTACAGCAGGCTGCTCAGGGCCGTGTCCAGTTGGAATGTGGCCATCCTCAAAGATGGAGACTCCAAAACATCCCTGGGCAACATCCTCCAGTATACATTCACCTTTACTGTATGATTTTTTTTTCATCGCCAATTAGAATTTCCTGCATTTCAATTTGTGCCCAAATACTTTTCTCATTTACTTTTCTTATCATATTCTTAGAAAATCTATGTTTTTCTCTTCTTGAACATTCCTGTTGTAATGCTCAGCTCATCTGTCTCTCGTATTTCCTCTTTTTTCCTTTTAAATCTCACATAATATTTAAGTGAGTATCAGCTGCTCCATTTTTGTGGCTTAAATGAGTAGTACAGCGAATCCTATTGCACACTAACTGCAATTTTATAATTACCTGAAACCATCTAGAATGTAATCTCCTCAGGCACCTGCTTACCCAGGTTGGAAGGCAAATTCATGTATAATGCACTCCTACAGAAACGGATTGTCTTGATTTCAACTGGGAAATAAGCAGAAGCAAGTGAAGCAGAAGCAGAAATCTCATATTCATGCCAATGCAGCTACACGAGAACATCTGAGAAGAATATTCATTATCCAAGCAACAGACCTTCAAATACAAAATTATTCACGAGCTATCAGTGTGTCTGGAAATACAGCTTTAATAGACACAACCCACCTGCAAAGCTGAAGGACTCCTCATGTGCAGGATGAATAATCCTGTTTGCACTGAAGCAAAAACCAGCTGAGTATCTAGGCTTCAGTAGGGAAGACAATATTCTCTGGAGTTTGGTTCACTGGAAATGATGCAGATGACTTTTGTCTTATTTTTTAAGCTTACATATGAACAGGTATATTACATAACCAAGGTGTAACATTTAAATTAGTACATGTGGCCATCATAGCAGTTCTGCAGTTGTTTTTTTATTGCTTTGAGATTAAATTAGTTTAAAGGCAAATCGTTCCCAAATGCATTTCATAACGGCTAACTTTAAGTATTTTAATTTCCACATTCTCATAATAGACTCCAATAACAAGAAAGTTTCAAGCCTGTCTGTGTGAAGTGACATTCTGCATCAGGCTGCAAACCTGAGCTCCCCAGCTCTGCTGCCAAAGGCCCACATGCTGCTTGGTGCAGTCACTGGTTGGAGTCTGGCTTCTGGGGTCTTTTGGTGTGTTTGCCTCTGTGCCTGTGTGGGGCTGCTGGTGGAATCACCGTGTGCTGGGATGGAGTTACTCTCTGTAATGGGCAGTAGGGTGCTGTGGTTTAGACTTGTGACCAAAACAATGCTGAAACACACAAGTGTTTTGGCTGTTGCTGAAAAGGGTGTGCTCAGTGCCAAGGTCTTCTCTGCTTCTCACTCATCCCCTTCGAGTAGAACAGGGGAGTGTAAGCTTGGCAGGGCTCACAACCAGCAGGTGACCTGAACTAAGTAACCAAAGAGATGTTCCATGCCATATAGTGTTCTGCTCAGCAGTAAAATGGAGAGGAACAAGGTTGAGGTAAGTTGGCTATCTTTTGCTTGGGAACTGGCTGTCCACTGGCCTGCCCATGGGAGGTGGTGAGTGATGCCCATTGCCCCACTTCTTTTGTTTCTTCTTTCTTCTTTCCCTTCTCTCTTTATTGAACTGTTTTCACCTTGACCCATGAGTTCTCTTGCTTTTACTCTTCCTTTCTATTCCCCTGTTCCACTTGGGTGGGCAGTTGGGGAGTGAGTGGCTGTGTGGTGCTTATCTCCCTGCTGGGGTTATCCCACAGCACACTGTGTGCCAGCTGGGTGAGACTGGTGAGATCTGCCCTGAGAGAATCACTCAGCCCATTTCCCCATCTCAGGGATAACCAAAGAGCTCTCATGTGGTAATAGTACAGGACAAAGCTGGATGTGGCCAGTGATCTAAGCATAAAGAAGGTCAAATACTCGATATAACTTCTACATCACTCCATAAAAAGAAAAAAAAAAAAATCTAAAAATACCTGAAGTTTGCTTCTCAAAAAAAAAAAAAAAAAAAAAAAAAAAAAATCTATCTCAAAATGCAATCTCTTTAAGAAATCACCCACAGTGCTGGATGTCAAGATGAACATGCCCGGGAAATTTCACACGCAATTGAAAGGACCATCCTATTACTACAGTAAAAATGACATTGATATGTTGGTACCAGGACTGAAAGAGAAAAAAATATTTTTGAAAAAATGTGCAATAGAAAATATTTATAAAAGCTACACTAGAAGCTAACCCTTTAACTTTGTAGTCACTAGTTCAACAAAAAGAACTGCCTAAAAGAACAGAAACTGGCCTAGGAAATGGCTATGAGGCTTAACAAGAACCTTCAGCAAAGGAGAAGCAAAGCATGACTAGTCTGAGGTGAGATTTCCAAAAACTGACTCATTATGGTTATACATTGAAAGACACAAATGGTGAGTTTCTCACAGTTAATTGAAAACACATGTGTCTCTTAGAGACACCAAGCAGCCTACCCGGAAAGGCAATCCCATGCCGAGTCATAAGTTCACCTTCACCGCTCAAGTTTTATGGCTGCTTCCTACATGGGTACTTCCACTTGTCTTGAGAAGTTGTGCATGGAAGACCACTGGCACTCATGGCACTCTCTCAGAGCTGTGCAGACACTTGATTTCAGCAAGCAGAAGCCCACGTAGCCATGAGGCATGGGTCTGACTGACTTAGGAGCTAGCTTTCTGTCATATGACTACTGATTCTTATGAAATGGATAGGTACACTTTATCGCAAGTTTTAGACAAAACGTACATTCTTTACTCCCAAATAACTCACAGTGACAGAAATACGCTCAAAATAAGGACATGAGGTGATAACTGGGATCCACTGAAGTCACTGGCAAAAGTCCCATAGTGTTCAGAAGCAGCAGAAAGTCATATCTTGTATGGATTCAAAGCTGGTAACCACGTTACACCATAGGAGGAATTAGCAAAGACTAAGTGGGAATTTAAGCAAGTCTTTTGTTTTCAGATATTGATTCATCAAATCTTCCCTCCAGCAAAAGCTATAACGTAAATCCACATTTCTTGAGCCGTTGCCTTAACAGGTGTTCAAAGCAGACGTATTGTTGGATTTGGTGATAAACTAAACTGAAACTGAAATTAATTTTGGCAAAGGCTGTTGGTGGCTGAAGCAGGGAGATGTGATTCACCTTACATATGGTCAGGATCAGATTTTGTGCTAGAAATCCTCTGGTGGATTCAAAGATGGAGCTTTAAACCTTTCACTTTAATACAGAGCGTCACAGACCCTGTACACACAGCCAAACAAAATGCTCAGCCAGGTTCAAACAACGTGGCAAGAGCAGGGTCTAGGGAATGGTGTAGCTACTAACCAGCTCTCCTACCCACAGCTTAACAATGTGGAGCCACATCACTGAAGGCTTGTTTGGCTGCTGTAGCCCTTCCAAGCTGCACTCCTCCATATCCATTATGCATCACATTAACGATGCTCTGTGGTTACTTACCATCATTTCCACCAGCTTGGTGATGCCATAGTATGTCACGGAGATATCTGTCCCTCTGATAAATTTTATGTCTGGAATGAATATTAAGAACTGAATTCATCTGAATAAAATTTTACAGCAGCAGCTATGAGAGACCAGTTTTTTATTACCCACTGGTCCAAGTTATCTTGGCTGTGGAGCAGGAGACAGAAGCACAGGTAAAAAACTAAGATATGGAGCTGACCCACCTCTACAACTTCCTGAAAGGTGGTTGTAGTCAGGTGGGGGTCGACCTCTTTCACCAGGCAGCAACTGATAGAACAAGAGGACACAGTCTCAAGCTGCATCAAGGGAAATTTAGGCTAGATATTAGGAAAAAGTTTTTTACAGAAAGGGTGATAAAGTATTGGAACAGACTGCCTGGGGAGGTGGTGGAATCACCGTCCCTGGATGTGTTTAAAAAAAGACTGGATGTGGCACTCGGTGCCATGATCTAGTTGAGGTGTTAGGGCACGGGTTGGACTCGATGATATTGAAGGTCTCTTCCAACCCATACATACATTCTGTAAACATTCTGTAAACATTCTGTACATTACAGGACATTTATGTTCATAAATGAACACCTGTTCTCTGAAAGGATATTCTACTCCTCTTTTTTCCAAAACTGAGAATGTCAAAGTTTTGTCATGTGCTATCTCCTGCCTGTCCCAATAAACTCAAAATAAGCAAAAAAACCCCAAACCCAAAACAAAACCAAAAACCACACAAGAAAACCCTCATATAGTGAAACTGGAACAGAAATGTAATGTTTTAGCCATGGCGCATGTATACAAGAGGAGAGGCAATGATACTTTAATCTGTATTGTCTATATAAAACATTTATTTTTAAGCTCTATAATGGTATTATAGAAATACATAGAATATTTTATAGTGTATTTTAGTGTACTCACTGTGAAAATAACACATTTAAGACAGGTATTCTTATGTCCAAATGTTTTAAATAGATGCACTTCTTTGCCTTGCAGTATTATGTTACTTTGGAAAACAAAATAGCAGTATTTTATTCTTTGTTTCTTGACAGAATCTTCTCATTCAGATTTCCCTGGGTCATCTTGGGTGCTGTCTGCTGTGGGATATTTTATAAAAACCACGAAAAGTCCGTAGATTCGTAGATTTCCTATATTTGCTTGCATTCATGTCTAGTGCACATGGCTTGCCGTTCAATCCTCCAAGTGCCTTCTTCGTAAGTACAGTGACATATAGTGCATTCATCAGTTTTCACCTCCCGGCCTGCTGGAATGACAAGGGTTTCTGCAAAGCAGTTCGGGCCTAGAAGAAGGAGAGAGTTCATTATGTGACACCCACAGCACACTGCAATACAGCTTAGCACAGTCCTAGACCTGGGCATGGAAAATCTATTGCAACGTGAGCAATGCTGGGCACATCAAACAAACATGGGCATCGTGCACAAGGCTAAAAAGCAGCAGAGACCACAAGGACCCTGCCCTCCAAAGTGGCTGGATGTTTCTGGTATGGATTGTCCCTGCCCCCTGCGCGGGAAGTTGCAATAAAACCTTTCTGTGCAACCTGCAACTGTGACAGAGACCTGGGCACATACTGATGGTGCAGATGAACAGATTGAAGCTAGAGAAACTGCCAGCTGTTGATAATTCAACAGTGCTACTGTAAGCTACTAGAGAGCCGCTTACACATTTTATTACTTTTTTTCCCACTGGAAACAAGCATTTTAGTTTCTGTAGTAATCAGAGTATCACATTAATTTATTTTCCATTTCATGAGAAAATAGTGTTTTTCCAGCAGAGTGGAATAGCTTTAGCCTCTTCTGAATGAGGACACTTTTCATGTATGAAATGAAATATTCCATTTTATATAAGTCAGTAAGTCTACAAACACCTCTTTTCATAGTACACTGAAATAACTTCTTTTCCAAGGATGAGGCAGGAGAAAAACCCACCAGCACAACATTCAGAAGACCAATCTGGTTCTTTCAAAAACCAGAAGGCTGTGAGGGCTGTATTATCTATATTTCTGTCAAAAAAGAAGTCAATTTTTTGCCTTGAAAATCCACATGCACTGCAGGGCAGCATTAAACCCTCCAATCATGTATCTATCCACTGTCATGCCCCCCGTGGAACTTATCTTTCCATTCAGTGAGGTCACACAGCAGCTGCTCAGGCACAGCCTGGCCACTCCACAGCACTTTGGCACCACTGTCATCAGGGCAGGATTTGTAGCAGGGGCCAGGATACACTGATCTGATACTGCTGAAATTCTTAAAGGCTATGGGCGTACAAAGCACTTGTTGACTGCCAGCCTGTTTGCCATACAAGTTAAATATATCCCACATGGGCTCAGTCTTCCATTGCTAAGGGTTTACTTCAAGATGTGCACTAAAGAGTATGGCTTCTTCTTTTACAGAAATGTAGCTCACCTCCCAGGCTGCCCATTTTAAAGCACAAACCAAACAGTTCACAAATCAGTTTTAATAGTTATTTCTTTGAAACAGGTTATGCCCTTGTGTGCACACAAAAGCCTGAGAATTAGATGCCAAATTGGTCACAAAAAAAGCCTTTCCTCACTGAAGAGTTACCTCTAGAAGAGACCTGCAAGACTTGCAGAAATTGGCTTCCCCAAGTCGTACCCTTTAACATTCTGAATATTTAAGCCCATATTTTGTTTTCATAGAATCACAGAACTATAGAATCATTAAGGTTGGAAAAGACCTCTAAGGTCATTGAGACCAACTGTTAACCCAGCACCACTGTGTTCACCACTGAACTGTGTTTTTAAAAGCCACATCCACATACCTTTTGAACACTTCCAAGGATAGTGATTCCACCACTTCCCTGGGCAGCCTATTCCAGTTTTGGAACTGACTGTTGACAATTATCTCTAACATGTGGCTTCCTCCACAATTTTGGGTGATTTCCTGCCCATCTGGATGCAGAATGTGCAGCAAAATAGAGCATATCTCATGTAAAGTCACCTGCTTTACTGTCCTAATGTTACTGTGATACTTCTGTGTTTTCAGTCCCTCCATCTGTCCATGCAAAGTATTACTGAGCTGGAAACACTGGAAGGAGGATTCTTGAGGTGGAAGCAATGCTCCTGAGTCCCCACTGCACACTGGGAGGTGCCCTGGGTTTCATCTAAGATAAAGCAGAGTCAACTATGCTGTCCTTGGTGGAACTTTGTTTAAAATATTTGAATGCTGATCTGTACAATTCTGTTTCAGTGAAATACAGAATTCTTCTTGCACCTAATAAAATTTTAACCCAAGATGAGCTCACCTGCATATTAGGTAAAGATACTTGGATGCTTTGCATGCTAGACTGTAATAGCCCCATGATTTACAAAGCTATATGATAAAAATATTAAAAGCAGAATCTACTTTCCATGGAGAATTTGTATGAAACCTACAAGACTACTTGAAATTTAAACACTGTTTAAAAGACATCGGAAGAACAAAAGTGATGTCAATCCCCTGTGCAGGATTTATTTTATTCTGGAAAAGCAAATGTTATAGGTTATACCTGGTTATAAAAACCACCTGGGGAATGAAGTAAAAACGGTGCAACACACATAATATAATTCACTTGGATTCAGAATGTAAATGCCTCCAGTCACAATTAGCAAAACCTTAATGTCATGTGTGACGAGTCCTTTTTACGTCAGAAAGTTATTTAATGTAAAGATTCAACAAGTTAGGCCCCAACTGTTAAACTATTTTATATGGGAGAAAGTCATTGCTTTGGTAAATCTACAGAAGAGCAATAACCATTTACCTGGAAAAGGGACCTGAAAAAAATAAATGCCAGCAACAAATGCTGTTTTAGTACCATGGAACTTTTCCTTAGAAAATTGCCCATTTTCTGGTTCTGCATTTACACCCATCATTACTGTAACTGCAAATCTTACATCGTACTTAAGCTGACAACAGTCAAGTGGCATCCCTGCCCTCACCTTTTTCTCTGCGCACAACATTGTGGGTAATGTTACAGAAAAGGTCATCAATGAAAAGGCTGAACTGACTGGATTACTGCAACATCATGCACATAAATGTCAGTGCGATAGAGTGTCCAAACATGGGAAAATAATTCCACAACTCTCCTTTTATTATTTCTCTCAGACTTTTAGGGAAAATAGCTCTGAGCTCTACCCCAAACCCTCATTCAATATTGAAGCTGTATGAGCTTGTCCTGGCTCTTGGTGTCCTGTGGTTCCCCTCCCACCAAGCAGGGAATGCTTGCCCCTTTCCTCTTCCTCTGAGGAGCAGTCACAGCACCCAGACTGACACGGCTGGACTGATGAGACCAGCCTGCAGTGATGGGGTATAGGTGGGACAGCACTGGTGGGGCCCTTGGCTACCCCTGTGCCTCCAGCAGCCCTGCCCTGGCCCCTGCCAGTCACACAATCACAGAATACTCTAAGCTGGAAGAGACCCACAAGGATCATCAAGTCCAGTCGGAGGGACAGTGATGATGAAGCTGCTAATGATTCTCTGCCTGTCTAAAAGGACAGTAGGGAAACTGAGGAATTAATGATTTTAAACAAACAGTGGGAAGGCCAGGAGGCACAGCAGGCACGCAAAGCTTGTTGAAAGCCACTGAGTTCCATTTCCTCAGTCTCCCTTAGAAGAGGGAGGCAGAAACATGTTTCCTCCACATTCAGAGTGGATGAGCTGCCCCAATGGCAAGGCATTTTCCGAAACTAACTGCTTTAACCTAAAACTGGGCTGTTTATATTGATATAGCAAGATTTTCAAAAGGTGAGCTGTTTTTGAGTTTTCAAGTTCGCAAAATTACCTGACTTAGCATTTGACTTAGCATATGAAAAGCATTTCCCAGTAAACTGGGGCTGTTCCAACCCCACAGCAGTGGTGGCCTTTCTTCACTAGATGCTGCTGCTGCTGCAGGAGCAGTGAATTTGTTCTCCTTGGTCTACAGAGGAGGTGGCCCGCTTTCTGAGCTCCTCCTTGGCAACACCGCTACTCTGCCCAACTCCAGCACCTGGTACTTGCTCAGTGCAGCACTGGCCTGTTTGCTCTGCAGTATAAACCTCCCGGCCCCATTCCCAACTGTGTACACTTATATAGCTCTGAGGCAGTCAGTGGTGCTGCAGCTCTTCACAGCAGATGAAGATCTTGCTGTATCACTCTCAAACCTGGCAGAAAATTCATTATGACATATTGTATCAATTCTGAGTGCAGCTTGAAATTTACCAAGACATCGTTTGTTTTCCTAAAGTATACAACTGGTGCTGTCAGACTCCACTCGAGCCATACCGTGCTGGTCTCAGCACAGATTTCTTTCCCAGGGCTAAGGCACAGTTGCTGCCATTGCAGCGATACCTCAAAGCAGCAAGTTCAGTGCAAATCCTCAGCTCTCACACTGAGCACCAGACTGAGACGCAGCTCTTGGCTTCCCTGAATCTCAAACAGTGAATCCTAGCTTCCAAAAGAAATATTTTTACTGCTATCTAAAGAACTAGGAAGGTAGATCAGGTGGTTAATCCACTGAGCGATTACAAAGAGATTCTCATCTCAGAAACACTTAAGAACTAAAAAAGTTTCAAAATATTATTGGGGTAAATGCTGCTGTTGTAATTTTTTTTTCAATCCTTACACTGGTCCTGTGGAAAGTTTCCAAGGACTTATATGCTATGCTTCAGTGTTGATAAAGGCAACAATCTAATTAAAATGCAAATTTTGTTATCTCAGAAGGAAACAGTTCTCTGCAGAAAAGGCCCAAGCCACTCACCTACAGAAGCACCTGCAACCTTGACAACCTCAGAAGTGCCTCTCTGAAACTCCTCCTCCCCTCCTTCCACAAAACCACAGCTGTATGTCACTGAGCTGTTCCTGTTTCCTCTTCCTCCTGCCCTTGCTTTTGTATGGGCACATGTTCCAATCAGTTAAAAAATATGAGATACAGTAATTTGGTAAATTACGATTTAATCAACTGTTTCCATCATGTGTTAAACCAAATTATGGACAAAGAAATCCGTTCAACTGCAAGTTAATGTGCTTGCCTGGAGAATAAGTCACAGCAGATTTTTGCCAATTAAAACTACAGTGACAACCTCTGTAATTCAACACTTTGATGTAAGACTGCTTTGGGCTCTAGTTTGCACTAAACCTCCTCACAGCTGCCCCTCTAATAGCTCCTTGCAGCAGTCAAACAGGCCACTTCCAAGGCACCTGACAGCAGTCCCATCTACCCTGACAGTTTTCTGGCATTCATCACTGGCATCATTCATTCTGGCATCATTCACGCGGTATTAGAGCACTTTGTAAATTACATAACCTCCATATTTAGCTTGCCCCCCTGGCTTTATTTACACTTTTTTTCATTTTTCATGGAGATAGTTCCAACAGTTACAACATGGAAAGATGGATCCTACACTTTGCCCTGGAAGTGTTGAGAACCATGACAATATGCAAGAAGGAGCTGTGCTGGGTGAGATCAGAGGTCCACCTGCACCAGCAGCAGCCAGAGGGAGATGCACGGGGAAGTATACGGGGACAGAGCAAACACAAATATCCAGCTTCCAGCACTGCCTGAATCACAGATTTGGTAAATGGCTCCTCCTTGCTGAGTTAGTGGAGTTAATGGATGGAGTTAAAACATCACTTTATGATTAACCTCTCCTGTACAGTAGCACGTGATATTCCCTGTTTTGCTGCCTATTTTCCTCCTACTCGACGTTTCCTTTCCTGTCATGACCACTGATGAAAAAGTTGAGCTGATGTTTTCATTACACTTACGAATTTTACATCAGATAGAAATCTTATAGAAACAAACGTATCATCGCACTCAAGTCAAATCTGCCTCTGCTTGTGTTACATAAAAGTTTCGCTGTCCAGAAGTGCTACTTCTATGTACAGCAAGAGTGTTTCTGTTGCTCAGTAATTTCGGGAACATGCTGGGGAAAGCAAAGCCTTCCCTCCCATCTCTCAGATCTTTCTTCTTTCTGATGTTCCGAGACTTCCTCCACTGCAGATTCTAGGGAGACTAATGAAACACTGAGCTGGAAAATGTAGCCAAGCAACCCGCCTTCATTTCAAGCTGTCTACTGCTCCAGATGACCTAGGATGCCACAATACAAAGCCAAGGACATTTTGGAAGTTACACTGCAGAGCTAGGACAGCCGAGGACCAAACCATGGACAGATGCTGGCTGTGCCTGCCTCCCAGTGCACAGGGACACAAAGTCCCTTCTCACCTGCTTAGATATTTGAGATGGGTTTTGAAACGTGCTAACGTGGCATGGTGAGACAGTAAAATAAGGCTTCTGTGCCGCACAGCACCACAGCAGAAAGATTTTTGAGATATAGGCATTATCTCCCTCATCCCTCTCAAATCTAATCACTTTCTCCAGAGATGGTATCGGTACCTACCTTGTGTCCTGCCAATCTCTAATCTCTTCTGAAGGGTCTGTATCTCCCTGACTGGATTTTGTTTCCCTCTCACGTGGATGTGTGTGTTTATATATAATACATCTATCTCCTGCGAAATGTCAGCTCAGAAGATAAGGCACGAAAAGCAGCTGGCAAAAGGAGTCTGTGACCAGGATTACAGCAGACTCTCATTCTCTCACAAAAATAAGTTCATCACCCCTGCTACTGTCATGATTCTGACTCTCCCAATCTCTTGAAATCTTTTACTTGCCTCAGTACCTCTGGACACAAGTGAACCAAGTCCAAAACAGTTTTCAATTACAGAAGAAGGATTCAGGTAGACCCAATTTTAAAAGCAATTTGAGACTCTGAAAAATCATGTACTATTTCCATAGTTTATCAATGCTTTAAGATACTGGCAGCCAGAGAACCATGGCAGATATCCTAACAGACTTCCACTAAATGTGTGTACATATATATATGACATGGAAAAGTAAAATAAAAGTATTAATCTATTTTATGATTTTTCCTATCTGCTATGGGAAGTAACAAAAAAGCAGTGGGTGCAATATGCAACCTTCCATGAAAGCATCATATTTTTCATGCTAGACAGAGCTTTGGTGATTTTAAGAATAATAAAACCCCTCCCTCTGTTAGGGTTATACTTGGTTAGATGCATAGGGAACTGACGGATTAGAAGAAACAATTAACATTTTGCCAGCTAATTTAGAAGGATGTGTATAGCAGCGTCTGCTGTGAGTGGACAGACAGAAGGGAGCCCAAGGAAGCTCCTCTGTAACTAAACTGGGTGACCTTGTCATCAGTGGCACTGCTGTGACAAAGTGGGTATCAAAGCTCTGGCACTTGCTGTAGCCTACGTGTGCCTCTGTGCGTCCATGTGCTTTAAGCCAGAACATAAACCAGCTCTAATCTACTTAAGAGTTGGGTTTTAATGTTCTGCTGATGAGACTCACAAGCCCTGTTTACAACCATGTTGCGCTGTTTTACTTTTCCATTTATCACGTATGACAGCCCATCGATAAGTGTTTGATTCCAGCTCCAGTCCTAGAAATTGGAATAGTGTCCAGAAAGACCCACAGAACATGAAACAATGCCACCACACCCACTGGACTGTTCCTTTTCACCACTGCATCTTCCCAGCTCTGAATCTCCATCACCTTGCACTTGGTGGTGATGTTAGCATCCCTGGAATGACAATGCCAAATTCTACCGAAACCACTGACAAGGCCAGTGCTACCACTACCAAAAAGGGCTGCACAGTTTTGCACAGATAGAAATGGCTTGCAGGAAGGGAACAGTCTGCGACCTGCCAGTGCTGCTGTCTCCTTAGATTTTCAGGTGAATCCAGTGAGCTGCATTTCAGATATCTGCTTTTTGTGTACTGAATACAAAGAAGCAAAGCAGCATCGAACACTACACAATCCAATACCACATGAGCCAAATAGAAAGCCTTGAAGCATAAAAGGGTCCAATTAAACATGAGGCTTGACTGCCATAAAAATAAACTGCATCAAACAGCTTCCTTTATCAGAGAAAATACAGAAAGACTCAAATAGGCTACTTAAAATGGTTTTCAAAGGTCCTAAGACTTGTAAAGGGACATTGTATTCCACCCAGAAATGGCACCAATTAGACATGAGCTGAACATTGTGGGTATCTGGCAAAAAATTACATAAACACTTAGAAGCCAGCAAGCTGTGCATCGATTTTAGGCTCAGCTTTCTTGCAGATCTGTCACAACCCAGATGATTAGGAAATTAGAGACATCGGGCTTGAATGTATGGACAAAAACCATGTCAGATGCCTGAGATAACAAAGAATCACAGAATCATTTATGTTGGAAAAGATCTCTAACACCATTGAGTCAGTATGTTAACCCAGCACTGCCAAGTCTGCCACTAAACCATGTCCCCAAGTGCCACACCCACACGCCTATTGAATGCTTTCAGGCATGGTGACTCCACTGTTTCCCTGCGCAGCCTGTTCCAATGCCTGACCACTGTTTCAGTGACAAAATTTTTCTTAATATTCAATCTGACACAACTTGAGGCCACTTCCTCTCATCCTGTCACTTGTTACTTGGGAGAAGCGACCCGTACCAGGCTACACCCTCCTTTCAGGTAGTTTTAGAGAGCAATAAGGTGTCCCCTGAGCCTCCTTTTCCCCAGGCTAAACAACCCCATCTCCTCAGCCGCTCTTCATAGGACATGCACTCCCGACACCAGCTCCATTGCCCTTCTCTGGACATGCTCCAGCACATCAATGTCCTTCTAGTGAGGGGCCCAGAACTAGACAAAGGATTCGAGGTGCAGCCCCAATGCTGAGCCCTGGGAACACCAGTAGTGACTGGCCGCCAGCTGGATATATCTCCATTCACCACCACTCACTGGGTCCGGTCATCCAGCTGGTTTTTTACCAAGTGAACAGTGAACCAGTCCAAGCCATGAGCACGCAGTCTCTCCGGGAGAATGCTGTGGGAGAAACAGTAAGTCTTGAGAGCTGTCACTCCTTACCCTGCTTACCATTGTCCCTGCCTGCTGGGACCAGGTTACACTTGCAGAAAGCCGCCTGCCTGCACTCCCCTTAGCTCTCTCTCTGCTCCCCGCTGCACTGTCCAGACTGGACTGTGAACCAGCCTGGGCTAAAGCCAGCCCAGAAGAGAGCCTGGTGGTTTGGCCTGGGACATGACCTGTGGCGCAGCATTCTGCAGAGATGCTTGCAGTGGAGTGGAGCCCAGGGAGTGCGTGGGAGTAGCACTGGCTACTTGGAAATTACTTCTGAAGCCCAGAGAGGGCAGTCACATCTAAGAAAACAAACCGAATCATTGCTAGTTTTTCCCTATTACAGAAACTGCGGAAGCATTGCCAGGCACTGCAGGGACTGGCAACAGTGATGGGGCAGTCTGTGGGCTGCAGCAGGGTGAGATGCCTGCCTGCCCCAGCACTTGCAGCATGGGAGCTTGAAAACCCTGCTGCTGAGGTTAACAGGGCTAATCCTTCCCTTTCTTAAGCTGTTTATTCATCCCAGTGACCCTGCTGGGCTTGGCAGGATAACTGGGGGCCTGGTGAAAGACCTGCTCAGCACTCAGACATCTTTGCACTGGGAAACATCAGCTTACTCTTCAGATTAAGCAAACCATGTGAAATGCCTTTGTTGAAATATCCTCAACAAGTTATCCTAAAAAACTGTTATGCAAGTTTTAAACAGATTCTGCACTTCCAAAAGCACATAATACAGGACAGTAATTTAATGCCTCAGAGATTTGCTGCAAACACTGTAACTAAAAGTACATTTTAATTAGCCAAAACACTGCAGCATTGGTAGGCTGTAGTTTTTATCAGGCAGGTTAGGTCGCTGAGAAGTGGTCAGTAACTTTGGCAAAAATGCATGTACAGTCAGGATTTGATATGTCCTGAAACACAGGCTAAATGCAGGATATTAATGAAGGATAAGATTTAGAGAATTATTTTTGGAAAATCCCTAAAGACTTCAACTAAATCAAAAGCTGGAGTGGTACAAAAGTACAATATAATTCTGCTTTAGCAATGAAACAGAATCTAAATCAGTACATTTTTCCAGTCACTATAAATCACTGGCTAGTGAGAATACAATATGTGAGGATGGCCAGTGGCTACCTACTACTACAAGGAATTATTCAATCAAACCAACAAAACATCATCGGTCAAGCATCAGCCATTTTTTCACCAAGTTTTGGAATAAACACACTTAATGCAGTTAAACCAGAGGTTATCTTTCTTACTGAGAATGATTTATAACAAAATCCTGAATGCAGTATCATTCAAGTAGACTGTCAAGATAGACTGTCACAGCAGACAGTGACAACTGTCCCAATTAAACAGTCTCCTTGCAAGTTTAGGTGTTGTATAAAGGCTTGGTTTGGCTTTTTTGTTGTTATTTTATTGTTTGTGCCATCATTACTGATCCTTAAGGGTTTCTTTGTTCTAGTCATGATCTTAGGGGCTTGCATACACAGATTTCTAGCCTCTCTTCACTAGAGTTGGTTTGCTCTGGTTGTAGGTGTACTGATGTACCTAATGTGCCTCTCTAAGTAATCTGCTGCTGAAGTGATACACACCAACGACAAAAAGGTGTCATCACAGAAGGAGCTGCAGTTTGGGATCTCAGACACCTGTGTAACCCTCCCATACAGAAAAGCTGTGGGCAAAGCTGACAGCTGCAGAAAGAGGAAACAGAGGTTAAGACTCTTTAAGGGAGTAAAGTTTGCGCAGTAACAGAAATAAGTGGTCTGTCACATCTGAACTGTTCAGCTTTGAACTTGAAGACTTCCACCCTGTGACAGTTTCTTGACTGTATCTGCAATTTCGTGCTTATTTTATCCGTTTTGTTTGAGTTACAAAAGGTAAATACCCAGCCAAGACCAACCCAGCACAACCGTTATTTAAAACATTAAAAAACCGAAACAGTTCCACAAAGGACTTTCTTTGGTATATAGTGAAGACTGACCACCTCCTTTCCTCCTTCCACCTTTCTCATTTAGAATGCTTCCAGTAATCTTCCTCCTAAAACCAGAAAAACAGTACCCTTTCTTAGAGGAATAGAAGTGTCAGGGATTGGTGCCAAAGAATGAATTACAACTGTAGGCATGTCATGCATCATTTTAAAATACAGTGAATTCTAACAATGTCCTTTGCTGTGCATTGTTAGCTCCACTGACTGAAATAAAAAGCTGTCCTTGTGAAAAACAGGTGTAATGCATGGGAACCAGAACAGGAAAATTAAGAACCCGTTTAGTCACCAGTATCAACAAATTATTTCTATCTCTAGGTGTGAAAATTTACAGAACAAACAGTTGTAATCGCTTATGTTTTAATGTCATATTATTACTATGCGAATATACTTGTAAAGAACTGAGTTGTTAAGTTTTCATAAGGAAAAATTCCTTATCAGCTAGCTTTAAGATGCACCTAAGTTACTTGACAACAGAGAAAAATCACAGTATTTTTATGAGCAAAAGAGAGGTTATACTTTGCCCTCCATGCTACTCAATCAATAATTCTACCTTTTCATCCCCTTTAACGATTTTCCCCTGGCGGTTATGAAGCACAGCCCTGACACAGCTTGCTTTGGAAAGACTGCATTTTGTACCTGTGGCTGTAGCTGAATGTAAAATCAGAGGAAAATGTCTCTGTGAGAAGATGCTCTTCCTGCCCCTGGTACCCCAAGCAGGGTACCCTGAGCAGCCCTGCTCCCATGGCTGGCCAGGATGCGATCTGGGAAGTTTGGCATCGATCCCTGCTCCAGCACACTGCTTCTGGACAGACACAGTTCTGGGGATAGGCACCCAGCTTTGCCACCTAAAAACCAGGGATCTGGTGCAAGCCAGGCACCTATGGACCCCATATATGGAGGGAAAGGAAAAGGCACCTCTGAGGACCTTGCACATCCTGCAGAAAGATGCTGCCACAGCTGCTCACTAGTCTGGTCTGCAGGTCCCCTCACCAGCACAGTCAGTGAAGCCCCATTTCTGACATGGGCTCCTCCTATCACTTTATTACCTTATCAAGGTCTTGCACAGAATAAAGAATGAGAAGCTAAACTGATGCCATTTGGACCAAAGAAATACTGAGGATAGGAAGGGGTGCAATAAATAATAGTCATTATTCTGTTGATCAGAAACTCAACAAGTCAGAGCTGACAATTTGAGATGCCATTCCTGAAGAGACTTCACATACGCCCCTTAGGACCGTGTCTAAAGCCAGCTTTTGAGAAATACAACCAGGTACTATGCAAATCTAAATATATTAAGTTGCAACATGAAACTCCATCACTACCCGAAGCTGATTTTCTCTTATTTCCGTTTGTATCACACAACTCATGAATCAAAGACTGATGAATCAAAACAGGGATGCTTTGGAGTAGGAAGACTGGGAAACCAGAAGACAGAAGGGTGATCCATTGCAAAAGCAAAAGATTAGGAAGCCACTGGTGTTAGAAGAAAACAAATTAGTGGGATTTCATGCAAGAAGGAAAAAGGCAAGAAAGCAGGCAAGGGTGACTGGCAAAATAATTTTAAGGAATCGCCTTTTTGTTGAGATGGAAAGACAGATGGTTTGAAGTGAGAGACATGAATTATAAAAGATATGAGAACCAGCTTTGTCAAATATAAGGAGTGCCTCTGTGAGTTATACAAATCCTTTCATCCAAGAGAAGTGCAGCCACACAGAAATTGCATGTCACTCACAGGGGCACACATAAAAGGACACATACTACCCAAAAGAAATCTTCCACATAACATCACTCAACTTCTTCACTTTTAGAGTCTTAAACAGCATTTATTTTCCCACAGGCTGCAAAGCCAGGAGCATCATTTGATAGTTCAGTGCTCTTCTCCCATGATGTTGTTAGTGCGGGCTCTTTCTTTCCATTGCACAGGTGTGAGAAATTGGGCAGAGCCCAGCAGAGAGCACAACCCCCTTGGAGCAGCCAGATCTGTGGCTACCTGGACAGATTACAGCTGGGCCAGGGGCTAGTCAAAGAAATGCAAAGTGAGGATAATTAGCTCAATGTTCCCTTCAACATTCCCATGGCAACTTGTTAAGAGGTATCAACGGATCCAGTCTGTATATTTAGCCACCAACACCAACATCACAGGGTGGGCTGTTCTGGCTAAGAAGATTCAGCAGTTCATCCCAGTCACACAGCAGGATACAGACACCTTCAAAAAACACCAGGGCTCATGTAGAGCCCTCTGGTTTTAGCCAATGCAAACTCACAGTCTAAGAAGCCAAAATTGGTATAATGGAGGTTGCAAAGACATCTGCTCTTCTAAGGAGAGACAAGATATTGCCAGTGAGGGGTGAACTATGTAAATGCCCTAAGACAAAGCACTAAGCCCAAGAGGAGGCAGGCACTACTGACATTACTGGAGTTCCTGTTCATAGAAGTAGCCATCAAGCTCCTGCAAAGATGCTCAGGAAAAACTAAGAAATAGGATCAGGCCTTTCATTAAATTAATAGCCCAGAAAACTCTGAAAAAAATCAAACTGGCTTCCAGAAATGGTCCCCAAGATGGCCAAGTTGGCTGCTTCCTAGAACTTTCTTTTCCTTTTTTTTTCCTAACATATAAGACCTCTGGAGCAGTTACAGAGGCATGAAAACCAGTCTTTGTATTTACAGTAATAGAATTATTGTAAACCTATTCTTAAATATTTCCACATATTATATGCTTCTTCTTGTAAAATTATCTCCAAAGACAATTATTATGGAAATAAAAGTGCTGGGGGAAAACAGCTGGAGCTTTTATGTTTATCTGAAAGCTATGTTTGTTTTTTCCTAGGCAAAACCAAAGCATTATGAAACTGTACATGATTCCCAAGACATTTTAAACTGATTTTCTTAAAACTCAAATCAGTGCACTAGAAAAAGAGTAATAAAATAATACAAAAGTGGTAAAACTAAAAATTAAATTTTACTTTTCTAATGAAGTTATTACTCCTGAATGTCCTACAACCAATTACAACCTACAACAATTAAACACTTGATGTATGATTACAGTGATGGCTACTCAACATGTCTTAGGGGTATTCTTCTACTCTCTGGTGATAAAAATGATCACTGCTCACCTGCTGCATACACAGCAGAAGTATAAAGAAGACTTGGTAAGTTTGTGTTGAATGGAAGCTATTATTTTCAAGAACCTCCCTAGAAGACAAAAAGAAATTAAAATGAGAAGCTCTTATTACAGAGTAGAACAGAGTGTTGTAAAATATGTGAGATCCAGAGATGGGGAAAGGGGATGTTTCCTGCAGAAGAACTGATGTCCTAGCAAAGGGGGGATATCAGCCCAAGTGGAAGAAACAAGCAGTGAGGCTCATTCCTGTCTTGCTCTGGGGTTTAATTTGCAATTACTCTCTTTGCACTTGATACCATAACCATTAAGAGCACAATATGTACTTGTAAAGTCTACAACCATTACTGGATTAGTAATTTATTTTCTGATTCTTTATTCCAAGACTATATGTAATTTATGCATGGGCAGTTGAAATCCACGTATTAACATGCATAAAAAATTAATACTGTAAGGAATCTTTGTGGAACGAAAGCTGTGGATGAGTTTTCAAGAGAGGAGAGACAATTGGTCAGAACAGAAGAAAAATCACAAGAAAACTCCAAACCAAAAACCAAAACCAAAACTCTGCAACAGTTTTTAAGGGAAGCCTTGACCACAATACTGTGAATAAGACCATGTAAATGCTTTAAAATAAACTGAAGCACTTTAGAATGGAAACTTTTACATAGAATTTGTATCACTCCAGGCACATTACATCAAGGAATAAAATACATCAAGGAGTTTCTTTCCTCAAGCTATATTGTCAGCTGATTTCTACTCTATTAGGAGCACTAATACATAGGTAAAAGCATCTAGTAAAGGGGCAAAATAATACAGTTGCAAACATGAAATTCCATGAGGGAATCACATGCAAACAGATCTCTTTCAAACATCTCTTCAAAATGCCAGCAATTAACACCATGGTTAAACACATCTTCAACTTTGGCTAGTGCTGCAAACACCAGAACTGTCGAAGGTATTGCAACTACATCAAAATACCCTAATCATGGTTAAATGATCAGATTGATACATTTAGATTTCAGATTTTAAGCCTTCTTGGCATATTATGTAATTTTTTTCCTCTGGGGACAAAGTCTTAGCAAATAAAACACCTCTATACCTGTCATTATGAGACTCATATTTCAGCTAATTATGTCATATTTATTCTTACTGAATAAAATTGTGTTGTCAAGTAATGACTGAATACAAATGCTGACAAGCCAGAAAGGGAAAAACTCTTAAAATAGATGAAATGGCAGCTATAATGGAGGGCATGAAGAAAAACTTTGCTTTTTGGCACTTCCCCTCCTTAACTTTCACTTCTTTTCAAAGTGGAACTCCTACAAGCTGCACTCAGTCACTTACTTTTCTCCAGTAACTAATCTGTTGTGGGTTCTTCCTGCAGATGACATTGCTTTTAGAAGATCATTTCTAACACAGGTTTCTGGTTAAAAGACAGATTCCACTTCCAGGCTGTTAAAAAGCGAGAAAAAATGTCGAAAGGAGAGGGCTAGCTTGCCTAGCCATATCCGATCACATCTGACTCCCATTACAAACAGAACAGCTTTGTTTAAGAAAAACTTCAACCCTCACCACATTTATTTTTTCCCCTTAAGAAACACTTCTGGCCTGTGTTCAGTTTCCAAAAGTGAGCTGTTTGAAAAGATTGTAGGAAGATTGTGCAGAGCACTTAAGCATATAGACTTAGGAGAAGAGAGCACCTTGGCCATACTGCAGTAGAGAGTAATGGGTATGATAAAAAAAAAAAAGTTGTGGAAAAATAAGACAGTGAGGAAATGAAAGAATCTGCAAGGTTCCTATGCAGAAATGTGAAAGTCTGCATGTTAAGGAAACCAGGCCCAAGGCATTAAAAAGATTTCAAAAGAGGTCATGCAATATAAATAAAACTTAAAAGCGCTTTCTTTTCCTCCAGCTATCATGGCATGAGCACCTCACATCTAAACAAGTTTTCTCAAATCTACCCCACTGCCAAGTCTGTATGTGCTGCAGCCCCCAGCATTACCCTCAGAACATTACTTTTCCTACTATTTAAGTCCCTCACCTGCCATGTACACACAAGTAAAATCTGTAAGCAATTTTCCTACCTCTTAATAAAGTTTAAGGTTCTATAAAATAAAATTACTGTAAGCAAAAATCTCCATGACCTCATTCCATTTATCTTTCTGTCTTCATCTCTAGTCTTTCCATCTCCTTCTGTTCCAGTCAGATTTACCTTGCCTTCTTTCTTGCCCTTAACTCCTCCTGATTTCTGAGACGGCTGTAGGACCCCATCTGCTGTGCAGTAGCACTGCTTCATGCTGCCTGTTCAAGTACAGACAGGAGACCTGACCAGAAAGGTACCCTGCATCACGTTCTCACAGACAGGCACAAGTGCTCTGAGCTGCACATTCACTTCAGGAATTCCACACCCTGGTGAGGGGTTTGCTTTCTCCTTATGAATACTACAGCTTTCACTATACTAGTTCATGTTGCGTGAATTCACCCGCGTATCTCCTGAACTCCTGCAGAACGTGGATAAAAACACTGGTCCTGACATCTTGGCTGTCCCAAAAAATTCTGAGGTATGTTCAAGGCAGATCAAAATACTGCAATGACTTTGGTGCTTTTGAACAGCTACTGTAAGTTCGCATGTCTCAGAGATGCATTTTTTGGACTTTTTCCCCCAGAAGAAATCAGAGAGTCTTATTAAGATCCTAGTGGAAATCTAGAAAAATAATTGCCTATTGTTTTTTTTCTGACAGGTTCAGGTTCTTGAAAATTTCCATGTTTCTAATTCAGGCTAGCCATTGGCTTCAACTGATAGCACCAGGGTAATACAGAGCTTGTTCATATAATTTCTTTTAATCAGTAACATTTTCTTTTAAATATTTACTCAATATGTAGCATATTGAATACCTTAATGAAGCTTAAGTTATTTCTTTTTGTCCATCCAATATGCTGTGTCACTTCACAGTTGTGGGGGCCCCTTGCTCTATGACTTTTTGCCCTATTGTGGAGGTTCCACCCTCTGTGGGTCCACCCCCCCCCTCCCCCGGGAGGACCCTGGGAGAGGGAGCAGGGAACATGCTCTGTATGTACCCAAGTTCTGTGTCCCCATTGGTCTCAAATGTTTCCTCCGCCCCAAAGTCCCATGACTCTTGGTCTTTGCTCCTTGGATGCTGACCCGTGTGGGGGTAGAAAATAAACATCTCTGAAACACCTATGCAAAGACCCTTTACTTTTTCTTTCCTGCTGGCAAAAACTGTCTCTGGGAAGGTTGCAAACACACTGCAACATGTGGTGGAGAATGCGGGCAGCATAGCGATTATCTCTGGAGACAGAGACCCTTAATGGAGGAACAGTCAAGATTCTGAAAATCCCCAGGAATTCCATGTAGAAAATTCCCTGGATCTCTCTTCTTGCTTTTGTTTTGCTGTACCCTCTCAGGCTATGAAGGAATCGCGGGAAGGATCATGGCTGTCTGAACCACAAAGGGAAATCTATCTTGAAACTGAAAAAATTCTTGTGCAGCAAAACAGAAATCTTACTCAGAAAGAACTGAAACATTTTCTTGAATGGCTGTTCAAGAATTTCTTTTATGTTTCTCGAGACTTGATTTTTAAGATTAATCGTTCTGCGACTCTTACGGGAGAATTTTGGGAGGATGTTTGGACAGAGTTAATGAAGCAAGCGGAACATGTACCAATGGAAGAATTTATCCGTGAATATTTCATGATTACTGAAGCTCTTACGGTACATCAGCTGTGTCTCCACAAAGTTTACCGTTTTGCTGTTCCTACCCCTGTGGGAGAAGATGGCCGCTGCGACAGCGAGACCACGCGGCAGCCCTCAGACCACGTGACTGTGGACACAGGACCTTCTCTTCCGCCCCTTACAGCGGTGGCAGAGGTGCTTGCGCTGGATGCGCCCAAAAGCCCGCATCCTGCTGCGGACTCCGCCCCTCTCCGTACCACAGGATCATGTATGACTCCGCAGTGTCGCGGATCCCCTGAATCACGCACGGCAGTGAGGCACCCCCCGCAGGCAGTGGAGCCAGTGTGCAGAGGAGGGGCCCCGGCGGTGCCGAATGAGAAAAGCAGCGGTTGCCATAGCAATGCGGAGCGGGCTCACCACCAGGCAGAGCATGGCGTGGCACAGTGGCCAGGCAGGGGCAGCGAAGCAGGAGTGGCGCGGCTGAGCAGCGCAGCAGGAGCAGCGCAGCCGGGCGGGGGACACAGAGCAAACGCTGGTGGCGACTCAGGGGCCCAATCAGGGTTGCAAAGCAGGAGCAGCATGGCCAGGTGGGAGCGGCAGACCCAGTGCGGCACGACCGGCATGATGGACTGGCCTGAGAAACCCCACGCAGGCAGTGGCACGGCGTGGCATGGCCAGGCGGGGGGCAAGCGGTGTGGCCGAGCAAGTGCAGCTGAGTGGGCATGGCGGGACTGGCACAAGGGAGTGGCCCGGGTAGCCCCACGCCAGCAGCGGCACAGGGGCCCAATGGGGGCGGTGGAGGCAGCGAGGCCGCGGCCACAACGGACCAGCACCAACAGCACAAACACAGACCCGCGAAAGGAGACAAGAAAATCATCACAACTAGAGTTTTAGGATCTGTAAAATGGTTCAACGTTAAAAATCATTACGGTTTTATTACACGAGCTGACAACAAAGAGGATGTGTTTATTCATCAAACTGCAGTTAAGAAGAACAACCCCAAAAAATGCCTCCTTAGCACAGGAGATAGGGAAATTGTGGAATTTGACATAATTCAAGGAAAAAAGGCTCCCAGGCAGCCAACGTTACAGGACCTGGTGGAATCCCTGTAAAAGGCAGCCCATATCCTCCAAATCGCAGTCATCCCCAACAACATCCTCATTGTAAACAAGCCCCACAATCTCCCTTCCCCCATCCATCCTTTCCCTTTTATCTTGTAATTCCTACCCCGTTTTCCCCCCATGGTTTGCCTCCCAAAACCATGCTTTCCCATACCCTTTTACAAATCCATTCCCTCAAAATTCCCAAATACCTAGGAGGGGATAAGAGCAGGGAAGGGAAGGAAAGAATTAACCATCTTTGTTTGGAGTCATTACAGACACAGACTCAATCACAGCTGACGTCACTGCTAACATCCAGCAGAAAACCATCTCCTATGGAAGAAACCCTTTTCTGACTCAGTTTCCTGATGCCAGCTCTGGAATGCTCCAGAAAAAAATCTGTTTGGACACTGGGGACTCAGAGGGTGGCTTACATTCTTTTGAAATTGTTCTTGTAATTTTGGGTTTATTCTGTTGTTTCAAATGTTGACCTTTAAAACCCTTGAGTGAAACCTTCTTAACAAAAATAAAGGGGTGAGATGTGGAGGTTCCGCCCTCTGTGGGGCCACCACCCCCTCCCCCCGGGAGGACCCCGAGGGAGGGAGCAGGGAGCATGCTCTGTGTGTACCCAAGTTCTGTGTCCCTATTGGTCACAAATGTTTCCTCTGCCCCAAACTACCATGACTCTTGGTCGTTGCTCCTCGGCTGCTGAGCCATGCGGGGGCAGAAAATAAACATCTCTGAAACACCTATGCAAAGACCCTTTCCTTTTTCTTTCCTGCTGGCAAAAACTGTCTCTGGGAAGGTTGCAAACACACTGCAACACCCTATGGTTATTACATAGACTGAGCTGCTAATTTAAGCACTGAATGCTGCTGACCATTCACTTTTTTTCTCATTTTTTTTCTTCTGCCTTTTGATAGACTTTTCTAAACCATCCAAAACCTAAAGATTCCCCAGGTTTTAAGAAAAAAGGTTGCACATGCAACTCCAAACCAAAACTCTGATGTCACATTGCTGGAAACTGCTGTCTTCATGCACCTGTGCATACACTCATATAAACTATTAACTCCAAAGTAGTTCAGCAAATTGAGGGGAGTGAAACTTCTTCTCCCCAAAAATAATGAAACTAAGGAGACACAGTGAATGGGCACTTGGACACTTATAATCTATGCGTTTAGTGTATTATAAATATATGTATTCATATATGTTCCCATATGTTCCCTAATTCATGCTTTTAGAGTAATTGTACTTGCAGAAATCACAGGCCAAGCAGACTGCAAAGCACTTTTTAGAGCATTAATAGCAGCCTCTGAACTTTTAAGGAGGGGACAAATAGACACCTGTCATCTTCTGATAGATATACTTGAAGGTTATTTTGATATAGATTTAATGCACATAAGAAATCAAAATATATGAACAGTCAGAGCCCCAAGACCACATGGCTAAAGCAGCCTGTCCTCCTGCAGACCCTGGTGCAGCATGGGCAGTGCTGATCATTCCAAAGACCAAAGGAGATGTCAGACTGTCAGACCTAGAACAAATCTACACATTCAGCCAAGTAAGACCCAGGACAAATGGAGGGAAGGTGTTTCTTTTAAAGAGCTTGGGAACAAGGGGAGAACAGAAGAAACCAGCTTCCCGAACTCACACCATGACAACTTTTTACTCCACTAAAATGTTATATATGGTTAAGATAATTCAAAACCTGATCAATGCCAAATAGGAACACACACTTGTTATGATAATTTCTATATGCATTTGAAACTTTCATTTGCAATGAACGTATCAAATCAGTAAAATTCTACCAAGGCTTTGTAAAATAAGAATGTATTGGAGTCACAATCCAAAGTGCCACTTTGAAGAAAGACCACTCTCCTCCCTCCCAACATCTGTTCAATAAATTGATTAGTCTTAGATAACACACATAACTTGTGTTGTTGATTTTGTCTTTGGGTGGCACACACACAGACACACACTCAAATTACTTAGTATTACCTGTCTGTGCAATACAAAATGCAGCACCTATGCATACACACATAAACAGAGGACCAGCATGGAAGGCAACTGAAGAGCAAGAAAAGTTGCTTAAATGAAAATTGTACAGAATAGTAATATTTAATGCTCCAGCAGAGACCCTTATCATGATACAATGTACTACTGTATAATAAAACTTATTCTGCTATAATTCACATTTAAGCAAGAAAAAACAGATGAGGGAAGAGAGATTTTCATTCTCATAATTTTCAGCATAAGATAGTTCTAAAATCTTTTTTTCAAGGTCACGAGGAAACTCTGTGGCAAAGCAAAGGTTTGTATGAATATGTTTACTGGTGTTCACAGCACGTGAAAAATGAGCCAGATCCATGGCTGTTATACACCAGATTACCTCCATGGACTTTGAAGTATGAGCTTGAATGACTTGCATTAATAGGGCCTTGCTGAGAATGTAGACCAGTGCTACTCTGCTGCAGAGTAGTTCACTATATGATTATGAATGAGGGCAAGAATGTAAGCATTTTCTTTTGAAGGCAAGACTATGTTTCAGCATATAGCCAGCACCTTTGCAAATGGAAAGGAAGCAAAGCTGTGTCCAGCCTGAGGGAGATAAACCTGCTAGGTGCAGTGATGCCTAACTGGTACAGGGAGTGCGGCACAGACACACAGCCCGGCACAGCGGGAAATGTCCGATGCAGAGAGACTTTTTGTGTTCTGAGATAGCTTGGGGAGAACAACTGGATGAGGCTTTGAAATGGATCAGGGTAAGACACGTGGTGGCCAGGTCTGTGATTGAAAAAAGCTTCTGGAACATCTTCTGAAATGGTCTCAAATATGAGTCTGCACCAGACCCATTTGCAAGCTCTTCAGAGACCCATGTGTGCCAAGAATGTCCTCCAGTCCACCCCTGTAACCAGTGCTCTTGAAAGGGAAGAGCCAGAGTGGGACTCATGGTAGGCAAACACCTAGAGGAATCTGAACTGAAACATGGAAACATGGAGGGGCCCCACAAAGCCCCCCAGGGCAAAGGGGTGGTTGATAACACAGAGACTACACATAGACCAGCTTCTGCACCCTATCATCTTTCTGCACACCCCAGAAGAACAGCACAGGATAAGCACTGAGCCTTCCAAACCATCCTAGTGTTAGGGAAGCATTTGGACAACACCCACAGAAACAAGAACGGCTTGCAGGCTGACTGACCGCAGCTCTGCCCTCAGCAGCAGCAGACAGGATTTGCAGGTAATTCTTCTAGCATCTACAGCTGACAATTCTCATCTGAGGTGTTTGTCTCACTAGTATATATGTTTCAAGATAGTAAACCTCCAAGGCCCTGGTTTTATTATTAGAATAATTTTCTGCAACCCCCCCAAACACATACTGTTTGATTTCTTTAAGAAACTTCCCCAAAAATTACTCCCCTCTCCCCATCAAACCTTTACACTGCCTCCAAAAATTACATTAATTCTATAAAGACAGACGAGGGTTTAGTGGAAAAGCAGTCATCACTCAGAACTCATCGCTGGACATGCAGGACTAGGATTTGTCTCTCAGTTCCTCCTCCCTTGGTAGTTGATGCAAAAAGGCACAGATGCCAAATCATTTTAGCAGCTGACTATAAACAAAAAAAAGGCTTTTGAAAATATGTTTGTTTGAAGGATTAAAAAGAGAAAGATTCTTTTAAGGATTAGAAGACAAATAGTAGGAAGCCTGAAACACTGTCACATACCTTAAGCTGCATGAGTCCAGGTACAGACCAGGGACTTTTAAAACTAGTGGGAAATTTTACCCAGCTAGAAGTGTAATTAAACACAGCTGGAGAGCAAACTTACAAAGCGCCTCAAGGACTGCTCTTGGATGTGTGAGTTTTGTCCATCTTGCTCACAACATAGAACTTGTCCCAGCACTTTCAGGAAAACACAACCAGGAATCATGCTGCTCCTCAGGCCCAGCTGGCACTCTTTGGTCTCCACAATGTGCCAGCTTGTAACTCCTCGAATTGCTGCTCTGTGCTGATCATGCTCTCACAACAACAATACACAGAATGAAGTTCCTTGCAATGGAAAAAAATTGTACTGAGAGCCAGCGTCCTTTGGACTCATGCTCTTCTGATACCTAGCAACTTGCTAAAAAAGAAAGCTGCTTGAAGTGTGTCACATATTATTCCACAGCTACATTCTCAACAAAGTTTTCCAAACATGTGGGGCACTACAAGTCACACTACAGAAGACTCAAGTTTCAGCTCATCACAAGACATAACTTCATGGAATATTCTTAAGTAAGTTGCACAGATCTGCACACAAAGTGCAATTCCAGCTCCTGACAATACTTTGAATTAAGGTGAGATATTAGTGAATAAGAATGCTGGTATTGCTTTGGGAATTTACACAGATATACCACAGTTTTTTGGCAGTCAAAGCACTTGCCAAAGACTGCTGTGGGACATGTACTGAACTATCCCAAAGCACAGATGCATGTTGGCCCTATATTTAATATCAGAAAAGATCACTGAGAGATTGATTTTTCATTACTATTATTATTTCTTATTATTATTTTACTTTATTTCAGTTATAAAACTCCTTTAATCTCAACTGACAGGTTTTACCTTTTTACTGATTCTCCTCCCCATCCCACTGGGGGCAGGGAGGGAAGGAAGTCAGTGAGCAGCTGCATGGTACTTACTACCAGCTGGGGTTAAACCACTAAAGAAGCAAACAGCTGCAGATTACAGTAACAGAGGTCAAAAACTATCATCTCATCGACATTTACTGAAGGCTCATGAACCTGTGGGTCAAGGAAAGTTAGCTCAACCTATTTAACAACAGAGAGGAGCTTCCAAACAAGATTCTCCACGTCTTTCATGAGTTCTTCTTCCAGCTAATCAAAGACAAAAAAATCCTTCTCAAAACCCCTTTACGCCACAAATGAATTTGCTTGTGCTTCATCCTACACCCAGCAGACCCAATTTAGTCCCCGTATTAGTGCACACAATGCTTGCGCTCTTTGGTGATCTAATGTGCCCAGGATACCAGAAATTCGGAACACACAACACAAATTACCTGAAAATTAATTATGTTGTTAATATACTGGCTCAGAATCTTCACAGCACTGACAGATCAAAATGCCTTTTTGGTGTGAAAATCAATTAGTACAGTTGCAAGGCAAAGGAAACTGGGAGGTCTACACATTTGGACAAATATTTGTTGGGGAATGTACTCCTTTCTATATGTGTGAAAAGTTCCAATTCATGAACAATGCTTCCACTGTTCTCTTGAAGAAACCAGCAATTCATGTGCCACCTCCACATCCCTAAAAGCACAATGTCTGTTACCAATTCACACTGCTGCAAACTCCTCTGCCAAAAGAAAACCTGATTCACTATCTACTGGCCCAGCAGATAGGAGAACTAAATAGCAGCTGGAGACGGCTCCTGCAAGGCAAAAACCTCCCGGCAGGACCAACAAAGTATATGGATGTAGCCCAGGGCTTTTGAAATGAATTTCCATCCTTTCTTACCAAATCAGTCATAGGAATAATTTAGTTCCCCTTTGGTATTTCATTGTTATCCATGGGTACTTATATTAAACTTACTATTTTTTTAATAATTAAATTAGGTAAGGTTGTCTCTAGCAAACACACATATATATATATATATTTATACATATACAGATATACAGGTATATGCCATCAGTAAGAATGTATTCACCACTTCTAGGCTACCACTGAGACGTGGTCATCAGGGCCAAATCAGAACCTACAGACAGGCACAATCCAAAAAACCCCCCAAAAACGTATCACCCCAGGCTGTAACAAGCTGAAATTTCTCAGTACACCTCAATGACTAAAAGAGATTGGTGGAGACACCTGCCCTATTAGAAGCATGGACTGAAATATATTTTCCATGTATTATGGCAGCCTTTCAGTGGCATTTTCTGCTCAGGAAAGCTAGGAGAGAGACCAATTAAAGCAATTACAGAATATGTACCAGGGGACATTTACTAATGGGACTAAGCTGTGATCCTGCCATTAACTTATTGTAAGTAGAGGATTTTATACACAACGTACACTTTCTCCTGGTCAATGAGATGCTGTAATTATACATAAACCCACTACCCCTGTAGGAGTAGGGTTTTCAAAACTAAGAATACGTGTCTGCACACATAGACCTGTGTACACACACACACACACACACAGAACTAACTTTATGTTGTGTGTATTATACAGTACATTACTGTAGAATGTAATGTACATATAATTACTTTATACTACACCACCTGTATGCATTGCATAAAGTGTAAAAGGAAAGATAATACTCTACTTAGCATTATAAATCAGAGGAAAAAAACGCCATGTATTTGGTTAAAATAATAAAATATAGCAGCAAACACAAGACTGATGTCAGTGGCAATAATTTCTTCTTTTGTAAGATCTCGATTTCCTGTATCATGCTGCTTTAGAAACAACTGATTTTTCTTTTTTTTCTAACACTAAAGCAGCATACAAGGTGCAGGGATATGCACGTGCTCTAGCTGCCTGCCAACCAGCTCCAGAAGAGAAACACCAAACTCTGTGGGAAGGGTGTTGAGGCCACTGGCTCAGCATGATTCATTTAAAGCTGTTACTGAAGAGAGCTCAGCTCTGTCAGCGTTCACCTGCCCACAGTGCAAGATGAATACTTGATCCTGGGAGTAAACAGCTTTGGTTCATCTGGCATGAAAACTCAGAGCAAAGGAAAGCACAAAAAGACTGACAAAGTCTTTGTTCTGCAAGATGAAATTTGAAACTGTAGGCTTAATTGTGAATCATTGCTTGTTTGTTTGTTTTCTAAACCCAAGACTATGCTATCCAAAAAACAGAAAAACTGAGCTCAGCCTCCCTTACTAAAGAAAAGAAATGAGTGCACAAGCACAGGCTTCTTTCTCCACACAGCTAGCACAGCCCTCTCTCATCCAGACCGTGATAGGTGCCTCTGTTTTGAGTGCTGTGCTGGAACAAAAAACAACTGCACACAAGGGAAGAGGAGGACAATTCACATGAAATCGTTCTTAGCTCGTTAGCCACTTCTCTTGAATCTTTGCCTAGAGGAGAAACTGCAGCTGTTTTAAGGAGCTGGTTCAAGAGAATCTCTTAAAGGTCTGATCAAGGCTCAGGACTTGGGCTACTGTGCTAGGAAGCCAAGAGCAGCAGTGGAGTCTGATCCCTGCAGTGAATAGAGCTGGTTGCTCCACAAAGCTCAAAATCAGGGGCAAACTACTTCCGGGTATTATTACTATTAGGCATGTAATTATGGGCAATTATTACAGAGGTGATATCAGTAATATCACCTGCCCAGAATCACGCTCATCCCCAAAAGATTATTAGCAGAGCCTGTGCTCACTGTCCACTAATTATATTATAACCATTTTAGTTCCCTCCTCCACTTTGAAGGAAGTACTTAAAAACTCTAAGAATAAAATAAAGAAAACAAAGAACAGTGTAACTTTGACAGCATACTGTATAGGAAAACACCAGTTTGTGGTTCCTCACCTCTGAAAGGCTAACTATTCACTGCTGTTGAAAACACCTCAACCATGACATACATGCAGGATTTGAATATAATAATCTCATTCAGACAAAACAGCAAGGAAAGAAATAATTACTCGCAGGCTTCCAATTTTGATTAATGTTTCGTAATGTAGCAGGAATAGAGTATGATTAAAGGGTGCCCGGCCAATGGAATTTCATATGGCGTGCCTATTTCTTACAATAGCTTTTACCAAATTGTAAAACTGAAATCATTAATTTAAACCTTTAAAATATCGACATGATGTGTTTACTACCAAGTCTTAGAAATAATTGGATCATTATCATTAAAAGCTCCTTAACTGACTGCAACTTGAAAGTGCTTGCAGTGGTGGGGATATGATGTATAGAATGAGCATGTTTTAATCTTGTTTTTAATCTCATTTTTAATGCTATGTGATCTAAACAACCAAGACATCAAAGACTGCATTTTCTAACAGGGTTTTGGGGTTTTTTCAGTTAAATGACATCCAGTTTTTCCTCTGCACTTTCCTCTTTGTCTCACGCCTTTCAATTTTCCCATTTATTTAAAATCACATTAAACCTACAGCAAAAAAGAGACGTGCAGTCCTAAATGCCTGGTTGCATGACTCTCACAGTGGCAATCCCCAGTTCAGAGAAGCCAACAACACCTCTCTGAGAGGTCACTTCATTTTCAAATAATCATCAGCTTCACAGCACAGGCAAATGAGTCAAGATATCCTCTAATTATCAGTAATCCAAAAAGGACTTGAAGAGATCAGGAAGGACAACTCTGATGGACCGGCTCTCTGCTGCTGGTTTTGTCCTGATTTCCACTGCTTAACAGAGTTGTCCCTGACCACGTGAGGGCACACCTGACAGTGACACTGCCACACATTAATGTATATCCTTTAAACCACAAGGTGGTTTAGAGATGATTCACTTCTATCCTGCCCCGTGTGACAGCAGCTTCCTGGTGCCATAGAAGCTCCTTGGTGAGCACTGCTGGCTGACTCGGCTTCCTGAGGCTCTGCAGCACTCATTCCTTCAGCTCCAGCCATACATGCAAACTCCCTCTGCAGTCACATTAGATAATCTCCGGGTTTCTCCACTGCCAGTTGTTTGATGCTACATGAGCTGCTGAGACTAAAGTTTAACCCTGTTTTGCTTGCTGGGACACCTGGAAGCCAGAAGAGGAGGTAGCAGCAATCCACAGGTGAAGAGCTGAGGGAGAAGTGGTTCCTTTGCAGGTGAGCAGGAACTTGAAAAGTGCAGAAAACTGCTGGCCCAAGATAGGAGAAACAGAGAGGCCCAAATGTCTAAGGGACTAGGCAGCCCTGCAGGGAACCTGAAACCTTGATCGAAGGAAGAATGGAGACCTCTTCTCAGTCAAACCTTTCCAAGCCATCCACATCACAGCTTGAGAGACACAGAATGCTGTGGACA
Source organism: Dryoscopus gambensis (assembly GCA_013389985.1). Classification (NCBI taxonomy): domain Eukaryota; kingdom Metazoa; phylum Chordata; class Aves; order Passeriformes; family Malaconotidae; genus Dryoscopus; species Dryoscopus gambensis. The sequence continues at coordinate 79,428 of WEIT01026125.1, read as the reverse complement.
ATCTCCTATGTTCAGACTCAGTCCAAGTCATCTGTTGACACACAGGTCAACAGCTCAATAGAGAGTTAAACTCATGGGTGGGAGAGGGGGGAAAGAGATCTGAATAGTTCAACACCTGGAACACTTTCAGCACTGAGAAGTATTGGGTTACAGAACATCTTCACACACCATGACGGTGTGTGCACAAACTCACCCTCTTCCTTCTCCCATTCCCCTTATGCTTGCACAATTATTTATTTAAGATATGTGTTGCTCAGAGGAAGGACCATCTGCTTTCTCATCTCACAGCTGCTCTTCTGTTATCAAAAAACTTAAAATAACCAAACTCTGTCTTTATGGTAAAGCACATGTAATATAGATACATGGGTCACCTAATTGTTTTTCTTTCTGTGGTGAAATTCATCTGTTGGTGTTTATTACAGGTAGCATCAAAAGACCTTGTCCTAGATCAGGATCCTGCTGAAGTGCTGCTGTCTTATTTTCTTCTTTGGTTTTTCTCTTTTGCTTGTTTGTTTCCTTATTCTCCAGAGATAAGGTTAGAGCACAGTGTATCCTAGTCTGCTAGGACTGCATGACCACAAGCCGTGCAACACAGCCAAATCAGACTGGGTAACTCAGAGAGCTCAGTCATTGTTTCTAGATGTCTACATCTAGGACAAGGAACTCCTTCCTTGCAGTTGAGCTGAATAAAATCTGTAAAATTGCTGCAATGGCAATTTGAATTCTCCTGTTTTGCACAACTGCAAACAGCAGAAGCCCATAGGAAACACTCATAGGAGCGCACACAAATCAACACCTGCACTGTCTATTTTGAAAACACTATAAATAGGCAATGACCCAAATGTAACCCGGCTACAGTCTGAACCACTCAGTCTGAAGGTTGACAATTAAAATTATACTAACCCAAGAAAACTACCAGAGAGACACTCCACCTTCATTCAGACTTCAGTCCTTATCTAAGAATGCCTCTTACACTTTTTTTTTCCAAATGAACTGCGCAACATGGCAGTATTGATGGCACTAATAAACACCTGAGTACACATATTCTTAATAAATGGTTTGAACGTGGAAATTGAAAGTTCCCCATTTACTTAGACATATGCACCTTCTTTGTGGTTTAATAAAAGCAATAAAGAAACTGAAGTCAGGGTTAAATAAACAAGCTTATTAAACTGGAACAACCATGTTTATGAATAATAATTACTTTTAAAGGTGTCCTGAAGGTTCCTTCACTGTTTCCTTCACTGGCCAAGCTTCAAGATCAATGATTGACACCATTTTCTATTTTTTCAACACTTTCAAACTTCGCGTTGGCACAGGATCATCAGGACAATGTACTGAATTGTTTCACTCATTAGTAATAATAATGATCAGATTTTTTCCCCTCCATACTCATTACACATTCTTCAGTGCTGCCCAAATCCCCCATTTTGTGGCTATAAAATATGATGTGTCAGGGTGAGAAAACCACCCTATGTATAGGATAGGCAATTGATAGTTTAAGAAATGATAGTGTGGGGACTATGGCATTAAGAACCGTATTAATGAAAATAACAACATACTCCTTATGAGAAATGTGCATTTAGAATGTATACTGGTTAAAGCAGGGATTTACTTTTTATTTTCCACTCATACAAATGCTCAGGGATTTAGAATCTTTAGTGCTCTTGCTAACATAAGCCAATTGCAAATGTAGTGAAAGCTGCCCCAAGACTAGAAGCCTCTCTAAGCAAGAGACTTTTCTGATCATGTGGAGCGAGGAAGGAGGCACTGAGATGCTGAGGTACGTTGCCTAATCTGGTCAAGAAATCTGTGCTAGAAATCATTTCTGAGTTACGCAAGTAAATATAAAACCACCTAAAGGCAGCTGAGAGGGAGTCACTCTATGCAAGCAACAAATTCATTACCATCACCAAAAAAGTCACATGAGCTGCAGGTGTCACCAGACATCAGAAATGCTTATTTCAGAACTTCCTGTTTGAAATGGAAGGCATGTCCTTAAAATGAAAGAGGAAGAAGAAGCAAGTCATTCCCCAAACCTCAAATATTTTTCTCCAGATGATATCTACATGCGATGCCTACAAGCAGGATTGGGCATCATGGGCTTCCCTCAAACAACACTGCATAGGGATATCATGAACTCATACTGAATGAGATGCCCTTGGGTCCCCATTCCGAGTTTTTCATGCTCAGAATGCTTGCCCTAGACAGTGAAAATCTGGGAGTCCCTGAAGTACCTAACACAGAATTTGCATATGATATTGACCTTAGAACAAAAGGGGACCTTCTCATCTTTCCTACACTCTCTTAAAAAACCCAAAACAATTTCCTTGTGATTTTTGTACTTGAAAAAGACAAAATGCAAACAACCTGCAGCACTGAAAACTTTTGCCAACATGGAAAAGCATCATGTCTGTTCACCCAGAAAAAAAAAACAACTCAGAAGTGAAATCATTCAATCTTTCCGTAAGTTCCTCTGTTGTTCACAATTAGTTTCAAGGTCACGAAAAATCTATTATGACTAAAGGCAATAACTAATTAAAAAAATCAAATCACCAACAAAAAAACCCTATCAATTTTCTTGAATACCCCAGTGCCTCTACTGACAACAGATCTTTACCACCATATTCCCTTTTATTTTTAATAAGCATTTAGCTGTGCCAAGGTCCTGCTACATTTCATACATTAA
>WEIT01026125.1:48868-76699 GCA_013389985.1 Dryoscopus gambensis | reverse complement strand
AAAAAAAAAAAAAGAAGAAAATCTCCTCCCAAAGCAACAGAACTGTGGTTTGATGAAAGCCACACTGTCAGACACATATAAAATCTCAATAACCTCATCAGTAAAATGGCTGCTTAGCTCCTATGCTGGGAGGAAAGTTTTAAGATGGTGATGGATTCGTTGAAGATGATTAAAACAATGAAATAAATCTGGTGCTGGTGCAGGACAGATTCAGGGAAGACAGAGACACATGCACCACACAGTTTGTTCCCATCTGCCTTGCAGGGTTATGGCCAGCCAAGCAGATGCAAGCTGGGTCTGTGCAGAATATATGGCCACCACAGCTCTGCTTTCCATGCCTCACACTCCCTAATTCTTCACTAGACAAACATTTGGACTTGACCCTATGGCTGGGTATATTCTCCCCCAAACACAGATAACATCAGATGGCGACAAAAGCACCTCTTACCTACTTCACTATGGGTACACAATCTTTTTCTTAAGTGTGGGTATCTAGTTCTCCCTCTCCCATCTTCTTTGACTCCTTCTCTGCTCTTTCTTCCTCTTCATCCTTCTCTCTCATTCTTTCCTCATTCCCATACCTTCCATCTCCTTTCTATAAATAACTTAAGCACTATTTGAACACAGATGTTGGCAGAATTAAAGACGAGCTTAGATGACCAAGAAATATCCACACCAGACAGGCGTACCAGAACAACTTTATCAGGAAAGGAAAGAATATTACTTTGTTCCATATTGCCAAGGTATCCCAGACTTTTTCTGAGCTATATTGCAAACAAATGAACGATAAGGTTTTCGTTGAAACATTTCACATTTCAATGATTATATCAAAAAAAGTGGCCACATTTTCACTACAACACCAGAAGAGATGAGTTTACTCTCTTTACAAGTCTGCATGTGTACGAGGACATAACAAGGTCTAGCACACTCTTGTTTCATTCACTTATGAAATTGTTCTGACAGAGGTGGGAAAAAGAAAAAAAAAGACAAGCTTTCCCTCCCTTATCACATATTTTCAAACCTCCTCATATCAGCGTGTTCCTGGGATACAATAATATTTTGTATCCTTTTATCATTCCTGTGGACATAATCTTTATCACAGTTTGGCAAGGCTTTGCTCTCTGTGCCTCTGCAAACAGGTATAGCTCATACCAGTGGAAAAGCAGCCAGTGACAGAACTGAAGCTGCAAACCTCATAGCTACAGATCTATCTCAATCCCGCCAGTGGTCTCAAAGCTCACAGAGAAAATACACAGACTGCACACCTGTTTCTGGTTAAACGAAGAAAATTGGATTTTTACCAGTTTCACTGCCACATTTTACACAGCTCTGTTTTGTCAAGAGCCACTAATGAAAGAGCTTAGCAGCAGATAAAGAACATACAGTTTTGACTGAATTCATGGATTTATCTAAAACATTTTCCAGCCAGAATTATATTACATTCTTTTCAGAGCTGAAATAGGATTACAAAGCATGGAAATGAATGTCTTAAAATACATATCTATATTATTGCATATGACTGAGCAGCTTCGTTAATAAAGATGTCTCTAAAGATTTCGTGTTTGCACAAAGTCTTGGTGAAGATTTAAATATAGCGACATTCATATCTGAATATATATCTATATTCATTTCAGCTGGCATTTTGAATGGATGCCCTAGGAAAGAACAGAGGGATTTAGCAGTTCATAGACTAAGACATAACCCAAGTGTTGACATGGAATTTCCTTTTTTGTGCATGTCTCATGTGCACATGACCAATGGCGTGGTACTTGCCCCACCAGGACTCTTCTCCAACACTAGGTCTGTGTGTTACAGAGGCTGTTAGAGGTGTTACTGTGCGGCTGAACTGCACTGGAGATGGTTGGGCTGACTACATACTGTGCTTGTGGAGGTCTGTATAAACACTTAAAACAGACAGTGCTAGCTGTAAGATGATGCAGCTTGAAGACCTGGAGGTCTTCCTGAAAAGTCCACCTAATCTTTCAGTGGTGCAAGAAGAATGAAACTTCTGAAAAACTGAAGAGAAGTTCTGAACCAACACACAGCTTTTAACTGAGACCAATAGAGGAATGTGTTAAAAAAAAAAAAAAAAGATGGGATGAAAACACGAGTCCCAATATCAGAGAAGTAGAGCAAGCTCTCCCCATAAAACTGGAGAGGCAAACTCTTTCCCAGAGACACATGTAAGGCTACCTGGGCAGGGCAGTTGCCAGCAGACACCTTCCCGTGCAGCCGAGGAGTCAGAGCTGACTAAATAACGTGGTAACCACATCATTTCTTTGTCCACACAAACTGCAGGAAACTTGTGTGCCTCGAGCGCACTCGCCAGATGGGATAATTAGGCTCAGACAGATCACTGACCTTCCTAATAAAAATAACCCAGAAATAGAGGTTGACTGAAGAAATCTGTGTCATGTTACCAAACTCCTAAACAGTCTGTGGAAAGCCATCTATACTGACTCACCCAGCAGCTTGGTGTTCCTGAGGTGCATCTTGTGAGGGCACAAATCATTTGGTTTGGGGCATTCTTAAGTATTTCTTGAATTTTCTTTATGGAAAACATGCACTGAGATTTCACTGCTGGGAACTACTCAGTTGTCTTTCTATGAAAATGATGAAAGCACATATACATGCATTTATGCTAAGCTATTCTCTCTATAATTATCACTGAGGCTGGTTTCTCACACTAAAACAATTTTGGAGAAGTCAAGGCTTTCGAACAGCTCAAAATGCAAATGCCATTTCACCTTCCATAAAGAGAAGGCATGACACCCATTTAAATAACATCATTTTATCTGGAATTAGAAATGTAAATATAATCAAATAATCTGATGCTTGAAAATAAATTCATTATTTTAGAGTTTCAAAGGCCGTATGAGACACCATGCTCTCCTTGAAATCAGGGAGGTTTCCATCCTTTCCCCATCAAGTCCATTTTTCCTTCCTTGATGTGTACCACAACGTTTAAACCCATGTTGATGAATAACCAATTCACACAAGGCTACTCTGTTATTTTCCAGGCATTGTCAAGTCATGTAATTCTCTTCCATGTCCTAAACCAGAAAGGATTAGACACAGTGCCAATTCTTGCTAAGCACAATCTGCTATGAACAAAGCACACACCGCAAGCCCAAACACAAGCAATTTTGCAAGTTCACAGGCAGAATATAATGGCAACTCCTCCAGAGGCCCATCACTCCCATGGAGATTAGGGCTGGCTCAGTGAGCTGCAGCAACTGGCAGCATCTTTTCTTGTACACCCATGGCCTGGAATCCTCAAGCAGACAAAAATTTAATATATCCAGAAGCTTTCTACGGGCACAGCCTACAAACACATTTCATACCCCAACACAGACAGGCAGCTTCCCTTGGCCATGCATTGGACACCCTGACATGGGTGGAGCCATCTTGCTATTTGAGACTTAGATCTATATATATATATTTCCACAAAGAAAAATTAGGCATCAAGGGCTAGTCCTCATTTTAATAAACACATATATTCCAAAATTCAAAGTAACTAAATATTGTAAGTCAACTCAGAGCAAGATCTGCCTTTTACAAACAGTGCTTCTTTGGCTGGGGTATTCAGAGGAGATTGAAGGGACCTACACCAAAATTAGAGGCAGGGCTTTGGTAAGCAAGTTTTATGTCTCTGATTCCACAAAGGACGCACTCATACACATGGACACCACTTCCTATATATCCAGCTGCTGATGTGCAAAAGCAGGGAATCACAACAGAATCTGTACATTTAAATTCTGATCGCAATCCCTGACTGAAAATTATGTTAACAGCTATTTGATTCGAACTCTGCTAAAGAAATAACTCACAAATTTGAAAAGGAACACAGATTTTTAATTATAAAGCAGGCAAGTAAGCAGGGAGGGGAAAAGAGAAGATAGTAAGTCAAATCATCATGTTACTTATCTCGAGGTAAATCAGCAGTCACTCCATCAAAACAAGAGATAACAAGAATGTACGAAATGACTCAACCCAACTATTTAAGCTCCATATTTTACTCATTTTATGCAAGTCCCACCTGTGTCACAACCACCCACAGCTCAAATTTATAGACATTTCGCTGCATGGGAAGAGATTTGATCTTAAAATTACTTTAACGCTGACCTCTAGTGACAACTGATGGGAATTTACCGTTTTATGGGCCTGCCCATTTGGGAATGCATCTTTGGGCTTCTCTATAACTACAGAGCGTGCTCCAAATAACAGGTACCCCCACTGCAAGGTGTGTGCAGTCAAGGAGAGACCTTGAACTCACAATTATTAGTTACAGTCACAGGTGAATTAAGGGTGATTCACCACAGAGTGTAGAAATTTTATGATTAAATCCAAACCTCTGTTTCCACTTACAGAAAAAGAGGAAAAGGCAACAAAATACAAACACTACATTTTGAGTCTCATAACTGTAACAAATGCATCACAGCATCAGCTAGGCACAACTTATGACAGATAACTGCCCACATGTTCAGGCAGCCAACCATAATGTCATCTTTCATCTCAGGGATCATAATAACAAGGCAACCTCTTGTCCCCTTGTGCTCTGTAGCAAAAGCAGCCCTGCAGCTTGAGCAGACTTCTGCAGCTTTCTCTGCTAAACAAGGGTGTGATGGCCTGTGGGCCCTCCCGGGCAGCATTTCACCCACACACCCATTGCACCATAGTCCAGATGGAAGGATACGCAAGTTACAGCAAGTTACCGACCACCTTGTCTCGTGAAAGCAGGGAGGAAATGACAGCTGCCACTCCAAAATCCAGCCCACTTTACTGTCTTTGCATGCAGAATTATAGAATAGTTTGGGTTGGAGGGAACCTTTAATGTTCATCTAGATTAATCTCCCTGCCATGCACATCTTCAACTAGGTCAGGTTGCTCATAGCCCCATCCACCCTGACTCTGAACACTTCCAGTGATGGAGCATCAACAACATCCTCATCATAAAAAATTTCTTCCTTATATCAAGTCTAAATCTATCTTCTTTTAGTTTAAAACCATTACCCCTTGTCCTATCACAAGAGCCCCAATTAAAAAGTTTGCCCCAGTGTCTGGGAGGCAAAGTAAGAGGCTCATGGCCATGGGCACTGCAGACAGTTGTTTCATAAGGCTTTCAAAAGTGGGAAAAGCTTTCATTAAGATTGGTGTATGATGACACTTGCAGCATGTGTTTGTATATATATATATCTGTGTATATACAAACACACACACTTTGAAAGAACATGCTTAGCCAGGAGGCTAGAAATCTGCCAGCTGGAGCCCAGAGGATGAGGAACCCCCTTTGGAGCTGATCCCACCTTGGGTTGAATATAAAAGGGCTTTATGTTATCTGAATATTTAAAGTTCTCTTTTGCATTGTCCAGATGTTGTAACCCATGTATGTCATTTACATGGACAGGACTGGTGTCAGAGGAGATTTTCACATTCTGTCAACTGTCTGCTCCAAATATTTGTCTCTGGTAGAGTCCTCAAAATGGGAGTTGAGAAAACTTCTGCCTTCCTGAAAGCTTGCTTAAAGGACTGTAAAAAGTTTCCAGACTGCTCCTCCACTTAGCTGATAACACAGGGATTTTTATGGAAGCATCTTCTGGTGCACAGCCATGGCCAGGTGACAGCACAGACAGCAGTAGAGTCAAGGAGAGAGCCCCAGGGCCCTGAGGGAGCATGCACCACAACAGAACACGGAGCCAAAGACTAATCAGTCATACCTAGGCACAAATACAAACCCATGTATTTCAAGATAATTGACTTGACTCTTCAGTCATTTTGACTGGAAAGAATCAGCTGTCACAACAAACTTATCTAAGAAGACTGAAGATAAAACACTCAGCTGATGTGAAATTAAAAAGTCCTCTCATGCTGACAAATATATCACCTTCTCACAATGAAGACTGCACAATGGTTAAAACCTCTCTGCCGAACAACCTGCCAGCAAGAAAATCCAAAGAAGTGTTTATTTTTCAGCACCACAGGCATATAAATGGTAGACTCAATGAACACCTGCTTGCCAGCAAGCCAGGCAGCCTTTGGCAGCAAACCTACATCTTCCTTCCCCAAACACTTGGACCTGAGGATTCTTCCATGTCTTAGCAGCTTATCTAATCACAGCAAAACACAACAGTCACATGAGAAGGAAAGCATACCTTATTTAAACACACTGAAATCAAGCCCCAACTTGCAGATTTAATGTTTAGTCATTTACAAACTAAGTAAATGAAGCTTCCTCATGTATTCCAACCGCATGTAGGAGTGCTTAAAGACGTACATGTACAATTAGATTTAATTATCTAACGGGGTTGGGAGGGGTAAGAGTGGAAGGGAGAGAGAAAGGGGGGGGCAGAGGCTAAATAATGGATACAGAATTGCCTCTAAGTTGTCATAATCATCACCTAGCTGGGGCATCAGCACAAAGTGGTCTTAAAAACAATCATTCACTCATGTAAGTGGCTGTCAAAGCTCCATCTAATCCATTCATTAACAAAATACTAGGTTAGCAAGCTGCCATGGCCAGAAGATAATTAGTTTTCATTGTGGGGTGGCACATTCTGTATCACACTGACATAATAAATAACTCCATAAACTGCTATAATTTATTTGCTTCTGAGCCTTTTTTTTCCCCATTAGTTCTTCAGCAGATTGTATTAAAAATGCACAAACTATAAATACAAGAGTCCTTTGACCAATCTCAGAAATCTTAGACAGCATGGGTAGCTATTATACAAGCAGTTCATGGGTGACTTGCCTTTAGGTCATTTTAAGAAAGGTTGATAAGAATAGCTGAAAGCAGACCATGCCAAAAAGGCATCCTCATTAGGTCTCATCTCCATCATCTACGTGTGCTGAGTAAGGTGCTATTGTGGCCCAGCACACAAGACAAGGATTGTGCAGTGGTTGTGTGGGAAAAGGATTGCTGCTGTTCTAACAACCCCTCAGTAGGTCTGTCGTCTTGCCTTAACACCCATCCAGGATGGGTTTGGCCAGGCTAAAGTCAAGATAGCCCAATTCTTTTTCTGCAAAGTACTTCAAAAAGAAGCAGTTCACAAAGGAAATTGTAAGATATGGACAGTAGAAAATAAGGATACATTTCTGTTCACATGAAAATTAGCAGGTTTCTGGGAGACTCTGCAGCATGTCACCCCAGGCAGTTTCACTGTAGCTAGGCTAAGGCATTTTATTCCTTCTATCAAAGACACAATCTTTATTCTAATCCTCGGAAACCGTGTATCAGCACTATCTTCTGCAGTGAGTTCATGGGTTAATTACATGGTGCTTTAAAGACATTATGTACAATGCTTTTTGCTTTTCTTGCTTCTTCCTTTACTTGTGAGCACAAGGAAGATTTTCATTGGTGCTATCCCTCTCCCCCGGTACCACACTTTATAACACGATTTTTAATTCATCCGCTATCACTACTAGAGACATCATCTGTTCTCACAGGGGAATATTCAGCTTTCTTGCTGCTCTTCTCTGTACTTCTGCAACCTCTTCTTGCCGAGTGCTCTGCAAACATGGAAGATTACACAAACCAGGTGGGAGGGACCGGTCTCCAAATAACAGCGTACCTGTAATAAATGCAAGCCTCTCTTAATGCAGCCTGACAGATGCTTACATACAGTATTTCACATGGATATGTAAACAAAACTGCCAGAAATCTTAACGAAAGGCCATCAAAATACCCCAAAAATTTCTTTCTCTTCTTAACACATGGTTTTGCCAAATTTCATTTACTATTGTGCTGCCTTGTTGCTTGGCTTCATAAGACATTATTAGTGGTCACTACGCCTTCTTTCCTTTCTGTCTTTAACAGGAATCATTATTTGCATATCTCCTCCCAAATTGTCCATCTTAACCTCTGACTTCCCTTTTGAATTCAAAATGTTCGAGTAGGTCTGACATTGTATTATCAGAAAGGAATGGAAACTATTTTGGAGCATAATAAGTAACAATGCCACTTTTTCTGGAAAAAGCAATTAACATCACAGTTCAGTGAAACTACCTCTGAGAAAGGAGATAACACTGCAAGTATTTGAAACACAGGAGGCCCAAAAACAATTGTTTGGATATGGATCTTCTTTATTGAATGCTATTCACCAAACAGTATTTTGAATCCTGTTACAATGCATTGCTTGTTCTTTTCTTCTTGCCACTGTTCCATCTGATCAATTCCACTTGAAAAGAAAAAAAAAATTAAATAACATGTTGGGTGAGCACACAGTGAAGATATAGTTATCTTTTCTATGGATAGTAAAAATTGTGTGACTTGCTGCTTGAAAGTACTTCAAAGAAAGATGGTCAGTAATCAGCAACAGTGAGAAGAAATGATGCAGGAGAAGAAACACTCATCATCCACAAGACTGTGAGGTAGCTAGAATTTATGCATGCAGTTTTTTAATGGGCCCCTACCCAAGGGCTAGCAGCATAGAAATAACCAAACAGAGCTGAAGACTCAGCAAAAGAACAGGGCATTAAGAAGAAAGTGATGTTTACCAGGAGGAAGTCATTCCTCTAACGAAAATTTAACAAGCACCAGTGTAGGCAACAACAAAAAAAAAAATTACAGTTTTCCTAAATGAAAATAGCAATCAAAGTTTTTGATTGCCTATCAGCTTTGAAATGCTAATCATTATGGTAACTGTGTTGGTGAAGGTAAGGAATTACTTAAAGTGTGTTATTTTCTTTTTTAGGTGTTTTTTTTTTTTAATCACTGCTGCTCTACAGCTGCACATGCTCAAGGAAACAAAACTGTATGGATAATTACCCCTATGGAAGCAATCCAAACGTTCACAAAGTAAAAGCTCCTTGCACCTTAAAGATCAAGGTTTTAAATTAGGAAAGCAAGTTAGGAATTAAGTCTCCAGCTGATAAAGATGTTTGACCTGCTGGGCAAAGGTAATCTCCAGTGACTTAATTCAGGACTCTCACAGCACACAACACAGGGGGGATCCCCAGTGCAGTGCTTTGAAACAGTAAGATGCTGCTTAGAGCAACAAGAAAAACAAGCACTGCAATTTTACAAATATTAATAAAAAATAACAGAAGCTTTTAGCCTTTTCCCTAAGAACTCATCATTCCTTTTCCTTCAGAACCCCTTTTCCAAAGAGGTGCCCAAGTCAGCCCCTGGTCAAGCTCATGTCAGGAAAGGAAACAGGTTTTCCTGTTCTTGATGAGATTTTGACTTCATTTATAGATACAGTTCAAGCAGGACTTCTGAGACTGCTGTCATGCTCATCGTGAGACCAACTACAAACTGAAAAGAAAGAGGAGTTATGTTGAGTTTAGACAAACCTGGCATTAGCAATCCTGCACTGCATGGAAAGGCCTTTGCAATTGCAAAGCTCAACCACAGAAAAGCAAAGTGGTAAGGAAATGATATTTAATGAAATCAGCTAATTCCCCGTTTCCATCAACCAATAAGTCACTTGGATCAATTCACATCTTCCTTAATGCCTAAACCTCAACTTCCTATGAAAAACTAAGCAGAGAAAATTACACTGCACTTAGAAGTAAAGAAGATTTTGATTATATCATCACAGGGCAAGTATTCTTATGTGAGAGAGATATACTAACATACCACAGCACTTTAATATAAGCCTGCATTTCCCCTCAAAGCCAAGCAAACTCTTGGATGCCTCATTGAACATAATGAAATAGCAATGAAAAAATCCAAAAGAACATAAAGCAAAACGCAAAAGGTGTGTATCTTTCTTCATTGCTCCTTTTGATCACATCACAAAATACTAATCAGCCATGTAGACGTACTACTGTAGCACCTAGCTAATAAACAGCTTCTATTTACAAGCAGGATTATCTGCAAAGAACACAACTAAGAGCTCACATGGACAGTGACAGTAGCTCAGCTAATGCTGGGTAATGAATTAACCTATGGTAACTTAGTCTGGGCCAAGACAGGGTTTCAGAATCTAAGAGCTCACAATTTAATCAAATAGCGTAGCGTTCTACTCATAGGGAATATTATTCCAAGGATGTAGCATACAGCAGGACGCACACAAATATTTCAGACCTTGGAATCCTACATGCCCCCCATATGTTTGCCACAATTTCAGCTAGTGACACATACAAAATTAAAATAGACATCCGATAGCAGAATGGGGGAGCAAAATTAACACTGGGAATATTTTCTGTAATGAACAGCATAGAAAGAAATACCGGACGTTGGAGAAAAAGCAACTCCCTTAAGGTTTGCTTTCTTCAAACAGCAAAGGAATAGCACTGGGGGCAGTGTACAGAGCAGGAGTGGGGCACAAGGTGAGGTCTGGGATCTATTTTTTTCTTTTCACATCCTACCTATCTCCATGTGTATGTAAATAAAACTGAAATATAAACTCAGAAAATTCTTACATGAAGAACTTAAAAATACAAAGCAAATGAGCAAGCAAAACTCCAAAGCAACTGATGACTTCATTTTGGGGAGCATGGGCTAGCTGTTCTGCTAGAAACCAAGCAAACGCCCAAATGCAGCTCTGTGTAACAGAGAAAGAGTCAGGAAAGACAAATCAAGCAATAGCTCACTGTTTACTCCAATACTCTGATGAGTATTGGCACAAAGGCACTTTCCTGTCTGCACCCTAACCAGCATCCAGAACTACACAGGATGGCAGATACGTGAAACTGCTGTGACAAGCACGGTAAGGTACATCAGATACAAGAAAGGTGCTAGAAAATTATTTTCTCCTCCCATCCCAGCACTTCAGTGTTTGTTCTTTTTCTATAAGCACAGTAAGCATGTTCATTTTTCTGCTCCTGAGGCTCACACAAAACTCTGTAAGAAGCCAGGTAGCTGTGACACATGGAAGTTCTAACCTCCATGAGCAACTGGCGGCTTGTTTCCCGCACTCACCTGGGACTATCACCACTAAACAACAGTTTGGGGCACATCATCATCAGCTTTTGCTTCAGCCTTGNTTAATGGGCCATCACCGCATGACTGATAAAATTACATCATCCCATTGTGAGATGCCCCGCCCAGAGGGAGGAACCAAGCATTCCATCCTGGATATAACCTGGGGTTTGCAGCAGCACAAGCAGCCTTTTCCACTGGATTCCCAGAGGAAGACCAGACACTTCTACACCGCCACTGGACCTTCAGAGGAAGAGCAGACCTTTTCTACAGAGTCACTGCTTCAACAGAACCATCACTCCAGGAGGACTGCAGCCACCATTTGATTGGACTGCTGCCAACCCCCCTGACTGTCAGGGGGTCAGGTTTGTACTCTGACTCTGTCAGTGGGTTGTTTTTTGTACCATTATGTTTATTTTATTTTTCCTATTAAATTGTATTTCTGACCTGAGGTCACTCACTAGTTTGCTTTCAAACTAGTACAGCCTACACTAAAATGACAATCCCTGCAAGCAGCTGCCATGAAAGCAGACTGATACAGCAGAATGTAGCTTTGATATATGACTTAAGCATGCAGTATCTGGTAAAAGGCAAAAAACTGACTGCTGAATGCTTTTCAGGCTCACTGTAGCAGCCTATAATGAAAAAATATTGTAAAGTAATATCTGAAAACCTTACAGGATACACTGCTTTTATAGTTTAATAGGTTCTTCTATATCCTTCTACTTAAGTATAAAGTACCACTTTAAATACCAAGGTTAGTGTAATTTCTGATTGTCCTCATGTGTCTGAGCAAAACGATGGGACATTATATACTCAGGGGCAGTTACAGCTGCCTCTTGACAGCGAAACTCCCATCTGAGAGCATTTTGGCCTCTGGGTGGAAAAAAAAATGCACACAATATTTATTTGCAATAAATACATATACACTATATAAACTGATTTATCCTTGTAACTGATGTAGGCTCAGTATAACTAGATACTTTTGCCGCATCTTCAGACAGATCCTTTTCATCCTCTGATGGGTTTCTATACTTAGGAAAATAATTGTATACCCTGGAAATTGACATAACTTGTACACTAAATAAACACTCTTGGAGCAAATAACAGCACTTGCCACTGCTTAGCCATGAGCATGCCAACAGTGGATTGCATATCCACGTGCATACATGCACATCGATGTGAGCTGGAAACAAGGCCTGTATGGTTTTGGCAGAAGGTTTTGCTCAGCCCACTTTGCACTGCTTATCCGTGCGCATTTAAACAGCTTTGGATCTATGTGGAAAAAATGGCACAAGAATAAAATTCTGTGATTTCTGCACAGGAAGCACACATGGCTTATGCAGCCACCAACTTTCCCACAGCAGAGAGAGAAAGTGAGCAGAGGGGTGAAATGAGTTTAAAGGAATTCCTAGATTTAAGACAGCACAGACCAAACTTCCTCTCAACTTCATCAACAGCAGAAACCAAGAGTAAAAACTACTGCAACTAGTTTACCAACTTCATCTACCAGATTTGGAAGCTACTTTAAAAGCTCAATGCAGACAAAAAAGAAGCAAGTCTGTTGTTTTCAATACATGGCTGCCAAAATATCTGCTACAGTTTTTCAACCTACCTGCATAATCTCTAGGCAATTTTAATCACAAACAGCTGTTCGTGCAACTTTAATAGTGTTTTTCTCCCTGAAACGTTCATTCCCCTTAGAACATTAATATTTCTTGGTTAAGAGTCCCATATTATAAATCATTTTGTGAAATACAGTCTATTACAGTGGAGAGTCTATGCAGAAGTTTTTGGTAAGCGGCTCATGCACACAAAAACATGGAGCAAATGTTACCCTGCATACACAAGTATTCAAATGCCTGAAGTAAACACATTAGAAGGGAACAAATCACATTGGTGCATACTGTGTGGGAGGAACTGGGATTAGTTTGAAATGATTTCTTGTTCATTTGGTTATTACTTTTTAATGTACATTCCATTTTTTAAATAAATGAAATACTGTTTCAGTCTTATCAACTAGAATTTACAATCATTTTACGGTACCTATATTTTTACATCTAGAAGAGACCACCACGACCACCCGATTTGATCCCCTCCTTAAAACATAGACTGAAGCAACCACTCTGGCTTTAAAACTTCTGGATTTCATTTGCTATATATAAATTAGCTAACAAAGCATGACTGAAAAAAGTATTTAAAGTGACAATGGAAAGAGGAAGAGAGAACAATCAAAGGCACTGATTACTTGAATTTTACAGGAGTTACATTGCAGATGTTTGTGATAGTCCTGCCTTGCCCTCTACCTGGACAGCAGCATGATGATACTTTCTTCATTGCTGAGATTAAGGCATTTATAGTCAAGGTCATATCATATTTTATTTAAACACACTACAGAAGGACATTAAATTTTACAGGTCACATTCTCCATGGTACTTGAGCAAAGCTGGGGCTGCAGGGAAGAGCAAACAGCCCGCTCACATGCGAGCTGCCAAGGTGCAACTTCTCTTTATCAGCCCAGAATAAACATCCTCATCTTCCTTATGGCCAGACAGGTCTCTCAGCCTCTCTGGATCTTAGAGGTATGGCAGGGGCAACAGTACTGCATCAACCAGCACCATTTTTTAACAGATTTGAGTCCTGAGGTGAGAAAAAGTCCCATACTACGAACAGTAGCAAAAGGGGACAGCAGCTCTGCCAGCCATTACCAGGGTTTTTCTCCCACAAGAGCTCCTTCTCACAGACGGAGCTCCCACTTGCCACTCAGAAGCACTCTGAAGTCTCCTTGGGCCTAAACCCTGTAATTGTACACAAAGGTACTAAAGAAAGTTTCAGCGAGTCAGCCTCACAGCACAGGGATGCAAAACCATCACCACTCACCCTCCCCGGCCACAGCACATTAGGCCTGCACTTCACTAGCAGCAATCATTTCAACCGAATGATGTATGTATTTCAACCGTAACTATGAACACAAATATCAAATAGGGTCCTGACTCATTCCACCTAAGGCACCTGAAATGACTGCAATTGGACTAAAGTCTCCCTATTGCACAGCCAGTAAGAATAGACATCTCCTGCAAATGTTACAGCCCTGAGAACACACTTGATCCTCCGGGCATCAGTGTTTTTATTTTTGACTGTACAGCTATGAGCATTTGCTGAAAGGCAAAGCTCAGCTCTCCCTGCTGTAGACAGAGAAACAACACTGACACGCAGATAGAGAAACGCTAAGAAGGCACAGGATCTGCCTCATTTTATCTGGGGCAATCTTTCAGCCATATAATGAAATAAAAATCTCTTGGGGACCTTAGATGAAAGTGGTTTTTGGTCTAGCAACCACAACTCCCCCTCAGGCTCCACGTGGGTTACGGGTTTAATCTCATCTTCCTGCAAAGACACCGGCAGGAGTGGGGCCACCCTTGACTCCATCGGCTGCTCCGTGGCTGCAGGCTTCAGGCAAAACAGAATTCAGCTGTGTATGCCTATTAGGGCTCTAACGCTGAGAATACAAGTGGAACACACAAGCAAGGTAATTTAATCTAGAGCAAGGTAATTCAGTACCAGTATTACCCCCCACCCCCTTCCACAGCCCCAAATACATCAATGACAAGTACCTGGCCTTTTCTCAATGTAAGGGCAATCATATGCCCATTATCTCTACCCTTAACTCTGCACAAACTGTAGAAATGTCTGTACCTGAATCTGAGGTTATTGATATCACTGTGAACAGGGATGGCTTCCACAAAAGTAACCACAATGCTAATATTGTAAAGCAGGACAGAGGTCTGAACTGGGCACCTGTTACTTAAAGCAACTTTTTAAAGTCAGATTTAACTTTCTAGGTGTTTTTTCCTGTGGCTGGTGCTGATGTTTACCAAAAGCATGAAGCTCAACGTCTCAATCCACATGAGAAGGAAGCCTCTCCTTCAGCCCCCTCTGTCCTCATCCTATTTCCTTTCAAGGCATTTATATGAGATAAACACAAAACAGCTTCCTCAGTTGCAGTGACTTGAGACATAAAAAGCAGGAAAATTCCCCTAACCCCAAGATCTTCTCAGTAACGTGTTATCTTTTGTCCCTGCTATATGCTACTTTTCAGAGCAAATGTTCCTTTAAAGCACCTCGCTGTCCCTGCCCACAAAGGAGAAAATAGTATCTTCAGCTATGGAAGTATCTAGGCTTCTTTTTGAAAGTCAGGATGTGATACAAAGTTTATTAAATACTACACATACAACTATTCTTTAATTCCACAAGTCTTCCATTCACCACTTCTTACATTGAAAGCAAGTCTGTACCTACACACATGCACAGTTGTGTAAGCCCTATGTGCAGTCCTCGTAAGGGTTGCCAGCAACTCTGTGAAAATAGATTGGAGAAGTCAACTATATACCCTCCTTCCCGCAAGAGATAAGGTGCAGTGTCTCACACCTGTCAAGACAGTGAATTCATTAATTTCTAATGATCACAGGCTCACACTAGATCTCCCTCATACTTCTTAATCGGGCATTTGTATATGTTCTTACCAGTGAGAGAGGTAGTCACTCAGCTCTCACTGTTGGGTCACTGCCAGCAATCTGCAGACCAGGCAAGCTGGGAAGGTGTTGTACGTTAAGAAATGTCAGAAAAGGGAGAGAAATCAGTTTGCTTGTGTCCATTTTTAACACACAAATGCTAGTAAGTGTAGAGAACCCAAACTTCACCTCCCACCTCTTCTTGCTCTACTGCAGATCACGACAGCAGTTACCTCACTCATATGCTTTCTATGGCTCCAACTCTCCCACCGATCAGGTTATATGGCTGAGCTCCCTGTACATCTCCCAAAGCTCTTTTGTGTCACTAACATGATGTCATTGATGTCAGTAACAATCAACCGTGAAGCACAACACGATGATTGTTTCTCCAGCTCACATTCACAGCGCATTTGTTCCAGCAGGCTTGAAAATGAGAGGATGAGGCAGGCTAGGTTTTCCTGCTCAGTAGGTTTTTGCTCCAATCTAATTAAAAACATTCAGCAATTCACTGAAGTTCCTAGAGAACTGCACGTGTACCACACTTTAAAATAGAAAAGTCCTTTTTTCTTTTTAAATGCACTCCCCAGATGGAGAGGTTTCCTCAGAAGTTTCTTTGTGATGTTATACTGAAGCTGCTGAACTAGAAAAGTTGAGCTGCTTCTGAGCTATCTTGGTTTTGTTGTAATTGCTAATGGTTTTCTTCTTCATCTAAAAGCTAACAAGCAAAGCCACTGTTGGTTCTCTGACATGCAGAAAAGTGACAGTACAGCTCACTAGAAACAGGCAGCTGTGGTCACCTTGGTCTGAAACTGGGTCAGAGATGCCAGCTCATGGTTATACAGGAGAAATATGCAAGTAATATTAGGGATTCAGAGGTTGAGGACAAGACCATCCTTTTCTTGCTGGCAGAAGTCAGGTAATACAGCTTTAACACTTAGGAGAACAGGCAGCTTCCTCACAACAAAGGGTATGTTTCATGTACGATTTTTGGTAACTTTTCCTCATTTCTGGAAAATGTGTCAGGGAATCTATGCGAACAGCCTGTTAGAGACTGAAATATTATAGTTTATGACTTAAACATTTTCATGAAGGACTTTTAAAACTGTATTAAAAAAGCTGCAGAGAAGACTACCACCCTGAGCGGGGCTCTGAGAGGCCCTGGACCTGCTCGCTGACGAGGATAATATAAAGTAACAACTCAGAGCTGGGGACATTGAAAAAGCACAAGCTGAACACGTCCAGGGTGGAGACCAAAGCCCCAGGGCTATCAGCTGTCAGGCTGGCACAGACCCAAGAGTTGGGGGGAGAGAGCCTTTGGGTGTGTGCCGGAAAAGCCTCTGGTCAGAGGCACAGTGACCGCCCATCCTCCACCGTGCAGAGGAGCCCAGCTGAGGGGCCCTTCACCCACGTGGGGAAAGCTTATCCGCAGCAGAAGGGAGTGGCATGGCCCATCAAAGGGCCCCCGCCCCAAAGGGGTCCCCAGAGATGCCCCCCTCTGCACCAGAGCACCAGAGATGATGCAGCAGATCCTCAATGTTGCAAGGGACAGTGTCAAGCTGGCCCCTGCAAAGGAGGCACGGGGGCATTCCCACCTGCCAAAAACTTATATTAATCCATAGGATTCTTTACTCTTCGGTGTGTGGCAGCGTGTGGCGGCATGGTCGTGGCGATGGGGGACCCTCACCACCAAGAAAACCAGATGGAGGGGAGCAACAGGACGTGGTTGGGTGATATGCTTCCACCTAACCCCTGTCACCTCTCCCTGTCCCCTCAACCCCCATGCACACTTCTTTTTCTATTTCTTTCTTTCTTTTCTCTTTCTTTCTCCTTACCTCTTTTACTATTAAATAAAACATACCAAATTTTTTTGGCATCAACATCTAACCTCATTTGGTTTTAATCTCGTTTTTGGGTATGTTTTGAACCTTCTGAGTTCTTTCCAGTTTATATACAGAGACATAATTTTCTCTGCTCTTCTGGGTTTAAACCGGATCGTAACACAGCCAAGCCAAGCCCTGCACTGCTACACCACCTGAAGCCAAAAGAGAGCCATCACCAGGAGATTGCCACTACTATGCATTGTGTTACTGCTTGTGGGAGAATGTGTGCTGATGGAAGGTCCAACCAGCTCCAAACACTGTTAAGATGACTGGAGAAATCCAGTGGGAAAGACTACAGAGTCTTAACATATTCTGCTTGTAACTCCATCCCTGATATTGAAAA
Organism: Dryoscopus gambensis; assembly: GCA_013389985.1. Classification (NCBI taxonomy): domain Eukaryota; kingdom Metazoa; phylum Chordata; class Aves; order Passeriformes; family Malaconotidae; genus Dryoscopus; species Dryoscopus gambensis. The sequence continues at coordinate 59,098 of WEIT01026125.1, read as the reverse complement.
CAGACCTTTTGCCAGCTAAAGTAATTTTGACCTGGGGAACTGCAGCAGAGCATGTCACACACAACGTCAGGAACATTCTTGCCATCAAACAAGTGCTAAAGGATCCTTCGGACTAGCTAACTATGACATCACCAGCTTCCAAATTCAGAGTTTCTCAGGAACTGTCCCTAAATGCCTCAAAAACGCCTGTCCTCATCTCCAGAAACAAGAGTGCCCTTAAGCTGTACAGCCGAGAACAAATTCCTTCAGGGTTGTAACAACCAATTAAGGGATGTGAAGCAATTACTTTTATATCCATACAAATGAAACTCCTCCAATGCAATTAACAATCCCTTATCATCTACTGTTGAATTTGCAGAAACCATATGCTGTACACTCACTCCTCCTCCAACTTTTCCACAATTTTAATCAGTTTTTTTAAGCTAATGTAATGGAACCTACCTATTCAAGAGAAATAATAGATGTCTGAATATTATCTGAGTATTTTTAAATGTCTTTTTTAATTTTAAATATAATTTCATTTGAGATTTTGCAGCTTTCATTTCTATTAATAAATTATCATTTCTTCTTCATAAGCGATGAGCTAGTATGTCATGTAATTTTTTTCCTCTAAATAGACTGAGACTTTGATCTAATGCAAGCCCTTGCTGGGAATAGAGAGACTTTCTGTCTAATTTAGTTACGAAAAATATTCAATTAAACTTCGGAGTTTAATTCATTTAGTTATGAAAATTAGATGAGCTCAATAAGGTACATTTGATTTGCCTTAAGAAAAAAAAAAAAACAAACCAAGAAAAGGAGAAGAATATCTGAAAGGGAAACAAATATGAATGGAGAACAAAAGTAGCTTTCCATGCTCATGTTGAAACGTGGATAACATGAAGAGTGAGTTCCATTTTGTGTGCCTATATAAAACACAGCCACAATGAGTTCATGCAAGTTTTATATCCAAGAGATACATGAACAGCTGCTATTAACATCCTAATTGTCTCTTGGGTAACAAAAAGCTCCATAGGTCACTACTGTGGTGGCTAAGTCCACATTACATCCCCTGTGTTACTTCAAAGTGGTCTCTCCCCACACCACTGTGCTAGAAAGTTCTCCCTTTGCAGAGACCCCACTGGTCCCTGGTCCTCTCTCCCCTCCCCTCCCTTCTCCCATTGGCCCCCGTTACGTCACTCAACCCTGCCTCTACCCCCCAGCCCTCAGACTACTGGCTTCTGATGCTCTGCCTGCCCCTGGGACCCTTCCGGATAAGACCACATTCTGTGTTCTTTGCCTCCATTCCCTTCGAGTGCGTTGGTTTCATTAAATGCCTTGGAATTGCACGCAGAGAACCCCTCTTGCCTTTTCGTCTCCGGTTCGCGCACAGACCGTGTGCGTGAGTGGCTGCTCGCGACCACCTGTGAGGGTGAGATCGTGTGGACATGTGGGTGCTGGCAGAGCGCCACCTAAGCATTCCCATGAGGGACCCCATGGAAAAAACGCGGCATCAATCCACCAACGCCCCCACCACTGTAGGTCATAACTGAGTCCATCCCAGTCAAGGGAGATCTGATTCCTCACAACAGGATTGCACCATCCACACACAACTCTTCTCCATCTCCATTCGAGGAAAAAAGAAAAGCATCTGAATTATTTTCCAAAAGCAGAACAGAACAACATGGATCTCTCCAACAGAGCCCTCCTCCTACTTTTGCAGCCATCACTCACCATTTTTGCAGATGGGACAGCACTGGTCGGGCTCATACACCGGATCCACACACTCGGTCTGGGGACAGGCTGAGACCGTGCACAGCACCTCACCGTTGGCTTCACAGCGACACCTTTCACACGGAGAGACCTGAAACACAAACCCAGTCACCCTTTAACTCCTTCACATAACGAACTCCTGGAGTGTGCAATGCCCACCTTCTCATCTGCAATGTTCTTTCCTTCACATCTTTTTCCTCCCCATTCTAAAACAAATGGGTTTTGTGGCCTAAATAATACAGAGAGCAAGACTGCGCTGCAAAATTACAGAACCACAGCAAGAAAAAAACCCCAAAACAAAACAGGTTCTTCTCTGTAGCTACACACCAAACGGGAAAATCAGAGGGATGTTGAAAACAAGAACAGTGAAGACTTTTAATACAAATAAAACAATAATTACCTTACTGAATTTCTAATGAACTTCCTGAAAATTAAGTTCATAATCTAGTTTAGTTCTATTAGAGGTTCAAAATATAATTTAGAGAAAAAATATTGTATTTTAAGAAGAAAAGTTTTGCTAACTGAAGTTTGAAACTTCTTTTAATGGAAAACCACATAATAATTTTTTCAAGTTTGAAAGTATTTTGGTAGCAGGAAGTCACATTTTTATTGAAAATTATATTTTTCAAAGAGAAGTCAGGAAAAAACCACATCCTTTTGAATTCAGGTATTTCCCATAGGTTAATTGTATTTGGACCATTCTTCTAATACTTGTAACTTTCTGAAAGGAAGTTGAAATTCAAAGAAAGGGGTGAAGGAAAATACAGGTAATCCTTTATACCTATTGAACTGTTACTGGGTTTGAAGAACTCTTACAGACTAGGAATACCATGGGATAGTTACTTGAAAGACCTACTTCAAAGAAATTAATTCCGAACAAAACAGTAGCAAGACTCTCTTTAGTAAAAAATGGACTTTGAAATGTCTGCACTTGCCACTTGAACAATTCCAGTTGTCCTCTTCAGCATTCCTGACCAGGCGCATCACATTACATTACTGACATCCTCATACCATACAAGATAGAGGGAAGCAAGGATGTGACAAGCAATAAATGTTACACCGTAAATCTCATTGCTGCACTCCAAAAAACCACATGGGTACCCATGCTCAGAGCAGCTGAACGTTATTATTAGTGATCCTCTAAATCTATAATCTGTGCAGATTACTGGTTTACTTAAGGAGAAGGTTGTTCTTTTCATGGACCCTTTTTCATTCCAGATTCCAGCTGATGCAGACAACCCCCCATTGCATTTCTCCAGTAAGAATAGAAAAAAATAAAATCTAAAAAAGAAAATAATTATTCCCTATGAAGAATCACCCAGATGTCTAACTTGGAGATCATCTGCTGCTTCTCCCCATTTTTTAGGCAGCCTATCACATTTTTTCCTCAAGTCCATTCTCTGCTTGCTTTCCTCTCACATCCTTCTCACTTCCAAAGTTCAAACATGCTGATGCTTGCACAGCATCATCTCCAACTAAAAGCTCATTCATGCTTTGCTACTTCCCTTCCCACCTGCCAAGGCTGTTATTTGCTTATGCACTCGCATATCTTTCACGCCCTCCCCTCTGCTTAGAAAGCCTAAATAGGGTCTCTTGCTGTGTTGCTTTCTGCCTTTATTACCATTATTTATTTCAGGTTTCCTTTGCTAGCTACTCACCTCGTGTTTTCTCTTTGCTTTACACTCTATCAAGGATAACACCACAGTGTACATTTATAAAATCCTACACGGACGCTGACAGCCCAGTGCAGCAGATCTTTGTTACACGCTTTGGGACAACTTTGCTCTTTAATTCTTTTTAAACTGCCACATTCACTTCCAGAGCTGGACTGTCAGCAGATGAGGAGGTTTCTGATCCAGTGCTCAGAGTTGAAAGGCTCAGGTATTTCAAGTAATCACTTGAACCACATGTGAAGTTTTGAGTGTCAGCAAACCTGAGCTCCTAAGTATTAAGTCAATAATAAGAATCCTTCCCTCTAGAGTTATATCCAGAAACAATACTTACTAAATTACAAAAACATGTTTTTTAACAAGGACTGACTTTTTAAAATCTTGTTTTTAGGTAATCCTTCTCCATCAAAGATACCAGAACTCAGTTCCAAAGATCAGGATCAACAAGGCAAACCTACGGCTTTCAAGCAATTTTAACACTTTTTGCCGTGACTTGGAAAAGATGCAAATTTGCCAACCATCGAAGTTCAATGAGACCAGTAGCTACAACAACAGATATTCCTTAGCCCAGGACACTGCTTAGTGGCTGTGTCATTCAATACTGGAAGTTGTGTAAAACCTAAAGTATCTGATGACAATCAGGAAACAAGACAGCACACGGACATTATTCCTAAAAATCTCTCCTCTGTAAAATTTAATCATGTTCTAATTAAATAGGTTTCCAAATTTGACAAAGGCTGAAATTCTCAGAAAAATAAGTCACTTAATGAAGCACTGAAAATACTATTGATTGAGAAACAAAACTGATCTAATTCTTATCTAATAATGATGATTCATAATACACATTTCTGTCCTATACAGCACATACACCTGAAGATTGTATCTTTCATGAACAGAGTACACTGTAAATGTGATACTGCACTAATGAAGACACTTCTAGTGTCATAGATCATGGGATTTCAGGGGAATACTTACACTACACCCTTGGTAAGTACTGTCATCTGTACAACCCACCAATCTCAGTAATGGTAACAGAGATAAGGTCTCCACCAGCTTATTTCTACAAAGCTCTCTTCAGGCATGAAGCAAACCACAGTGGCTGCTAAAATGGTATCAGTGTCAGCCATTATCTGTTCATCTTTGGACTAAACAACAGTGCATTGATCATTGCATACTGATCATCACGATCTAGCAGGAACTGTAGAAACCCCCCACTTTCTGCACCTTAATGGCAGCTCAATACTTGGAGGCATAATCATCACTAGAGAGAGAAAGAGACAATAAGACAGTGCATGTATATAACAGCAGCTAAATAAATCAGAATGAAAAGACACATTTGGTCCTTCATTTCCCCTCTCTATTCACTCAATGCAAGCGCCTTCCCTGCAGCGCAGTTCCTGGTGGCAGTCAATGCAAGGAGCATCCCACCTGCTCCTGGGGGGAACGACCAGCCCAGCAGCACGCTCAGCACTTCTGACATAACCAGGCCGGACTGGAAATAATACCACCTATCAACCTCTCTCTTGGAGACTAATGATACCACGTCTCCATGGTCTACAGACGAAGCTGTTAACTCCATAGCAGCAGCAGTTCTGCCTACAAAAAAACTGCAGGAAGGCAACAAGGGGCAACAGAAGTCTTATGTATTCACCAGGCAGCCATAAAACCTGTAGAAAATAGAGTGCAGATGGCAAAAAAACCCTACTTCTTTAGAATTGTTTAAAGGGAAATTTATGAGCAGAGGTATAAATGGAGTTGCAGACATTGTAAAAGAGCAAATGCACTATGATAAAAACTGCTAAGTTTTCCACTAGTGGGGTGTGGAGAAAACTATAGCTTAGTAGGTCTATCCAGCAGCTTAGTGTAAATTGTTATAATTAGGAAGGGACAAATTATTTGTAGTCCAAGGTAATTTGAGCTTTCCCCTACTCCCTTCCACATGTCAAACTTTATTTACAAAATAAAAAGACATCTAAACCAAACCAACAAAAAAGCTGAATTAAAAATACATAGACAACCTACATGTGGTTCCTTGAGCCTTGAAAACACCTAAATTAAAACACAAAACCCCACAACAATCATAATCCCAAACTTCCTTGCTTTTGCACTGGAATTTTTACTAACATTTTCTTGCCACTTACACAACTCAGGAGAACATGAATGAGGTTACACTGACAATAACAAACATACCAGCCATGCTTTTACTTCTCTCTGCCTTCAAAATACCTCAAAGCTTTCAAAACTCATTTGGGTTTGTTGACTTCCAGATTTCCAAGTAACTTACCCACAAAAAAACCCCAATTTGTGTCAGCAAGGAAATTCTAAAAGACACAAAGCAACAACTTTCAAAAATATAGACCTTTTCCAAAACATTGCACTTCTAAAGATAATTTATGGTTCTTGTAAGACTTTATATGTCAGCCTTCATTTTCAAATTTTACTTGAAAGATTTGGACCACGTGCTTTAGAAATCTCCAGCTTCAGTGCAGAACTTTATCCCCACTGCACTTCACCAAATACAGATTTTGCTACCGGTTCCACTGATATGGATGCTGTGATCACACTGCTATTCTGCCTCACAATACCCACACGGCACCAGGGTGGTGCTGATGGAAACAGCTTTATGAGACCTCATCCTTTCCCTACACCCAAGTTGTGTTTTGTGTTGACATCCATGTCCTTTTTGAAAACAGCAAAACGCATGCATACATGCACACACAAGCAAAGCCTGCAGAACAGACTGCAAATCAAAGAAGAAACACATCAAACCTCCAATTCCCTGGCACTCTCAGATTCTGGCTCCAGCCAGCGCAATTCTTTGCCACACCAAGCCATATAGGAATTTCATATAAGCAGACTCACAAACTTGCATGCATAATTACACATCTATACATAAATGTTTGTGCAAATAATGTCACTTAAATGTTATGAGGTCACTTTTTTCTTGCTTCAGTGATGGCTGCTACTCGTTGCCACAAATAGTAGGTGCAGACACAGAGAAAAATCACATCACTATCCATTTATAACACCCTCCCTGACCTTAACCAAGAGATAGCATATTAGTAACCTCTTTAAGACCATCAACTTTAAACTCACAAAATTACCTTTGAAACTGTGTGCAATTGCTTGCATTTTGCAATTGCAGCAGCAACCTGACTACATCTGCACCTTGTGTTGCCAGACAACTCCACTGATTGCAGTGGCCTGGGCAAACAGCTGCGTTTACAGCTTGTGCTCACAATATTGGAACCAACACTGAAGCTCAACTAAAGAACAAGGTTCTCACATAGGAAAAAATAATCAGGCTGCAGTTCCACTGCCTAATTGTGTCAATAACTTCCCTTGCTTGTCCTGAGCAGATATCCCTTCTCACTCGTGTTTCCAAAGCTGGGTAAAACAAGGCAGTAAGGGAACCAGTGTTTCATTAGAGGAAGATATGAAGACAAGGGCTGAAAGCTGAATGGGATTAAAAAGAAAACTGAAAGCCAAATTCTTTTCAGAACATTTCTGTAAACGTCACTGTTCAACACTCCATTTTTACCAAGGCTGCCAGCCATATTCAAATGTACCAGGGAACATTAAGGTTCTATGCTCACTACACATTTAACACAGTATTTTAGGCTTGCTTTACAGCCATTAATACAACACTACTACATAAAGAGGCTAGGAAATGGAACTCTGTAGAAGAGTGTCAATGAAGAGCAGGAAGAAGCCTTTAAAACTCTGACCTGTGGAGAAGGTGTGGAGAAGCTTCATCTTTTGGCCAACCCTCAAGAATTAAGTTTGCTAGGAAAGGAAGGATCTCACAAGCCAGCTTTGAAAATGTCACACCAACCACCTGCTGTCAGGGTAGCTACTCCCTCTTAAGCAGAAAACTGCCACCCTGGAATTGCATGCAACCCTTGAGGGTGACATGGAAAAAAGGAGGATGATACAATGTTTTCTGCCATACCTTGCAATTCACCAGTGCTCTGCACATTACTGCCTAAAAAGAGCAAAGGGCAACACTGTTGTTTATTATGGAGAAAGTAGTTCTGCTCCGTTATTTATTTCCCCTAAATTGAACAACATGGAAAGACATTATGAACCAAAGTCAAGTTTTCAGGAATATGCAAATACCACAGAGAGCAAATGTGGCAACTTACTTTCAGCCTTCACAAATACATTTTCTCCATCCTGAGAGGGGCTCAGCTTCCAGAACCTTGAACCGCTTTTCATACTCCCCTCAATATATTTAGCATGAAACTCTCTGATGTATTCAGAAATGGGTTTTGGACCAGCCCTGTGTCTACCAGTCATTCACAAGCAAATTCACAAGTCATTCTTAGAGCCTGCTCACAGGTCTCAGCCACAATAAAATACTAAATGGAAAAAAACAAGGTAAACAACCAGGAGACTGGGCCCAGCTCCAAAACTTTTGAGTGCACTGTAACATCTTGCATTTTCAATGATTATGACTTTGCACAACAATGCTAAAAAGACCCTAGTCTAAAAGGATTTCCCTGAAGATAAAGCTTTTCAAGTCCTTTCTTTAAGTATCACTGCAATCTAGACTGCAGACCATGCTGTTATTAAAAAGAAGGCCCATAGTCATTCTCAGAAAGCAAACATTACGCAACCTTGGCAGCACCACTTAAACAGATAAAAAGGAAAAAGACTGTTAAAAAGGAAAGGATTATCACAGAGTGATTACTAGGAATAGAAGTCAGCCCACAAAATCCTGCTTGATCCCTGCAGGGCAGAAGTTCAACAGTTAATAGTTAAATAAGGAAACAAATGTATTGCTGAAAATTTTCATAAAATCCATAACATCACCGAGTAGCATCCTCCCAAGTAGCATTTTTTACTGTAAATACCAAAGGAATTAATAAAGATCAGCACCCTCATTTAAAAATGTTAGAGTATCATAGAGCAGGAAAGGTCATGTTTAAAGGGAATATTTTACAGGACTGCAGAAGTAATATTAACACAAAAATGAAAAGAGGGGGAGACCTAGAACACCCTCTGAGAAAGCAGTTAAAGAACATAATACCACTTTAAACAAGAGAAGAATTCACAAAATGACTTTTGGCTTCAGTCCTTACCATGAACTCCTCTAGGGTCTGGTAGGTTTTCCCTCGGAACTCGCAGTAGTTCTTCCTCTCTTTGCACTGCGGGCAGCACTGCGTGGTGTCCACATGGATGCAGCGAGGGTGGAGCCTGGGGCACTCGGGCTGGATACATAGCGGGCCCTCCTCAGTGCAGAGGCAGGGGCAGGCAGAAGGGCCCGGCGCAAACTTCTCCCCGATGGCATAGACGAAGCCGCTCTCGTCCACGCAGCCTTTCCCACGGTAGTCCGGGTAGGCGTACTCCTCCGGAGGCTCGGGAGTGACACTCGCAGCAGATGCTGGGAGAGATGAATCTTCAGCCACCTGAGGTTCCTCGGGAGCAGCATCCCTTTGCTCTTGCACTTGAATGCTCCCAGATTTACTGCTTGTGCCCTGGCTGTTCCAAGCCTGCTTTTGCTTAGTCCAAGACTCCTTGTTCGAGTAGTTCCTGTTTCCTTTGCTCTTCCAGTCCCTGCTACCCTCCTCCCTCCCGCTCCTGCCGATCTCATTCATTTTTCCTGGACCTGTCTGGCTGTCCCTTGTAGATGTGTGATCCCTCTTTTCCTGGCTCGCCTTTATCTCCTGTTTGTCTTGAGCCTTGGCCAGTTTTTGTACGGGTACGGTGGAGCTACAGAGGGCAACCATGAGGCAGCAGGTTACGAGAAGAGAACTAGAGAGAGCTCCAATTGCCATTGCAGTAGAGCTGGGCATCACCTACTGCATCCCACAGGGGACACTGCATTCACATCGGAGGGAAGCGCTTCATAGATCCACAGTCCCTAGGAAAAGAAGGATTAGGAATACTTCAGCTTCTGCACTTCTTTCCCCCCGCACCCCGCCTCGCCTCCACCGATGCAACATCTCAAACAATATGCAACCTGCCTCGGTAGTTTATGCAAAAGGCAAACAGGCTGCTGCTGCATCCCTCCTCCTCCTCCCCCGCTTTGCCAAGTCTTATAAATAGCAGGGCTCTGGACACGGACCGGGCGTCTTCGGCTCCAAGACAGCACCACGCAGAACTCCGGGCAGTCAGCGTTTGCAAAGGCAGGTGCAGGCAAAACCCGGAGCACTTGGGGGTTATTTTTAACTTTCAAATGACTACATGTGAAAAGAACAGACGCCCGATGAATTAAACGGAGCTCCCCAAAATGCAGCAGCGTCCGGAATAGAAACTACCCAATTGAGTGCTATTCACTGTCTGCACACACAATGATTTTCATTAACCTCTTATTCAGTCTGAAGTACCCTGGTTTGGGTTTCGTCTAAATACCTACCAGTGAGCACGTTTCTGTTACAGACAACTAAAACCAAACACACTAAAGCGAGCAGAGACAAACTACCTCCCTTCCGAACTACCCAAACCAGCACACACCACCACCTCTTCCTCGCCCGTGTTCGAAAGGCAAGGTAGAGCCGCTCCGAGTTTCCGCAGCCGAGGCTCATTTAACCCATATCCTCCAGGAGTTCGGCAGCGCTCCCGGCTCCTCTCCCTGAAACACTGCACGCCAAATCGGAAAAAAACCCCCCCAAACCAAAATACGTACACTATTCCGGCCACGACAAGCAATGCCGCTGCAGCCTCCCGGCACGACCCCACCTCCGCGGTACCGCTCCCCAAAGCCATTTAACAGCCTCTCTTTCTGCCCGCCCGCCTCCCCGGCTCTCGGCGGTGCCACCGCGGGGCACCGCGCTCCGCCCGCCCGGTAGCGCTGCCCGGCCCG
>WEIT01026125.1:24826-38255 GCA_013389985.1 Dryoscopus gambensis | reverse complement strand
TTTTCTACTTTTTCGATTAAACAGAACTGAATAAGATAAAGGAGAAAAAAACAACCTTCTTCTATCTCCAATGCTTTTCTTTTTCACTTGGGTTTAATTTTTCTTTAGAACGATAGAGGTTATAACTGATTTTGGAAAAGAAAATATCAAGCACACCTGAGGTTTTAAACAAACAGTTCCTGCTGTTAAACAAATCCATTGTGATTTGAAGTTGGAAGTAAAAATCTCTGAAGCAGAGGCAAAAAAATCAAGTAGTAGTTCACTGGATCTGTACCTAGACTCTTGCTTTGGTAGTGATGGTATTTCTTTGATATGTTGACTTAGGCTTTTGATAGAAGCAAGATTTAGTGCAAAAGTGTTCACAGCTTTCTTTGCTGCCTTAGTTCATATGTTTGGTTTTCAGGTTTGGTGTTTACATTGCCTTTTAGAGTCTGCATTGCACAGATCACAACTGTAATTCAATTTCTCTGGCTTTTTTTGCTGCAGTGCTCAGGTTATCTAAGAGACAGTTACTCTGTTTTGATATGTACCTGACAGAGATTAATTTGCTAGGAAGTTGGGTTCAAATTAAAGAATAACTTTTTGCCCTTATTCTTAGCAACTCAAGATTGCTGAACACACCACAGGATAAAAGAAGATGCATGGATAGGTGTTGCTCTTTTCACTTGCTAACTGGCATCTGGACAATCAAGGGCTCTTGAATAGTTCGAAATGTTTTATTATTTGTTTGTCGATCTATGGCATATAGGTCCCCCAATTCTTCTTCATTTTAAACAGAGCTTTCAGTAGGGGATTTGGGAAGAAACCTGCTTCAGATAATCCATTAAGTTCTTGTTTAGTGGGAAGAGATTGAGTGTTGTGCTGGTGTGAGGAAACCTCAGTCCCCAAGCTTAATTGATACAATTGCTGGAAAGGGCTGTCAAAGCCAAACAGTCAATTATATCAAGCCTGCAGGAACCTGATGACAAGCCTCAGGTCAAATCTCTCAGCACAGATACATGCCATATTTTGTCAGTTGCACTGACACTGCGTCAGGGTGGGAAGAAGCAGTAATACAGGCAAAGCTGGAGCATCACAATTTGAATTTTTCGTACTCAGTATAGAACTAGCATAAAGAAATAATTAATTGTTTTACCGCTAGTCATCTAAGAGGAATTTGGAAAATAGACCTGAAAATGCCATCCCAGAATTGCATATTTTAAATGTTAGAAGTCAACCAAATCCCACAAGCCCCACAAAAAACCAAAAGAAAAATCCTTTTCCTTCCTCTGATCTTTTCCCTCCCCACACAATAAAGCCTCACTGGATAGGAAAATAAGAGATATCTCAACTCAGCCTGTAGAATTGCTCTGGTGATGCAGCAAGTGGCCTGCCTGGGAGAAAGGCAGGGAAGCAAGAAGGCAGCAGAGGACCAGAGGGCAGGGTTTACTGTGAGGGTTGGGCTGGAACATCATCACACTGTGTTTGCAAAATCCTTTGATTTTTGACAGGTATGTAAATTCAGATAAAAGTATGGTTAGAAATTTTAATGAACTAGCCCAATCTTCTGGTTTACTGTCTCTATTTAAAGTTTTCTTTGAGACCATCACATCATGAAAGGTAGAATATGGAACGATGTGTTCAGGAGGGAGAATACATCTGAGAAAAATTTCTGTGGTGTTTCTGGATCGCTGATGTATAAAAAAGTAAAGTTATTTTCAATTCTTTTTANGAATATCTGGTTTAACTCTCAAAAGCCATACTTCAGTAACACTCTCAGTGTTGCATTTTCATATTGTCCAGACCCACATCTATGATTTATAGATATCAACATCTCTCTCCCCATCAAGGATTATTTACTTAAGTGTGGAGAGAGAAATTCATGAATCAAAGATCACCAGTAACACTGATTCACTCACAACTTTTATGGGCAGTAAACATGAAGTTTTCCTGCACCCTGTGCAATTGCCACAACCCCTGAGTGAAAGTTATTTTAGAGCCACCCAAATACCTTCTGATGAAAATCCCAGTGAAGCAGCTACAACTCCATGGCTGTATTCAGTCTGACTCAATCAATCAGAACCGTTTGACAAAACATCCCATTCAAAAGTCTTCATCCGGCAGAGTGCAGAACTCTCTTGTAAGACTTTCATTTGTGGCAGAAGAGAATTTCCTCAGTTTCTTGCTCAAGACAGACTTTTCTCCTTCACTGAGTGTTCTTCTCTGAGTGTCTGGACTTAGTTGCAATACTGATTTTCTTCAACTGCTCCACCAGATTTGCTCCTGTGTGTGTATAAAATACAGTAAGAATAGAATGAACTTCCCATCTTTCCCATTTCATGCCATACACCTGTCTCCTGTGTCCCAAATCTAAGTACAACCCAAGAGGGCGTGTATGTTCTTGGTACTGACCATAACAGGATAACCCCCCATATATTCTATTCCTTGATTCCTCTTACTGGAGAATAATACATTTTAGTTTTGCAGAGGAAATAGAAGCCTAGGTATCTTTTTGAAACAAGTTACATCAGAAGCTCTTGGAGGAAATGAGGCCATAACGGAGAAGCTAATTTAATTTTTTGTGTCTGTTCGCTGTGAATCTTTTTTTACAGGGGTGCATCAGAGGTTGTGTCTCAAACAAATCTTTGTTTCATAACAAAGTTGATACAAGGTACAGAAATCAGTTCTCAGGATTCAGCCAAGAGTTTTAGCCTCATATGGAAATTTACAGCAACGTGCAGTTTCTCATATCAGCCTTCATTTTAGAAGATTTTAATGCTAACTCTAAGGGTTTCATGGAATCCCTGAGACATCACTTAGCAGAAAAGGCTGACATGATGTGAAAATCTGTAGAAGAAAATCTAAATAATGTACTGACTAAAACGATACTGAAGCATAAAAATGGTAGGCATATAAGAAAAATAAAACACTGTGGGAGAGTCAAGCAGGATATTTATGCCCCACAAATGTGCTGGCATTGCTTGAGGAAACTGAGAAGGGTGTAGATGAGTATAATCCAGCTAATGACACTAATCTGGAGGGGAGAAGGCTTTAGAAGTCTTTTCCAAAAGTCTTTAACTGACATGGGTAAAAAGGAAGGCATTCTCATGAACTAAAAATGGACTAAAGCATAGGACAAAAAAAAGTGGCATTAATAAAGCATTAGTTTCCAAAATGGAAAGAAATAGATGTTTATGCTGGGGTATCTGCACTCTACTGCATTCAAAAGTGATCTAGAAAGTGATTGGATACAAAGAAATTGGTCTGAAGGGTAAAAGGAGAAGCTGATTGAAAACCAATGCAGAGGATTTCTTATCATGAAAAAGATTACCAATAAGAAAGCAAAATAAATTCTGTTTTAGTAAAGGAAAGTAATGAGGGGGAAAAAAATTCCAGCAAGCCCCCAGTGATGAGCTATAAAACAGCTGCTACCACTCAGGAAAGAGATTTTGGCGTTATAATTGATAGATATAAGGCAGTATCAGGTTGATGCTAATCAAATAGGGACTAGGATGTTAGGCATCCTTTTGAAAAGTACAGAGAACTGCCACACATGCAGACTTGATTTCCATCATCTCCCCATGAATAGAGTTGACGGAGGAAAGGGACAGAAAAATATGATAAGCAGGAGCCATTCGCTCAACCAACAAGTAGACACTGTACATACCAAGACTCCTCAGCTTATCAAAGACATGACTCTATGAAAACATGATAGTCAGGAGAGACATAAAGAATTTGAATATACAAAGGTGATTCAATTTTTTCATAATATCATCATTAGAAAGAAGCAAATGAACACATATTTTGACCATACCTTCCATACTGAACAGTGAAATTGATTGTCAGAAGATCTTGTGGATGGAAGTGGGTTCAGGAAACAAACCCACTTAGACTATAACAACAACTATAAACTATAGTGTGCAACTATAAAGTGTGCTAGCTCTACTCTCTCCTTGTCACTAACTGCTGTCCCCTTTCAGAGGGAAAATACCCAATTTTGGAGTTTTAATCTAGCACACAACAGCTGGTTTTGTGAGTTTTTAAAGCACTGTCCAGGAATTGTGCATCCTCCCTCTCTTTCGGAAGCCCAGTGAGGTGCTATTCCAAGAATTATTCTGCATGTTCTGAACTTTTTTCCCCAAAAGTACCTAGTTCCTCTTAAGTTAATCTTATGTTCAGAGTGGTGGGAGACTTCCAGCTTCAATTCAATTTTTGGCAAAATGCAGTACTTCACCTCCAATTTTCTTCAATATGCAGTCTTGTCATTATTCCCATGATCAGTGACTTTAGGATTGTCTCAGAAAGGCTTACAGTGTTCGACCACATAGTAATGTCTATTATTGAGCTGGGAGAAAAGGGTGAAAATGGAAAGGTTTGTCTTTTGTCCCAGTGAGGCAGGCAGTGAACCGCCCACCTCTGTAGGATGAACTAAGCCGAATGGAGCCCATGTCTCCATGTGTCTCTGTTTGCTGGGATGAACTGAGCCAAACGGAGCCCCTGTCCCCATGTGTCTCTGCTGCCCAGCGTTGTTAGTGAGGTAACGAGATAAATCTACTCTTTGCATTTTGGCTGAGGTTTGGTGGTTGCCCTTGGTTACCCGGATGTGTCGATTCACGCATTTTGCAAATTTTCTAACCATTTTTGAAAGCTAGTCTCGTGCTTCTGACCAACTTCAGCCTAACTAAATCTGGAGAGAGATTATGATAGATCGCCACGAAGAAGAATGATATGCCTTTTAGGACTGGTTCTCCTAAATATAGGAAAGGAAAAAAAACCAAAGTGGAATGGAGCAAAAGAATACAGTTAAAACATTAAAAAGTCAGGAGACTTTGATCATACAGAATCATTAAATAGTAAAATTCCATACCTAGATGCAACCAATGGGTATTAAATGTATTACATAAGGTATAACTGACCACTCAAGCAGGACAGTGGCAAAGACTGCATAGTGCTGAAAACGATTACATATACTGAAAGCATAAAATATTCAACAATAGTAGAGCTCGCTTATTCCCAGTGTTAAATATTCAGATATATTTCAAAAGAAAAAGTCATGGAGAGACTTAAATTTTAGACATTACAATGGCATTATGTTAGACTATTTGTTGGAATGATAAGAATTTACAAATGCAAAATTTAATCCCAAGCAACATAGAACCTGGTAAATGTGTACCTGACGATGATCCACACTGTTACCATAGTTTAAAAACCAAAATATCCCCATTTAGGTTCAAAAAAGGAAATTACAAAAAAAGGTATGAGAAAGAAAAGGATAAAATACTTTTTGCTGTCAGGATAACTATTTAGAGCCTCCTTTTTGATGGGCCAGACTAAGTCAAGATTTCCACTCAAGAAGAAATTACTAGAAGGACAAGGAAAACACGGTATACTTTTAATAGCAATGTAAAAGAGGTTAACAGAATTAGTAGATTCTTCAATATTTGAAAATGTGTTCAAATGAATGGAATATGAAACTGGTGATATAAATACGGAACTTCAATAAAATCGAAAATAAATGCTATGCAATACAGAATGTTTTATAGGAATATATTAACACAATATATTTATATAATATACATACACAGAAGTGTTACAAACTATAAAAATACAAAACCATCAAGTTAAATGTAAACCTAGAACAGGACAGACCAAAAAAAGGATCTTTGAGGAACATTTGAGAAAACAATTCAAATCTCCAAGGATGTATTCCAAAACATTAGAAAAACGAATACTATTGAAATGCCAAACAGAAAATGAGATACAGTTGCTGCAGTTGGGGGCCAAATGACCTTGGGTAGATTTCTGTGCCAGAATCCTTATTTACAGGATGTTAATTTATGAAACTATGGCCCAAACTGAAGCATCAGCAAAACAGCCTTTGAAATGAATTTATAAAATTCTTAATAAGAATTAATTCAGAACAGAGTTCTAAGATTTCTAATGAAGTTCCATGAATTCTAAAATAATTTAAATGTGAAATTCCTAGAAGTTAACTACTGTGTTCAGTGTACCACTTATGTTGGTCTTGCAGTCAGAGAAATAGAAGATATTTTAGAATCCCAGTTACATATTTTTTAAAAGGCGTCCAAAAGTACTTATGGATCAGCAATTTTGGTATTTCTAACATTTAAATTATGTGAGGTCTTAATTCATATATGGATGTATAAACAGATGGAAAATATGTTCTAATGAGGAATAAATCATGCCTCACAAATTTCTAAAAATTCTCAAAAAAAAAGTCCATGGAAGTATTGTAAAGAACAATCTACCTAGAGAAGTGGACTAAATTGCAGTTTTCCATAAAAGCTTAGACAAAGTTCTTCACCAGAAGGTGCTAAAAAATAAAGCGACATACAGAAGAAAGGTCTGCTTGTGTACAGGAAATCAGCTAAAAGGCAGGAAACAACATAGACAGGAATGGAAGCATTCCCTAGGGCAAACTCATTTCTCTTTTTCACCATAATATGAGAGATCTGGAAAAGAGGTGAAAAAAGGAGTGACAAAATTTCATATAATGTGACAAGCAGCATTAAAACAAAGGGCAAACAACTGATGGACTCAACTTGAGGTATATTATCACTTAAGAAAGACTCCTGAGGCACTGTTGGTAGGTATTCAAAATCTGCTCTACAAAGCTCACTGGCAGTCAAAAAAAAGAAAAAAAGATAAATACTAGGAACTGTTAGGAAGAAAGAGAAAACAAATAGAGACCATCATTATGACACGTCATAAATTCATACCTCGAATGTCATTATGGTACCAAAAGTACCTATAAAGATAAACATAAGAGCAAAATTATTTTTAGAGTTATTGAATTATTTATATTTCAGATAAAATAAATATTAAAGGACACACCAGTTTAACAGAGAAATTGCTTTTGGGCACAGGGAGCAAGGGGAAACAGAAATCTGTTGGATAACCTAGACAAATCAGAGGGCTGGGCAATCACCAACCAGATTTAATAAGGGTAGATGTGGATTCTGCAGCTGCCATGGGACAACCCTGGATGAATGTACAGACTGGGGAATGAGATGCTGCAAAACAGTGCCAACGAAAGGGCCCTGGGGGTCCTGGTTGATGGCAAGTTGAATCTGAGTCAGCAGTGCCCTGGCAGCCAGGAGGGCCAGCCCTGTCCTGGGGGGCATCAGGCACAGAATCGCCAGCCGGGCAAGGGAGGGGATTGTCCCGCTCTGCTCTGCTCTGGGGCAGCCTCACCTTGTGTGATGGGAGGAGTTTTGTGTGCCACAATATAAAAATGACATTAAACTATTAGGGAGTGTCCAGAGGGGGGCTATGAAGATGGTGAAGGGCCTTGAGGGGAAACCATATGAGGAGTGTCTGAGGTCACTTGGTCTGTTCAGCCTGGAGAAGAGGAGACTGAGGGGAGACCTCATTGCAGTCTACCTTGTGAGGGGAAGAGGAGGGGCAGACACTGATCTCTCCTCTGTGGAGACCAGTGACAGGACCCAAGGGAATGGCCTGAAGTTGTGTCAGGGGAGGTTTAGGTTGGATAATTAGAAAAGGTTCTTCCCCCAGTGGGTGTTTGGGCACTGGAACAGGCTCCCCAGGGAAGTGGTCACAGCACCAGCCTGACAGAGTTCAAGAAGTGTTTAGACAACACCCTCAGGCACATGGTGTGACTCTTGGGTATGGTCCTGTGCAGGGCCAGGAGTTGGACTTTATGATCCTTGTGGGTCACTTTCAACTCCGCTTATTCTGTGATTCTATGATTCTTTGAGCTGCAAAACTAAATGAGGAAGGGAGTTAAGGGAACAATTTTTCAGCATTTATTGTGCTATAGAAAGTAGGGTTACCCAGTGAAAATTAAACAAGTTTAAAGCAAACCAAACCCACTGATTTTTAATATTATATATACTTAAATGGTGATTTTCTGTTGCTTTTTAATCAGAGTACTGTCTTTAAAGAACAGTTAAAATTATGAAAGTAATGTCAGAGACTATTAAATAGGATGGTCCTGATGCAACCTCTGGTTCAGGGTGTCTCTAAAGTGCACACCACCAAGAGCAAGAGTCAATACCATGAAAACTTTATTCCATTTTTGGCCTGTTTTTACACTTTTTCCCTAGCAATCCTTTATATGCTACTGTAAGAGACAGAAAAACAAAGCTAGAAATGGACCTCTGGCAGTTCTCTTAGGTAAACCTGTCTTTGGGATTACATGTAGCCTCTCATTTGCTACACATGTTTTTAAATTTTATTTATTAACACATTTTCTTCAATTTTCACAAATTCAATGCAGCTGGCTGCCAGTTTAATTTAAAATTTAAAAAAAACAACAGAAGTCTCTTGATATTGCTTCCTTTTCACAACTTTGAATTTCTGGATTTTACTCAGGTTCTTTTTACAAAATGATAGCTTTAGACCATCATTCTCTGAAAGGACACTGGCAACTTGGATTAAATAGTTTTAATTCCCTCTAACTATTCCCCATAGCCCAAAACATTTTCTGAGATCCTAGGAAACACCATTTCTTTCCTCATTGATTTTTTTCTTTACTATAAAACAAAGCATTGATTTTCTTCCTTCTGTCTTGTGTTTCTAATGGTACGTAAGTTAACAGGGTTCATTTGTATGCCACCTTACCAGGACTCCTTGTCAGACCAGCATCACCACTAATAGAATGCCGGACCCTCCACTTAATCAGCAACCTGATAAATGCTGCATCAGTTGACAAGAGCAATGGTTGGACTTGGACTTCCTCTATGCCCTTGAGCAAGACACTTAACCTAGCCTCCCTTTTAATTCTATGTGTACAGCACAGGGAAACTGTTTATTCATGCCATACATGTTTGAGGATGATTCAGACCCATTAGTGAATGTTACATGTTACATCAAATACCTCTCACAGAGGCAGAACACACAATCCCATTGTTTGGATTCAGAAGAATGAACATATCAATTTCACTGGCACAACCTCTCTCATCGCTGCAGTAATCAATACATTCTTGAAGCTGTACTATTCATCCTCTCTTGCTGAAAAGTCTTCTACTTTACAGGTGCTATTCAGCACCACTAAATAAAATTTGCTTTTACAGAATAAGCAGGATTCTTAAACTCAAAAAGAATTTGTTACCACTTACTTTGATTTCTATGATTTTCTTGCAGTTTCCTTGCAAGCCGCTAAATAGACCAGTATTGCCATACTGCCTTGTAGAATAATTAGTTATACTTATGTTTTATTATATAATTATGGCCTGTTTGCTTAACATTTCTGTGACTCCCCAATACAAAGTAATGCTTAACCAGCATTTATTCATTTGCTCCATTATCTTTACCTGGAGCATGTTGGGGTTTTTGAAGAGTTTTACATTTGGCTTGGTTTGGTTTGGTTTGGTTTTTTCCCCCCCTTCCTTAATTTGCGGTCATGCTGATGTATCCAGATGCAGAGCAACCCAAAAGAACATAAATGTCAGGAGTTTTGAAACAGTTGTAAAGACTACCCATGGCTCAGGCATTTGGCAATAAAATAAGGATGTTTTATATCTCAGGACAGTGTTCCTCAAACAAGCAACTCAGAACTGAGAGGTGGAAGAAACGTTTCCAATAAACACAGTGCTGTTCCTGCCAATACACGCCCTGCCAAAAGAAAACATCTGCAGAGATGGATTTGCCCCCAACCAGCACTTAGAATCTGAATGAAGACCTAGCATTATAGTATTCATTCATTCAGCACAACCCAAAGCCACATGGGAAGTGCATGAAGAGATAAAATCTGTTGAGTGTGGCAGTGGAGATCTCCCCTTTAGAAAGACCAGTTTCTTTGCTGAGGGAAGACAGGTGTAGAACTACATGACCTATTTATAACAGCACTTGGAAATACATTGGCAAGCAGGACCTCTGTCAAGCACCACCAGCTTGAAACTGTTCTTGAGCAAAATGCCAGGACCAGAATTTACAGACCAGTCTCTAATAAGTAACTAACTTGAAATTATCTGTTCTTAAAGTTACATGTTTCTAGAGCTGCATTTTCGTTATGCTTCTGTTGTACAATACTGCTACGGCCAATGTTCGTAACCGTAGAGGTGAGAAGAGAATCCTATCCCTATGGATGAGATATGAAGATAATAAAATGCTCTACGTGATAAAAGAAAGCTTGTTAATATTTTTCTTTCATTAAATTATATATCAACTCAAAAAGGAAAATATTTAGGTGAATGTAGCAAAGTAAACTACATTTAGAAGAAATCAATGTTAGAAGTAAACCAATCCATTCATGGAGATTTGCAACATAATCAATTTTGTACATCCAGGTAGTAGCTTGTTTCAAAGGCAACTTTGCCAGTAGAATTGAGCATCAGAAGAAACAAGCACCACACAGTAGGAGAATACAGTGTAAGTGAATCATTCATACTTGCCAGAATTTGCTGATTCTGGGAATGTCTTCTGAGCCTGAAATGTGTTCTTAAAGAAATGAAAAGAAGTCTTCAAAGCTGCAGTCTGACTGACAGACAGCACATTATATTTTTTTTTCCAAGCAATAAACAAAATGCTTAGAGCTCACTAGCCACAAGTACTTATTAAACAGCTAATGAAAAAAGGCAGGCCTAGAAGTGAAAGAATCTCACTTACAGGCAAGTGTTCCAGAGAGATGTGTGATCTTCAGAGGTATCTGCCATACACAAAGGAGTGGGCAGCATGGAGTGAAATTCTTCTCGGGATGAGAACCATTGCATTGGAAAACTGTTTATTTATTTATTGCTTAAGCCTGATACTGAACTGGGAAACTTTTACAGACCTCTTAATTTTGCAAGAGTTGGCTCAAACACATGAAAAAACCCTATTGATAAACTGTTGTGAAAGAGGTTGGAGAGTTCCCTCATGGGAATTAAAATTAAATAAACCACCATTCACATAAACCATCACTGACATTAGCTGACAACCCTAATTATAGTGCTAGTAAAGCCAATAGGAACTCAAATGGCACTAAAAAAGCTGAACGATGTTCACATTTTGTGTACCTCAGCTGCATCCAGCCTGTAGAACAGGGGGAGAGCCATGTAGGCATGTTGATCTGTTATGCAGATTAAAAGGATTTTTCCATATTAGTCTGAAATGTTGTACCAAAACTAAATCCTTCTCAATATTTAATTAAAAGGAAGCCAGATATGACAGCTTTGTTAATGGACCATGAAGATCCTCTTACAAGTGACTCTGGCTGCTGTGTGTAAGCCTTAGGTTTCCAAATGTTTGCAGCTACAGGGAAAGCAGCTGTGTTGATGAAAATCTCTCAGCTACGAACAATGAAACTGTTTGAAAATATACCACCTTGTGCCTGCAATGAACAAAGAAAAGGATCTTTATCTGTTTGCAGCAGCATATTAAACACATCTCAGGATAGTAGTGTACAACCTAGATAGATAATTGCAAGCGTAATATTAACATGACATGGGAAAAAATGCAAATGAGTAAAGAAAATTATATTCTACAGGTCAGCAAGCTTACCTAAGGAAGTCTCAGTCCTGGGAGTGGAGACTGTCCAGGCTAAATATTCTCATCTGAACTCTCCCCAGCAAGAAGAGTTTCCCCCCATTCATACTACAGGTAAACAACACACAATCACAACTTCAGTCTGGTTAAAATTGAAAGCATTCAATTCATTTGAAATGAATGAAGTCCACTTGCAACAAACTTCCCAGGCTAAAGTGAGAGAATGATGTAACAGAGAGAAAGGATCAGATTAACATGGTAGAGCCTTGTAATAAAAGCAAGGAAGCCAGAAGCTGGGAAGCCAGGCTGTGAAAAAAGGAAGGATCAACACTTTTTCATCTGAAGGGAAAAAAAAGAAAAAAAAAAAAAGGAAAAAAAAAAGAAGGGGGGGAAAAAAAAAAAAAGACGTAGTAGTTATATAACACACTGCAGTGTCTTTGATTTTTTCCTCTTCCTGGCCAGAAAATCCCTATGGAGAGGAAAAAATAATCATAGTGAGGTTCATCCTGCTGTCCACAAGTAGGCAGAACAACAGGACTCTGAAACTGAGATCAGGTCATTAAAACGGAGCATGAATACTTGTGTGTTTCAGTCTGCCTGGGAGGCTGCATAACTCAGACAGCACTGGGAATGTTTAAACTCCAGTCATATCCCTGGGGTTGTCCCATGTAAAACAGATTCACTCTAAAACTCTATAGTCTTCAATACTTGTCTCTCAGGTCCTACAATTATCGTTTCCAAATTTAGGCTTGCTTGAAATACTCAAAGAACAATTCCATGACTGCTGTCTGTTGGGCATGGTCAGAATTGTTCCCCTGTTGCTATTGGCAGGGACATTTGAACACCTTCATACCATTTTTTCACTTTGATTTTGTGGAAAGGGGTCAAAGCAAAGCTGCGGATTAGCATGGGAGCTCTAACAGAATGGTGTCTCCTTGAATTAGGTAGAGTGCATGTATTTGCATTAATGTTTGGTATAAAAGGCACACGTCTTGCTATGTGAATGTGTTTGCGAAATCAAATAACTTCCATCTGACTGACAAACTCTATCCCAAAGAAAGTGCTCTGAATAATCCGTTACATAAAAGGAAACAAAAGTGCAGCATATAAAAAGTAATGTATTTAAAGCTTGTTCATTTAAGATACATCGGAACAAGAGCAGACATCTAATACTCTACCTTTATACCCAGTCAAAGGCATTTGTGCTTTACTGGCAGTAAACAATTTCAGGATGCTTTTGAAATGTCATTGATCTTGCTTTGTACTCCTCAGAGCTGCAGCTGTCTTTTACTGCCTAGCTGGTGCTGGTAACTTGACTTCATTCACTTACATTTTCATTTCAGGTGCCCACCTTTTGAGTTCAGTGGGTAGAAATTGTGACGATATCATGCATGGGAAAACAAGCTATAGCCATTCACCAGCAAGCCTTGAAGGAGACTAACAAAATACTATTTTCCTTCAATACTCAGACCAAAAATTTGCATAATACTGGGATTTATCCATTACTGAGCTTTATTTTAGCAACAATGGCTTTTACAATACAGTGCTTCCTGCTTCAGATAGCCTTAGAAGTCCCTGGGGAAATGCTTGTTCCCCTGATGTTTGAAATGGCTCCTCAGTCAGGAAGTTCAGAAGAAAAGAAGAAATTAAATAATTACCAAAGTTATCCTAGGTAGACAATAATTTTATTCTTTCTTATTATTTGCAGACTTCTGCTCTCTTAATAAAGCATGCAACAGCAAGGCTAGGGATTTTTAATCAATGGCCTGATCTGTACCTATCATAGCAAACAGCAAAGCTACCCTTCATTCCCTTTTCCAATGCATAGAGACACTAAATAATACCCTTTTCTTTACTTGCTAAAATTTCCAGCTATCAAGTGGAAAATCCCTAGAGTTTCAATAATTTATCTATGCTTCTTGCATTCTCAAGTCCTAAAATATCACAATTTCAGCCACTGGTGGGCAAGAGGTGGAAGAGAAAGTATTTTCTTTTGGGGGGG
>WEIT01026125.1:173-24811 GCA_013389985.1 Dryoscopus gambensis | reverse complement strand
GGGGGGGGGAGGGGGGAAGCGCCTCTTTTTGAGCAGCACCACAGACAAATCATGGCTTGGAGCCCAACTCTCATAATGGTGAACATTTTTATTTCTGCTGAAGGCTAATTTTTTACTTGAGAATTAGGATTTTGTGAGAGTTGCTTGCTACTGGTGCACAGCAGATCAATACAGCCCCTTCTGCAGCATGTTTTGAAAGCACATGGCTTCCAAAAAGATGATAACAGTGTTTAGTACCCAAATCCAAGTGCTGTCTTCCCCCATGAAATATCCAACTCCTTCAGCTTTCTTTGAAGGTACCCCTCCTGTGCTAGACACATATGTGTGACTTGCCTGTGTTTTGTGCTGCTCCTCTCCTCATTACAGCTGACACAGCCCAAGACTCAGAGGTGGATTTTCCAAAGCCATATGTTCATTTCCTGAAAACTCAGTGAAATGGGAGGACTCGGGGATTGTGTGTGTGAACCAAAACATAGTTGTTCTTCTCCCTATGCCCCAAAAAAACCCCAAACAGCCCAGCACTTCAGGCCATATGCAGCATATGAGTTGGCACAAAAGTCTTGTTTGGCAAGATTTCTATGGATGCTACTTAAAATAAAACCCAAAAAAACCCCACAGCCTCAGCAGGCAAAGTTTTACACACAGCCTGGTTGCACAATCTGCCATAGAGGAATATATACCCTGAAGAAATTCTCATCTATTTATTCACTTTCAAATCATCTTCTTCTCTGAAATAGATATTAACCCTGCATAATCTTGTTCTTAACAGAGAAGTGAATCTAGATTTCTTTTACATCAAACCCCCCCAAATTTGCCCCACAAATCCTGCAGAAAGAGCAAAGGAGGCCTTGCTTTGTGGAAAACATTGCTCTCCTGATGTCTAGCCAAAGGTTTGTTAAACAGAAGCACTGGCGAATTATTTTCCCTGTCAGCAGGGCTCTGAGGTCACTAAGGGAGAAGGAGTTTTTACCTCTTCTTTCTCTGCTGGGCAGAGGGCAGACAGGAAGCTGTGCTTCCTTCATCAGCACTGCTCCGTCATGTAGCGCACACAGATTTTGGTACAGACTGCATCTCCCTCTTCCCGCACTTGCAGGACAGCCTGGCTGCAATGTGTGGCAGAGGCATAAATCTCTCCTCTGCTGCCATCACAGCAAGGTTATCAGATTTGCTCTTCCAGGAATCCCAGTCTGTCTTTATTTTTTAGTCTATCTGTGGTAGGCTACAAAACCAAGCAGACTGGCCAGCATCTCCTTGATATGAGGAGTGGGAGGGTGCCAAGGATTTCCTTGTGTGGCTTGGGGACTTTGGCTAGAGGAGCAGAAAAAAAGCACTGCTTAGCTCCTGGCTCCCGGCACAGCAAAGAGTGTGCACAACGAAATCAGAAGACATCCATTTCTGTACATGCAAAAACCCCTGTGTTCAGTAAACAAAAAAGCTCTGTGAAAAACACAGTTTTGCCTTTTTGATATGAGGAAAGAAAAAAAAAAAAGGGGATACAAATTTGCCCTTTGCTTCTCATAAATGTACGCTTGGTCTAATCTGTGTGGTTTTAGTCTAGAGAGAAGTCCTGCCCTCTAGGACATGCAGCTCATTTGCCCAGGGTAAATTAGGTACATGGTAATTTGTATTCTCCAAGTGCTGAAATGCTTTGGCTTCCATTTCATCTTAACTAGAATATTCTTTCATGTTTGGAAGACCAAATACTGTATTTTGCTCTCGTTTGTGCTTTTGAACTTCAGGTGCTCATGCTATTTGAACTGAAAACACTGAATTCCTGAATTTCCATATTAAAAATCTGCAGATATAATAGAGACTTCTATATACATAAATATTATGAATACATGCATTAGAGACATATATATACACACACAATATTTAATTATTAAGATGTTTCATTTCTTTAGACATACTAAACATTCTTTCTCTAATGAGTGCTTTTGTGCAGAAAAAAGTTTTAAATAATGCAAATGAATAAATATGTCCCAATTCCAAACAAGCACAAGACTGGAAAATTATTCTATTCAAAACTAGTCATGTTGTAGCTGCATTTATGTATGTAGATTGGCATCTATGTAATGTTTTAGAAAAAATTAACTGTGATTGTACCTCTATTCTACCATCTATTACAAGACCAGTGAAATAGACGACATTTTAGATGGTGAAAGAAAATACACTACAGTTACATTTGCACATCCTGGTATAATGTATGGAAGTAAATTTCTTGCAGGACTTCCCAGTCATGATTTCACCAAAATCCCGAAGTTTGTTTAAATTTCCTAGAGACAACTGAGCTCCTCTGGTTCTTCAGCGTGTGCTCTCAGACTTTGCAAGAAATTAGAGTAAAGGATTTCCGTCTTGGCAGCTGCAAGCTCAGAGCACACATGTATTTCCTCACTCTGTTCAGCACTGTTCAATGTATGAATCATAGAATCACAGAATCATTAAGATTGGAAAAGACCTCTAAGATCATCAAGTTCAACTGTTAACCCAGCAGTGCTGTGTTTACCACTAAACCTTGTCCCCCAGTGTCACATTCACAAGCCTTTTGAACACTATTGCAGTGCATGACCACCCTTTCAGGAGACAAATTTTTTCCTAATATCTAATCTAAACCTCCTGTGGTGTAACTTTGAGGCCATGTCCTATACCTTGAGCACAGCATTCCTTTAGCTGTCCCTGCTTTACATCTTCCCTTCCCTTCCACAGATTCTCACAGCTGCTCTAGTGGTCCCCAGGCAATAAGGAATCTTAGCTCTGCATCCAAGGGAGGAAGTTTCCCCTCACGGGGCTTTCTTCCTAGGAAACACGGTTACCTGGTATTTCTAGCAATGGCTTCACATCAGACATTCCACAGCGCAGAATGTCTCACTGCAAAGGTGTGTACCATGGGACTTAGGGAGATCTAAGCTGAGACTTTAAAATGCTGATGATTTAGCTGGTCCTGCCTGGTGACAGCAGGGCAACAATTTTGCAAGTGTTCAAAAAATGAAGAAGAACAGGACATTTATGGATGTTTGGTCCATAACTGTCCCTGAGGCAATCTGGCAAGGAACACAGAGCTATCAGTTGTATTTATCTTATTTCTTCATTTTGTGATTGTAATTTTATGAACAAATGGTTGATTCTGAGTAGCAATTGTGTGTAATAGAAAAAGATACTGGTAATAATTGAGGCCACTGATCTGCTTAGATCACCTGAAAGAACCTGCTTAGAGTTCATCATATGTCCTTACCTATGACAGTAATCAGTAGTCATTAGATGGTCTCTAATGACTATTGACAGAAGGAATACAAAGAGAAGACAAATTCAAACACAATAAGCTATTAATTTTCAAGGGCTGTGGTATTATCAAGACCTTTAAGTGAATGACAAAAAATAGGTCTAACTGGTAACTCCAAATATATCACAATTTAGAGGCTGAGATGCTTTATATATGCACACTCAAAGGGAAACTAAACGCTATGGAGCAAAACCAAGGTGATGAGTTGCTGCAGGATGCAGTGCCTAAGGCTAGCAGGGCTGAGTAATTCTGATCTTCGTGCACAAGCCTCAGCTCTTGGCCTGCGCAGCTTGGATGCTCTGAGCTGCACGAGCTCTTGCTCTACTATCTCAGGGCTGCATGTCCTTCTTCAAATAACCCCACCTTGTCCCCTCTCTTTTCACTACTCCTGAACTGGAAGTGAGCTGCACCACACTGCACCAATGCCATGGCAGAGAACAACCCCTTCACTTGGGCCTAGCCTGCGAGGAATGAGGGAAGGAAGGAGATTTTATCCTGATGATGCTGCGAACCAGGGAAGCAAGCCAAAGTTTAAAGCAACAGCTGTCATGGCTGACCTGGCAGCCCAGAGCATCCATCTGTGACTGACCAGCTGCCATGTACCCTGAGAACGTGAACGCAAAAACATGTTTCCCTACTTCTGCTATACTGTCTCTTTCTCTTTTGTATCTGTTTTGTCAAATGTGAGAAAAGTATCTCTGTTCTCACAGCACTCAGTTTGAAAAGTCAATAACACAGCCTTCTTTCCAGCTTTACTTTACAGCCTAGGAGACTGTCTGTCAGGCTCTTTGGGCCAAAGGGGCTTGCAATAGGCTTCAGTAGCTGCTCTTGCATTACTACTCAGCTCCAGTTTCAGAACTGTGACTTGATTTTGGTTTTGCCTTTCTTGTGTGCTGTATTTTAAAAATTTCCAAAAGGGAATGTGTTTTTTCTAGCCTCTTCTGGTAGAAAAAGTAAATTGAAAAATTTATACTCAAAGGCTGAACCTTGTTGATTAATATTTTAGGAAAAAATAGGATTTCACAATTTTAGCTGTCTACATCTTGTTTTTTCTTTGAAATTAATTCCTGATTGGTTTCTACAGTATCAAGGAACAGTCTGTTATGGAAGATGAAGCCTCAACTTGCAGAAACACAGCAACAAGTTATATGAAAAATAAACAACACCACTTACCAGAAACAACTTTAGCAGCCATTAACTCCTTCTCCCCACTTTGCAGTTTGGGTTTCAGTAGGTAAACATCTACTTGCCATATAATTTCCCTTTGCCTTGTCTGATGAATGTCTGCTATCATGTCTCCACCAACAGGTAATTGTTGCACAGCTACTCAGGAAAGGAGACTTGCTCTACAAAGCTCATTGCATTAGAATAAAGGAGATGCAAAACCATGGTGTGTCCTGTGTGCAGGTAGTAGAGGTACGAAATTAGGCATATAAAGAGAGGTCCATAGAGAGTTACTGATAAAGGCAGAGGAGAGAGCTTTGATTTGTTACCTTTAAGCAACTGATCAATGCATTCAGCTGGCCTCTACATGTTCTCCAGTACCACAATAGTCTGCCCTCCAGATCTCAGGTGCCTTCAGGCCAAACTGTCTCCAGTCCCTAGGCTAGTCCAGCACTCAATTTCTTCATTATTTAGTAGCCAGTTAGGGAATACTGTCCTTGAATATTGGGGCAAAAAGATGATGGAGTTGCATGTTATTGCACAGAGGCATCAGTTTCATGTCATTTCTCCCTTAGGGGTAGAAGAATGAGGCTGGAGTGCAGGGGGTACTGTTGGGAGTATATTTCCTGCCAGAAATGGGATCCTTGTTTTGAACATCTTGTATATACCCAACTGTCATGGGAGGAATTATGGGTAGAAACCTCAGGCAAATGAAAGGTTCTATTATTTTTTTAAGCTCAGCATTTCCCTTTCCAGTATCAGTGAGTGCCGTGATTTCCTTCTCTTTGGAGAGTCAGTGTTTCTGGAATTTTAGGTGAATACTTTGAGTGCTTAAAGCATCTCTGTGGTTGCTCTTTCCTTGTTGGCTAACATCACAGCGCAACTAGCCCCACATAGAGGGATTTGCTGAACCTTAATAGCACATGACTTCATTTCATGGCTTTTCTTTCCTTCCTGTTTTATTTTTTACACAAGCAAAGATAGCTTATAAAATGTGTGAAGGACTGATATTAATGTAAGCTATAGAGACCAATGAAACTGCAGTTCATGATAACTTCTTATAATTTTTTGTTAATGGGTGCATATTTAGTGCTTGCGTGCTCCTATGGAGAAAACACACTATGCAATCAAAAGCAAATGGCAGGGATTTGCCAGATGCCTTGCTCTTCTCCAAATGGTGCCAGCCCCTCTACTGCTGCCGGTCTGAGGGGACCGTCCCCACAAGGCAGTGCCATGGCATGCAGGGAGGGTGGCAGCTGCACAAAGCCAGATGCTGGCAGACACGCACCCTCAGAGGTGCTGCCCGGTACAGTCTCATTCTCATTTGTCCTCCACTGAGCTCCTTTACCATCAAACAACGCTAGGTGTTTAAGAATTTAAAGGCCTGTGGTATTAACATGGAAAAGCCCATGGCATTTTCAAAAGAATTCTTCTTGCCTATGGAAATATTTTATGGCTAGCAGAGACCAGAGACTGGATTCCCTAGAAATGTAGCCCTCTTTTAGTAATGCTGGTGCAGCCTTTATGCTTTGCAGTCATGGTTAAATGGAAATAGAGATCCAGAGGCTCAGGATCCATATCTGAAGCTTTTATTTTGTTCTAATATCATTACAGAGTTTTCTTTTTCCAATATTTTCATAATACCTCTAGCAAACTGATAAAATAGCTAGAAAATGAGAACATTCAACTGTATGCTATGGTGTGTTTGCCAGATAGGAGACCAAACCCATCCTAATCTGGTTTTAAGGTCTAGTTTTAAAGTCTTTTGGATTAGAGTTGCCCAAGCAGGGCGTTTCTCATACTGACATCAACAACAGCTCCACTAACAGGAATTCACCTGTCAGTCAGGTCACATCAGTTTTGGTCCAGGCAGATCTGGTTGATCCTGAATATTTTTATTATAGAAGGATTCATTAGTTTTTCGACAATAATTTGTACAACTAGGATAAAAGTTACAATGTATTAATTCCATTATTAATGAAGTTATTGACACAAGCTTTAGGTGAATTTGGTATTCATTACTTATGTTTCGTCTCTTTTCCTGTTCATTGCAAATAAGCTATTTCTAGAGGAATATGGTGACTCAGAAAGATCCTGCTTCTGGTTTATCTTAATTTTCATTCTTTCATAATCCTGTGTGTTCTCTCTGATAAACCTTACCCAAGACAGTTTGCACTTTGTACCACAGAGTAACCACAGAGCCTAGTCAGGCTATTTTTCAAAGTCTAATGTTCATGCATTTGAAAAGAGAGTGAATTAAAATAAGAAATAAAAATAATTATTTTGATAAAACCTTAATAGAAAGCTAAGAAAATGCAAAACAAATGAGAACTGTTGGAAATTAATTATAAGCCTCTCAAGCTGAAAAGTTAGTCAGCTAGGATGGGGGGACATGGTTTCAAATAGCTGCTTTTTTCATTTTCCCAGCGACTGTTCATATTAAAACAGTAATAGAAATGGCACTAGGGATTGATTAATAAGACATCTGAGAGGGTGAAAGCTCACATTCAAGTCTCTGTTTTTAAGGTATAAATTGCTTTTTCTTTTTGTCCTACACCTTGAATTAAAACAAAACATTTCCTAAAGTTGGAATTGTTATTCTGAATTCACTGAAAAAATTGAAATAAGTAGCCTACATCTCTATCTTTCTTAAAATATGTGTGTGATCATTTGCCTACTTTATCGTACATATTTTTAACATTTATAACAATATTTTGGCCCAACATCAATGCTGGCTCCACCAATGTAGGAGAGCCATAACCCGTTTGTTTTCTTTTGTACTTTTGATACAAACTTAATAATTTTAAAGTTCTATGAAACTGAGGATAAGAGGCACTGTGTTATATTTACAGTAACTGCATTGCAAATGTTTGCTGAAAATCTGAGAATTCAGCATATCATCAAGGTAGAATACACAAGGCAAATATACAGCCATAACCATCTAGATAATAAAATAAATGTGTTCTGACAAGGGGAATGCCCCATGGCACTATATTTGTTAGAAATACCAGCTAAAGGATGACCCAGCTAAAGCCATTTGCATGCTTTCTGAATACAGGCTATCCAGTTGTTGTAAAGTGGCTATAGAAATATGCCTGGAAATGTACTTAGCATTTTTTATAGGATTAAATCAAGGTATAAGCATTTAACAGAGAGGGTTTCTTCATAAATACTGCGTAATAGTCACATACAAATATTATGATATTTTCTGAGATATCATGTTCTACATATATTATCTTCATGGCCTTCAGTAGCTACTGTTATTCCAAAACATACTGTTTTCCTCTGTGGGAATGCACTAATAGGATTTTCTTCTTGCCTGAGAGTCATGATTGTAGCATTGGTAATTTCAGGAAACTGTGAATACACTTTATGCACTAAAATTAGATGTGTTTATGTAAATGCTTGACATGTATGGATAACCAAAACATACTATTTTATTATTGGATAAAATCACAGGCTTCACAGGATAGTACTATCTGAGGACTCTGTCAAACTGAATGCATATGCATTTCTATAATTTTCTTTTGATAGAAATTCAGGCCTGTACTCATCTGACAACAATTTCTAAAAGCATATAACTTTTAGAAGCAGTTCATAGCTGCAGAAGAATATGAGAACCCTAAGGAAGACCTGGATATGTACTAAAATGAGATGAACATGTTCCAGCACATATACTATTTATTAGGCAGCTGTATAGCAAACTCTTTAATTGATCTGTCCAGAAAAACATTTATAAAATGTGAGAGTGAGCTGGGACACTTGTCTCTGTGACTCAGGTGCAAGTCTTCATTTAAATTTTATTTAATGTAGAGGCATTCTCTTGTAACTTCATAAATAACCCGTATTAAACATATTCATTCCCTCCTTAGTTAATTATTACAGTTTCGAGGCTGTCTTCTGTGCCTGAAGTTTTTTGCTTTAGAGTTCATGGCTCCCATATTCCCTTGTGCTGGGATTATGCTGTTTCACTGTGCAGCCGTGATGAGCAGAACTATTAATAGCTCTCTCCCTCGTGCTGCACTTACTGGGAACTTGTGAACAGCCAGAAGAAGTGCAGTGGCGCAGCGCTACGTATCCTTCTGCTACAGCCTTTTATCTTTCCTCTGTACTCAACATACTTGATTACACAGCACAAAGCACATTCACTCTGCTTTTCCACATACCTGGTGGCCCCTCACAAGAAGGCGTGCCACTCAAAAGAGCACCTGTGGGAATTCAAAGCTCTGGTCCCACATTTAGTTGCTGTTCCTAGTGGTATCAAACCACTTCTTTTACAAAAGAATTATTTATTTTTTCTGGCCTGCAACCAGGGCTGCTTCCAAGCCCATTCAGAACCGGCAGCAAGCTCTCGGGAGCAGCTAAACATCCAGGACCTTCTTCTCTACAGTGCTCATGCACCCTACAAAACCAGAGCCATCCCTGCTTTGCTCAGGTAAGGGATAAAAGCAGGATGGGGAATAAGATGGCAGCCTCACTCCAGAGCTTCCCAGCAGAAATCACGTCTCCTACCCTCATGCTGTCAGGAGATGCAGAAGGCTCATCTGCTCTGGAGTTACCCCAAACCTGACTGTCCAGAGCAGCCTTGGCCTGTTGCCATAGGAAGTGCCCAACCTTGGACATCCCACCCAGCCCACCCTCTTTCTCCTCAGGTGATGGTTGAATCTGTCCTGCAGCTGGAATCCCATGTTGCCTACCCACCTCAAACACCTGAGCCATATCCGCTGCCAGCCCGGGTCCCTCTGGGTCTTCCCTCTTTGTTGTGACAACTCTGACTTTGCAGGCCAATGTAGACACATAGGGAAGCTTGCTGAAATCTGCCCTTTTTTAGATGTCTTGTTCAAGGAACTAGAATGTAGTCAAGCTCTTGCTAATTAACCTACTGGGAGTACCAGAATTCAGTTAGCTACTCATTCCTCTCAAGATCATTTTGCTGCAAAGCTGAAAATCAACTGTAGGTCACTTGATAGGAGAACAGGTGATTTTTGAAGATGAGTACTGAGGGGTAGGTGCCCTTTAGCTCACTATCAGTAGGAGACAGTGCAGGCTTCTTACATCACGTGTAGCTGGATAATAGGGAAATGGATTCACCAATTTGCCTCATAAAGTGGGGAAATTACATGGAAAAAGGTGCTAAGGGCTGTATAATCCTGAAGGTGGGACAGCAGGAGCAGAATGTGGAGACTGCTGTCCCTTAATGGGGTATAACTGTCCTAAATTGGAGAGTGGGAAAACCTCAGGTTTTCTCAACATGATGAGCTGATGCATTGAAAGATTAAAAGGAATAACTTTGCAAGACTATTTCCACAAGCATCTGAAGAACAAAGCCCCCTTTAAAATAGAAGAAAAAATAAGTCCATGATGGCATAGGGACTGAAGAAGCAGGGATGTAGAGAGAAGAATTTTTCTTCGGCCCTTTTAAGTCCTTTCCATGGTTATCTGTCAGCTCTGATTCCCTTGTTTCTCACATGTCCTCACCACCCATTTTACTATTTATTTATTTGGGTGGTTTGTGTTTAGAGAGGTAGGGAACATTCTGAAACTCAGGAAACACTTAGCTGAGGAATCCCAGGGAATAACACACCAGACCCTCCATCTTCTAGGAAACTCTGCCTTGCTCTGAAGAAGCCAGGTGTGCATAGCTGCCTCATTCAGCAGCCTCATTGACATGGTTCTTTTTATTTTTCTCAGGTTTTTTTTGTTTTTTTTTTTCACAGACAAACCAGGCAGGTTCCACTTTCAAAAGCTGACTTAGAAGCTGTGGCTTTTTGTGCTTCATTCTCTAAGGGATGCAGCAAGAGCACCTGAGCAGTGGCTTCTGATGAGAAAGTAGGAAACGTGAGCTTTTACAGTAGCCATCACGGTCACGGTAAGAACTTGGCAGACAAAGTCTTTCATCTGTCTCAAGCCAAAGTGTCGTTTCCCACACACATTGAGAGCTGAAATACAAGTTTTCAGTCCTTTCTCAAGTGAACCTGAGCATGCAGCCTGCTGCTGCTTTAGCAGGCAAAATAGTGCCAGAAAAGAGAGTTTACAAATCATCTTTTGATGAATTCGAAGTCCTACACGGTCCAGCAAGACATGGACAGAAATTGTTAATGCCAAGTCTCAACACAGGCAGTAAATGATTCCTTGGTTTTGACTCACAAATGTAAGAAATGAGGCACCAGTGAATCTAACCAATCCAAGCACCTTTTATAACTTATTTTGAAGTAATATCTTTCTATCTTTCCCTTCCTCCTCATGTTAGGTTCTTACTGCAGTTCATTTACAATTTTCAGTGTGTGATAAATGTTTTTAGCTTCAGAAAAAGAGCTGATGCTGCTCAATGAAAGAAGAATATTCTTCACTTTGAGGAGAGAAAGGGAGTTTGTGTGTGGGACTGTGGTGGGATATTCAGGGGTGGTTTCATGACTGTTAATAGCTTTTTCCTCTTATTCGAAACTCTTCTTTTCACAGGGGTAATATTCAATTAGGAAATTCCTATGGAGCAGAGGGGGAACCCAGCAGGCAAGGAGTCAAAATCTCTGCAATCAGCACTGATAAAGGACTGTTATTTTGACAAACAAGATAAAAATAAAAAGCATAAAAGGCTGCAGCAGGAGGCCTGAAACAGACACTGAGCGCTCTCCTTACTCAGCGAGGGTGTGTTTGCCATGGTAAGTCATGCATGATTGTTGGAGGCAATATTCTTTGATTTGTTACTGCTTTTTATCTTATTAGTAGTTACGGTAATTTGAAATGTGTTAAGCAGAGCAATGCTCTGTGCATGCAATGCTTTCAAGGGTTTGACTGCAGCATTTTGAATCATTTCACAGGCCTTCTGTGTTGCAAGCATGACAAATGGCTCAGTGGTTTGTGTTTTGATGTCTGCTCAGGTCTAAAAGAGTGTAAAAACCAGGTACAGCAGGTGTAGGCTCAGTTCAGCACATGTAGACCAATGTTTCATGGGCCACATCTTTATTTGCTTCATGCATCAGGGATCTACAAGGCATCATATCTGACATTTGGCTCTCTACTCTCTACCACATTTCAGAGCCTCAAGGATGGCCAGCAGGTTGCCCAAAGGAGTTTCCTGTGGCTCATTGAAGCATGGTGACTAGGGGAGCACACCTCTGGAATGTTACAAGCACAATCACTTTGCAGCACTGGCCCTCAATGTGCAAACCTTGCACCATCTGCCACGGGATGGAGAGGAATTGTGCATGCCCTAGGAGTTTTTATAAGGCAGCCCAAACTAATACTGTATACACACAGAGAGCAATGGAGAAAAGCCAGGAGGGTGGATGTAGTGAGCTACATCTGAGACACTTGCAGGTATTAGCATGCTGAAATAAACTGGATTAATTTTGTAGCCAGAAGTTCTCAAAAGTTGAGTGTGGACAATTAAACAAAATGTAGATGCATCCTTACTAAGATTTTCTAGGAAAGCTATATACTTCTAACAGTTAGGACATCAGAATATCCTACAGCTTCATTTCTTGCTTCACTTGTCCCGTGCTGCAATGTCTGATAAACCTGTTCAGCTCTTATTGTTGAGGCTTTTTATCTGTAAAGCAGGATTAAAATACTTACTACCATCCCCTGAAACACATGATGGATGCATGCACCTCAGGATGGAGACAATGATGAATTGTCTTTGTGAGCCAATTTAAAACTGAAACAGCTTTACATGGATTTACTATGTCCAGCAATATCACACAAAATCAAAGACTGTCCTAATCTGCAGAATCAAATTGTTTGGAAAACACCGTATTTTTCCACTCAGTGTGAATGCCCTTTAAAACTTCTCACATAACATTTTAATCCTAAAGAAGTTGTAGCATGTTGATACTAGTTTACTTAGCAGACTGTGATACAATATTCATTACAAAGTGATCAAAACCAATCATACCGATATAATCTACTGAGGACACAAAAGCCCTGAAAAACAGTAAGAGATGAGCAGCTTTGCTACATATGGAGTATGATGATGACAAAAGCCAGCTAATTATTGTGGTTATGCCTCCATAATTTATAAAGTCAGCCATTTCCCCAAAAGATCTATAGGTCTCTTTTGACTCCTGAAGGGAAGAATAAGTGTATCACAAATAAGTGTCTAGGTTCTCCTCAAAGGGGATTTGAATGCATGGTTAATGTTGATCTTCTATCCTTTGAGAGAATAACGTTTACTAAAAATTTATATGGCTTTTTGAATGAACGTCCTGAATTTTGGGCTATGTCTCTGGTCTCCAAAAGGGCTGACCGTGGAAAACAGAATCTTTTGTGTCCCAAAATAGTTTTCTCCCACCCACTTATAAGCCATAGACAAAAATGATAATACCCTAAGATTATACCCATACAAATATGGCCTGAAATTTTCAGAACTGTTTAGTGTTTAAATATCCCGGTATCAAGGTTTAAACCTTTCAGAAGGTCCTAACCTTTTGCTCCTGAAAAACTTCTGTCCTTATCTGGTATCTCCAGTTCTTCATATAAAATTATAAAATTATTATTATTTTTTTTTAACTAAAGGAAATCACAACCTAATTTGAAGGGTAATATGAAGATAAGCCAGGCTATGAAGTCTCAAGGTTTAATATGGTTGCACAATTTCATTTCATACTAATCAGTCATCATTGCTATCTTGGAAACCAGATAAGAGAGTTCACTGACCAGTTACCTGCTTCAGCTTTTAGGAAAATATTGAAACAATTAAACTCATATACCAGCGTGTGAATGTGTGCAGATATTCAAGTAAATGCGGTTTGGGAAATTAAAGTGTTATAAAACCCCAAGAGACAAAGGCATTAGTTTTCAACAGTGTTTTTAACAGAGGTTCTTCCAGGGTCGACTTGGTGCCAGATTAGGCTTTTTGTGTCTCATGCTGCTTGTGTGCAGAGGGCTGATAACTGTACATGCATGTGACACTCCAAAGAGGCATCAGGAATGCAAAGAATGAGCATTTTGATAATTCTTTGTGTGCAGGTAAGGCCGCCTTGCAGCAGTGTGTGGTTTGTCGTGATACTTCCCTCCTCTTCCCCATCACTGCACTTCAGTGTGATAGGGAAAGGCCTCTCTGGCCAGTTTACACTTCTCTTCACCCTAGAGGTATGACAGGTTTATGTTGGAAAAGACCTTCAAGATCTGTGAGTCCAACTGTTTATTCCAGCATTTCCAAGTCCACCACTAAAACATGTGCCCCAATGCTACATGTACATGTCTGACACCACCACTTCCCTGGGCAGCCTGTTCCAATTTTTAGACAACCCTTTTGGTGAAGAAAATTTTCCTAATATCCAATCTAAACCTCATCTTTACAGCCTGTTCACCACTGGAAAGGGATTTATTAGGTTTGGATGAAGACACTTTCTTCAAAGTCAAGGCTGCAGTTTTCACTGAATTTATTGAAACCACTTTGGACCCAAACAATGGTGGAACACTATCAGTTTCAAATTGCCCTTTTCTGATTAAAATTCCCTTAGGAGATGGTGTCGTGGTTTAGGAATGGTACTTCCTAATTTAACATTCCCACTGAAACCACTGCAAACCACACGCCACTTTCTCACTCCCCTCCTCCCCCTCCCCTGCAGTGGGCTAGAGAGGAGAACTAGGGGCACAAAAGGTGAAGATCACAGGTTGAGATAAGAACAATTTACTGGAAACAGCAATGAGATAAGAAAAGGAACAGTGACAGCCATAATACGAATGACAGAGGGTACAAGAAAAGAACAGGATTGCTCACCATGGAAATTCCCTAACACCCAACCACAGCCACGCTATCCTGACTGCTCCCTCCAGTTTGGGACCAGTGCCATGCAAGCAACCCCTTCTTCCCAGGAGAGAGTCCTTTCCCTCCCGTCCTCTCACTCCTCTCCCCACCTCCACTCCCAGCAGTGATGTGAGGTTGTACACAACAGCCTCTGGATCCCTGTCATGGCCCTTATTGGCTACTACAAAAATTAACCCTGCCCTGGGCAGAATCTCTCTTGGAGGTTTGCTCTTCCTTTCCCACAGCAGGGAGTAAGAATTCAATTTCCTCTTTCAGTTGTCACAGCTAAGAAGTTACAAGAAAATATACCTTTTTATCCTCTATTCTAAGAATACTATATTTACATCAAAGAAAATAAGACTTATAATTGTAGGTCTAGTTTCATACAATGTCTAAGAGTACGTATTCTTTGTTTGCTCAAAGAATTCAAGTTACAAAAAAAATTGTCATGATGGCTATCAGGTAGAATAAAAACTAATAAAATATGTGTGATGGGTGACAAAATATAGACATGAAGGCAGACAGCCTGAAAATTCAAAATTCTCAGCAAATGCAGCAACACATCCTATTAGTAACAGAACTCACTAGGAGAAGGACTTCAGGTTATGGAAAGCACCCTCAGGCGAAAAGAACATCCACAGATTTCCCTTTTTTCAGCTCTGCTACAGCGCTCCTTTGATAATTTATTCCCACCCTGTCTCCAGCACATTGTGCCCAGTCATCCATACAAACATAAAGCAAACAAAAACCCGTAATAAATTAATCACACCATTTCTCCTGTCTCCAAGGAAGAAGAAAGGGGAGTAGCTGTTATCTCTATTTCAAAACACTTGCATGACAGCCACATAAGTGTTTTAAGGTAAATAAATAAAATGCAGCTTCATTAAAGGAATGAAACTCTATTGAAATGCATGGGTGCAGTCCAGAACTTTGACTTCATGCTAGGAAGAGTTTTATTCAAAGTTCGCTATCAGGAGCTTTTGCTGCAGCTACC
Organism: Dryoscopus gambensis; assembly: GCA_013389985.1. Classification (NCBI taxonomy): domain Eukaryota; kingdom Metazoa; phylum Chordata; class Aves; order Passeriformes; family Malaconotidae; genus Dryoscopus; species Dryoscopus gambensis. The sequence goes on along the minus strand of WEIT01026125.1, from coordinate 9,622 downwards.
ACAAGCATGCTTACACATTACTTCTGTCACAGTTAGCTCTCTCTTTTCTACCAAGCACCATTAATTGCACTGATGTTCCACCAGTAAAAAAAAAGAGGGTAAGTTGCTGGTCCTTAAGGATGCCATACCATTCTGTTACCTGAAAACCAGTCTGAAAAAACAGAAAACGCAATTAGCANTCAGTAATAGAGTTATAAAAAACTTCAAATAATATTTGTCCCAAACATTCAACTGAGCAAATTTTTCCACGTGGCACCAATGAGAGGACAAGTATGGTCAGGGTTGTGCCTTCACCCGGTTCTCAGGCATGCAAAAACTGGCTGGTTTATGACTGCATCCTGCTTAGCCCCTGCAGAGGGAGCAGGAACACCTCATTATCAGACATGGGAGATTTGCAAGCAGGAATCTTGGATGAGATGCACCTGATTAGACAAGACTCTTTCCCTCCATCATCATAAAGTGAGAATGGACTCGAGGATTTCTACCACTGGCAATGTGTTCTGAATGAAAAGGGTCTAATGTGCATTTTAGTATAGTATATTCTTTAGGAAATGCATATGAAAGCCATTGCTGGCAGCCAGTCCTGCCTGTGCAGCAATTGCATAATCAAGGCCAGGAGCCCTAGGGGCCTGACAGTCAGAGGCTTTCACAAAATCCTGCTGTTTCACTGCACTTTAGAGAAGATTTTTGTAACTTTTGCTTTGATTACTTTCCTAAGGAAAATCCCCTATCATTTTTCCATTGTTCCTGATCTTGCTGGGTTTTTTCCCACTGAGCGTGGTTCAGAAAGTAGACATTCATTTTAAATAATTCAATTACTCCTACTGCTGTGCAGTTTGCCTTAAACTCCCTTTTTCTATGCCCAGAGCTTTGCTCAGGGCAAGAAAAAACTTCTAATTATTTGGACAGCTTTGCTTTTTAATTATAGAAGATCTTTGGCTAGAATGACATTTTCAAGAAATGAGGAGAGGCTTGTTAAAGAAAGATAACAAAAGAACCCACAAAACCCAAAAGACTGAAATCTTTATGTATTCCTTGTTTCAATAGAATGCTACCCATTATGATAGTGTTGAAACGGGTTTAAAGCCTGGGGTGTAGGAGGGAGAATAGATAACATGGTATATTGGAGACTGTGAAAAGTACTGCTCCTATCAATAGTGATTTTTCTGTTCTCTGAGCTCAGTGTTAGGATGTCCTAAGAACTCTCCTCTGTTTCTTTAATGTCCTTGCAGGTTTGGGTAAATCCTTAAAAAAGCAGAATGATAGAGATCTGTGGAAATGGGATGGTGACTAACATATTTTACATGTCAGCCTGCTCTCTTATTTCTCATGCAAGTGTGTTTGCATTTCATAGGAAGATTCCCTGCTGACTTACACTTTCCATCTGTCTAAGTAGCATTTGGGAATCCTTCCCTTCTTCTTCCTCCTCATTCTCTTCAGTTTAACTCCCAGTGGCCTACCATTGTCCATACTGTTCCACCTTTTCAGTGCCCTGCCTGCTGTAAATTCCTTATATTGTGCCCATCCCAGGTCCTTTGCTCTTCTTCATTTTGCTTCAAAAACAGCAAAGCATGACAGCACTGTGCCTAAAAAAATGGTTCATTCCTCTTTGAATACAGATGCAGGAAGTGCTTCCAAACTAAGCTCAGCACTTCCAGCATCACATCATCTTCCTACTACTTGAATTGAAGATAGCACTAGAGTGGGAATCTCATCCTATGAAACAATGAATTATCTCATCAACTTCAGATTGAGTAATCTCTACTGGAAATTCTCACTGCAGTGCAACAGTAACTCCCCACAAGTTAACTGTGTTCTGCTGGGAATGTGGCAGCAGCTCCTGGCACTCAGAAAGGTTTTCAGACAGAAGCAGTATCATGCAGACACACATACAGGTGTTATATGGAAGCTTCCAAGCCACAGCAGCTTTGGCACCAACCCTGACGCTACTTTTCAGGACACTGTAGGCACTAGTTGTCAGAAAAGGACTGAGGTTGATGGAGCACATATCTCTGAAAAGATAATACAATGATGATACCTGACATGAATTATTAAGCTCAGTCACCACAAAAATACAAGCATATTCTGCCAAAAAATGAAAGGAAAAAGATATTCCACTCTCTGAATTAAGTAGACTGCAATTGAATATTGCCAGATTCTATCAGCTGTAAAGTGTTTAGCATTCTCCAACTACTTACACATGCTGAACTGAAGGCTGTGTTGTAACACGTAGTCCCATCTCTGAAGACAATATTAAAGCAGCTGCACAGCTTTGGAGTCACTATCTCCAAGGGCTCAATAATTTCTCTACTGTGTAGCATTTTGTGCAGGTTTGTGAGAAGCAGGTCTGTTAGTGACTCCAGCAGCTCACTGCATTCAGTCCAGCTGCTGTGAGCATCGCACTGCTGCATCCACTTCTGAGATGGTCCTGGGGGGGCTGTGTCTACCTGCAGGCTCCAGAGAGGATGATGCTAACTATAGCTGCTGCCAAGGACACACACTCACCCCATGCTGTCTGTCCTTTGGGGTTTTGCTTGCCATCTCTTTTTGGCTGATATTCCTCAAATTAGAATCTCCACCTCTAAATCAAAGACTGTCATCAGTTCAGAGTCTCTGTAACTTCCCTTCCCCTGCAGATATATCCTTTTCTCATCAAGAAACTTTTCCTCCCAGACCTTGCACACTTACCCTCCTAATCACTTGTTGACTTTGTTGTCTATACCCAGGGACTGTGCTGATCCTCAAATACATCACTTTGCTGACATTAAGCATGGCTGGAATTTTTCCCAAATGCATGTCATGAATCCTTTACTGCTATTTTTGCCACAGCTTATGCTACCAGCTGATTATATTAAACATAGGCAACCACCAAACAAGTAGAGTAGAGGCAGCAGTTCTCCAGAGGCTGCCTTCTGAGCCTTCAGCTGAGTGCTAAATTTCAAGAGTAAATAATAGTTAACTGAAAGTAATTAATGTAATAAAACTGCTGCAAACGGTACCATTTCATTTCTGCATAAGCATCCTGCAATTATTCTGGCATTCTTCTCCTGGTACAGTGATGGATACATAGTCCCGAGATCAAAACATTTATGTTTTCTTCTGGTTTAAAGCTTCAATTTAAAAGGAAAAGTTTTAAAAAGTTTGTTCTGCATTATTAAAAAATTAACACCAAAAAGTAACTTTAGCTGGAACCAAGCAAAGCTGACATCATACATAAAACTCTTAAATGTAGCCGAACAGGTTGTCTCCTCACACCAAACTTAGCTCAGGAATTTAGTTCTTAAAGTTAATAGAAGGTCACATCTTTCCACAGGTTTTTCTGCTGAGATTTTGAAGCTTTTAAATCTAAGATAATCTTCTAAGCAGAGACTAAGAAAAATAATAGGGAATGGGATGCAGTGAGGCAATTGCCCCAAGATTCAGGATTAAAGAGGCTTGATTACTCTTTCTCTCCTACATCCTCCCCCTCATCATCAGGTGGAGAAAGGATAGTAAAAGATGTGTGCAAGGGAAGAAGAGAAGGAAGAGGATAGTTTCTTTGCTCCTCCAGCCAAATCAGTACTCGCTAGTACAGCTCCTTGGGGATTACAACTGGATCAACTTTTCTGTTGCTTATTTTAGAGTCAGCTTTTGCCAAACTGCTGTGCTGTTTTCCCATTTTGCTGTTCTCCATAAAATCCTCACATTTTCCTTTCTCAGAGAACTGCTTTTGGAAAATCATGAGTCAGCCAAAATGCTTTAGAAAATTAAAAATTAAGGACCTTGGAGTATTTTGACTAAGCCAAATGGGTCATTATGGAGTACCCTTTAAATAGAAGTCCTGCCGCAGCATAGCAGACCCCCTGCTTCCCCTCTTCTCCTCCTTCCCGCCTCATCTTAGTGTCATATCCAGACTTGCAAAATTACACAGATTGCTAATAAAGACATTAAACATTGCTGGCCTCAATGTTTGTCCCTGAGGGATGTCACTCATCATAGGGCACCAGCTGAATTTTGGGACACTAATGAACACCCTTTGAGCCAAATGGTTCAGACAATTTTCCATCCACCTTATTGTCCACTTATCCAGAGAAGAGTTTACCACTTGGGCTATAGGGACCCTATGGAAGACCATGGCTTTCCTAAAGTCAAGGTATACAGTATCTAGGCAACCTTTTATACTGCTACTGTGTAGTCTGCCTGTCTTTCCACCTTCTATGAACTCCCATTTTTCATAAGAGTTCATCAAGGTGTTCCCTATTTCAAACCATATAGTCTCTTGTTGAGAGAGGATGAGTTAACCCCATACCAAAGAGATTAAATTAGTCTCATAAAGCATGGCAGAAGCACTTATACATTTCTTGTGGGGTTAAAGGTACTACAGTTCCATTTATAGGACTGAAAGTAAGCCAGTGTCTCTTGAACTACTGGAAGAGTAAATGGTCTGTGAGACTTGAATTTTAACACTTGGCATGGATGATTTGTTGCAGAAAGACTATATACTGATTTTGTGTATCATATGAGTTTATGCATCATATCTAGGTCTGGATGTCAAGCTACTTTTAGGGAGTATGACTTCCTTTTAAAATATCCTTTGAGCTTTCTCTGCTTTGCTTTGGGCTGCTGGAATCAGCCTCGCTTGGTTGGTGCATGACAGATCTGCTAACCAGACCTCCACCCAACTTAAGGAGACCCAGAGCAAGAAGGGGCAGAGACAGTGCACCAGAAGCATCACGGTGTGGGAACACAAGGCAACAGGTGGAAGGGTGAGCGTCTTGCTTAAAACCCAAGACACAGCATGTTTTGCTCTGGAGTTCAAGACTACTGCTGCAACACTGAATGTGGACTTCTACCTCATACATACTCCTAGTAAAGAGAAGACCTCAAGAATTGGAGCTGTTGCTATAGCAGTAGACTACACGTATTTGGAGAGAGTTGATATACAAATGGAAGGGATGGTGAAAGGCTTAAAAAACAACCTGAAAATGGACTGTGAGAGATGGAAGCCAAGATCTATCTGTTTATTAAGAAAATTCATGTAAGATCTGCAGTTATTCCTCTAGAAGAGTTCAGCAGACCACAGAACACCAAAACAAGAGCACTTTGTTGGCAGCTTCAGATGTGACAAAATGTGGGAGAGAGCTTTCAATTAGAAGCTAATGAACTTGGACTGTGAAGCACTCAAAGGAATGAAAGGTGGAAAAAAACAACTCACTTCTTAGTAATATCATTCCTTATTGACAGCCATGAAAGGGTCTGAACCTGCAACTGCATGTCAAGGTAAGTCACAAGAATGTGAAGTTTTCCTACTTGTCTTTTACAAGCAGACAGTGTATGGAGGTAGAGCTTCCTTACAGATATGTCACTCATTTTTACAGAATAAGAGAATCACAAGATCGTGAGGGACCTGTGAGTTTACAGAGGTTAATGAGATTAAATCAGTGTTGCTGTTCAGATCCTCTTTTGATTTCCTTTTGACTTTCCCAGTGCTCTCTGGTTCTGTAAAGGCCAGCCACTCTTTGAGCGATGTAAAACTATAAACTGGGTCAAGTGCAGAGAAGTGCCATGTATTTATTTTGTTATGCCCTGAAATACAGATGGGATTGATTTTTATTTCACCTCACATATTTTAGCAGTGCTAATGTAAAACACAGTATCATTCAATCATATCCAGAGAGACTTAAGAAAGATCTTGACTTGAAGGAAGGAGTTAATCCACTGTAATAATAACTGTAGGATCAGAATTACACACATCAATTTAAGACTCCACATTTACCATTATCAAGAAGGAAAATTTCATATTAAAAAACTTGTTCTTTTAATTACTGAGGATCCAGTGGTCCTTACATGTTTTTCTGACTCAGTGTTAGATTTTACCAGCTAATATGATTCCTTCAAACATATAATGGGATAGCCCTGAAATAGAATATTGCCAGTACTTTGTAACAAGTTTGCAAGAACTCAGGACTGAGGCTTGTCACATCTGTCTTGCTGGAAGGTTTCTTAACCTGCCTGTAGCTTTGTTTTACTTGTTTCAGCTCTGACAACAATTTTTTCCCATAGACCAGGTGTTTGTAGCTAATTTGGTTTACTTTTGTTTTTCTTTCTCTGTTACAGCCATTGTTATATATAGGTAGCAGTAACAAGCAGTTACTCTATGCAGAATGAGATATTTACGATTCTGCAGTGGAATTCCCTTGCTCAGTTTACATCTTTTCCAGGTGATTATTTCATAATGCATGGATCCTTGGGATTCTTGCTTAACAGCAACATCTGCTATAGAGGCGTTTTAAAAGCCTTGTTTTTCTGAATATAAAATCTCTATCTCATGCATGTGGTGGGGGAAGTAATTTTTTTATTGTTGAAAAAGAAAATTTTAATTATAATCATATATTATGTCTATAATCCTGAAGCAAAGGACTCAATTCAAAACCCTGAATGTTTGTTCAGAGGCTCTACTAAATTCCTTAGAGAACATTTGCATGAGAGCTTGGTTTTCCATTAAATTAATATTGATCATGTTCACAGTCTGGAATTAAATGGATAATTCTTTCCCATGCTTGCACAACTCCCATCTATATAGAGGAATTTGACAACTGTATTCAAAGAATGAAAGCAAGTAATACATGCAATCAGGATGAGATCAAATCAAGGTTCAGCTATGGGCAGTTCATTCTGCTTCCCAATCTGTAGTGTTTCAAAGGCGGAGGGTGTGTGTAAGTGCATTCTGCTCTGAGCTCTTGTCTTAAGAGCATCATCAACGAAATACCAATGACCATCTTGTAATCACTACGCTTCTAAAGGTTCAGTTCATATGGTCGATACAAGAACTCTCTCTTAAGCTTCGTTCATGCTCTGAGGCATTTCCCAGGACTACATTTTAGCAGATCACTTCTACTGGACCCAAGGTGTCTGCATGCCAACACAGAAACAAGGTGTAAGTATATATAACTATACATGTTTTTGTGAGAAGAATCATTGATTAAAACTGATTGATAAATTAAGATTTGCTAGGTTTTTTTGACCCAGCCTCACACCCTTCAAATATGAATGATTCTGTATGCATTTACTCTGCTATTTGCCCCACTTTTCAGTGTGGCTGTATTGAAAAAAAGAAAGATGTGCAGCGCAATAGAGACAGTGTACCATACTAACTTTTGAAACCAAAACCATAGATAACACTTTCACCGTTTCTACAAGGTAAGTGGAAAAATCATTTACTGTCATTGGTTTCATGCTATGATTTCATTGACTATGAGAAAGGGAAATACCTATGTACATATATATATATATAAAGAAAATCAAGAACTTTAAAAATGGTTTAATGTGCAGTAAATAAAGAATTAAAATTATGAAAATACACTTAAGATGTTACTGCTATGGTTTTGCAGAAACAGTAATGAAAGCAATGGTTGGGCCTGATTGTCTTAGAGGTCTTTTCCAAACTAAATGATTCTATGATTCTATGAAAGGTTGTCCCATAACTAACAAAAGCAGCACACTGAATGCTGGAAAAGAACTGCATTTTTATGCTAGAGCCATCAGCAGGCCCTGAATTGCCAGTAAGAGTGAGCTGGGAGACCATGGCATAGAAGAAAACTATGTACTTTTCACCCTGTATTACCATACACAAAATTTAGCTTAAAAAATTCATACTGACAGCACCTCCACTGTAAACACAGACAGATGTTTTTCCTGCAAGACTTAAAAAAAAAAAAATCTCTGGTCACAAAACTGGGCACAGAAACCTACAGATTTACTTCTGTGTGTCAGGTTATGTTGTGTTGCCATCAGTTACTGTCATAAGGTAATGGGTCTAGTTAAATATAAGATTAAATACTGAGCACGACATGTAGCACATGCAATCTATAATAAGGCTTTCTTATGTTGTTTGGGTTTTGGGAAAAGCCTATTAAACCTTGTGTGTGTATTTCCATCCATGCATCATAGACCATAAATCACTCAAACACAGGATCATAATTGGACAAATTTAACTCACCAGGGGTTTTCATGTGTAGTGAACAGACAGGTTTTTTTCTTCTTATATATCACCAAAGTAGAAGATAAATGGAGTACTTTTTGATGTATGGAATGAATACATGNTTTTCACCCTGTATTACCATACACAAAATTTAGCTTAAAAAATTCATACTGACAGCACCTCCACTGTAAACACAGACAGATGTTTTTCCTGCAAGACTTAAAAAAAAAAATCTCTGGTCACAAAACTGGGCACAGAAACCTACAGATTTACTTCTGTGTGTCAGGATATGTTGTGTTGCCATCAGTTACTGTCATAAGGTAATGGGTCTAGTTAAATATAAGATTAAATACTGAGCACGACATGTAGCACATGCAATCTATAATAAGGCTTTCTTATGTTGTTTGGGTTTTGGGAAAAGCCTATTAAACCTTGTGTGTGTATTTCCATCCATGCATCATAGACCATAAATCACTCAAACACAGGATCATAATTGGACAAATTTAACTCACCAGGGGTTTTCATGTGTAGTGAACAGACAGGTTTTTTTCTTCTTATATATCACCAAAGTAGAAGATAAATGGAGTACTTTTTGATGTATGGAATGAATACATGGAGTTTTATACTACTATAGGGTGCTTGAAATTATGTTTTTCTAAAGTGATGGGACTGAAACAACTCAAAAATTGGGGAGAGGAATGGGATTATGATTTAGAAAAGGAATAGATATTCAAACCCCCAGGATGCTTTTCAAAGGAAGATACCTGCAATTTATAAAGAATTTAGAGCTAAAATTCAGTTATGCTCGTTTTGAGAAGAATAAACATAGTGGGCAGAGACAGTGTTATCTCAAAATAGATTTCCAAATACATTAGGACATACAGTCTTCATTTTTGTCATGAAGATTCACAGTAAAGTTAGCTTAGTAAAGAAGCTGTGCTTCTGCAGACCCTCCCTTTGTTGGGACTGTTAAATTTTATGTTTAGTTTATTGTGAGAAAAAACTGACATGGTCAGAAATCACTCGAATTAATGAAATTACATAAAGCACCGCCTGCTAGGTCACAAGCAAAATCAGCCTACGGGCTTGGGAAACACGGTACACTACATCAAGATTTCCATTTTATTTCTCTGCAAGAGAAATTGCTTCTTGGCTAAGTGCTGTTTCTTTTCATGTTTACACGGATCAGTACAAAGAAGCTTAGTCACATCTCTGAGGCAGTGGAATCAGTGCATAATACAGCACAGGCCATGGAAACAGTGGGTTAAATGCCATCTTTCGAAGGTTCATGTTGAAGTCTGGCAGAGTCCTTTAGTGCCTAAAGGAGCAGTCACAGCTGCTGTGTCCTGCAGATTCTTCTCCGTGTTCCCACGTGCTAGGGCTGGCATTCATGGAGCTACACTTCTTCAGGAATCACAATCTTCTTCTTCAGTCTTCTTCAGGAACCACAGTCATCCTGAAAAACTTCCCCCTGCTCAGCTTTCAGCTT
>WEIT01026124.1:93033-141663 GCA_013389985.1 Dryoscopus gambensis | reverse complement strand
ATGATATTACCATCTGTCCAATCTAAAAAAAAGAAATAGGAAATAGGGTGCAAATTTCCCTGCATATGGTTTTGAAATGTCTTTATGAGGCTTGAAAACTTACTCTTTATGCTTCATGCTGTGATTTGTGAAAGTTTGCTTTTTGGGAGATTTTTTTTTTTCCAGAAATGGGACAGAAATAATACTACTTGATTTCCAGAAAGGCTTACAGTGTGTTTTTGGTTTAGGTGCTAACAAGCATTAGAGCTGATAAAGACCAAGCTAATGATGGGCTTTCATCTGCATTGCTTATACTGTATTTGGACTCAGCAAGAAATCTGCCTGTAAGTTACGTTCTCATGGATACCCTTTTGTCACAGAGTCTCTTGAGTACTCCCAGCATGTCTTGCTTGGTAGTGTGACACACTGCTTTACTAACACACATTGTGCCATCTCCTCTATAATTTCTCTCCTCTCCAGATGTGTAATGTAAGGTCCACTTTTTTAGTAGCATAGTATTATAGTTATATAATAAAACATTACTCTTTAATCAGTGTGGTTTTTCTTTAAAGAATGCTCCTTTCCTGGACTTGAAAGGCTGCATGTTTGTATTACACAATGTTTTCCATAAATCGTATGGGATTAGCATGAGGAATTTTAAGGAACTAACTGGGAAAAAAACCCACTTCCATGAGTTCAGGTAAACTTGCTTGCTTTGGCTTATGGTATTGCTGGAAATTTGAAGGTACTGAAGTCCTCATCAGGAAATTAATCCTGTGCAGTTGATGTCACAGTGCCAGAATACCTGTACGAGATTTCTGTCAGATTGTTGTTTGCAGGATGGTTTATTTGCTCGTGCAAAACATAAAAATAAATCATGTTCTCTCACTCCATGGATTTATCCTAAGGGACTTTGAAATAACTTGTTTTGGAGTTTATTTCAGGTTAGTAAAGTACTGTTCCTGGTTGAAATTGATAGCAGTAGTAAAGTTAACCCTACCATAATAAATAGATATGTGAAGCTTAACTGAGTTTTGTTGGTTTTCAGCATTGCTATTAGATGAGAGGTTCTGGAAGTGATGACTAAAATACTAATCAGAGAATACAGTTTTCAAGCTTTGGATTTTTTTGCATGCCTTTTGCAGACTTTTCTGCTGATAATTAAGTTAAATCAGTGTGGTAACAAATGGAACCTTAGTAGCCCAAACAATTTACATGACTGACTAGTGATTTCATGTCTGTTCCAGGGTGTATAGAACAGAGTTAAGAACTAGTATTTCTAGGCTATTTTAAAAGCTAAAAAGACTCATTTGGAATAGATCCTCACATTATCTTTTTAACCTCTCTGTATTGAATTCAGGCAAACTCTTTAACTTAGCAGAAAAAACCAGAATTACTTCAGTACAGAGAAAGCAGTGACAGAATAGAAGGGAATTACAGTCTGCTTAGCATCAGTTTCAGAATACTGCAACACACAGAAGAAGTCTGTCTGCCATCTGTTTTGTGTTCTAGCTTCAGTTGAACCAATCTATGGATCTTCTTATTCAACTACTGAATTCTACTGAAGCAGTTACAGATTTAATATGTTTGATAAAATACACTAAAGCCTCTTATTTAAAATAAACAGGGTAAAGTTCTCTCATACACCAGTTCCAGTCTTTTCCATACAACTCTGATTCTCTATGTTACATTCTCCAGCAAATACTCTGGGTCTTTGTCCTAAATTAGACTTTTTGTTTTAAACAAACATTCTCTAACATTGTCTCCCTCCTTTGGAAAGATTAGGTTGCAAGTAGAGTTCTACCTATGTTTGCAGGCAGTATTTTAATTTCAGTACATTTAATCAGTAGATCTCTAAACTCTAGGGCACAGAAAGAGGGAGTTCTTTGCACAAAGCTGACCAGTTAGGAAATCTGGGAGCAGCATCCCAAATTTCCTGTTGCTGCATGGGATATTCTGTCTACAGTACAAGAATTGCCTGGGTGGGTTAAGAATGATGGTCATAGTGTGGGACCTGTTTAATCTTCTTACTTTTTTCTTCCTCTACTAGCCCAGAGAAGCAGATGCTACAAATGACTCAGTATTTAACTTCAAGTCATTTTCTCCCCAGTATTGTAAAGAATATAATAGAAAATAACATGGAACAGTTGAAAATTCCATGTGCAAATTTACAACAGTGAAATAATATGATACTGTGTTAAATTAAATTTTCCAAAACCAGATACAAAAAGACTTCATAATTAGGTCAAATAGGGGGAAATACCGTGGGAAGACTTTTTTATGCAGGAGAGCTGAAAAGGTTCCCATACATTCTAGAAAAACAGTGTCATGGAGCTTCTACATGAACTGCAGTTAATTGTAGTAAATAGAGCTTTTTTTGGCCATGGGATTCTAATATGGAGCAACATTTACAAGACTAAACATGGAATTTGCTGGCTTATCAGGTTTTGCTCAAGTTCAGTGGCAGGGGTTCAGTAGAGCAATCGCAAATTAATCTCTTGGATTGCTTGCATTGTTGGAGAAGAGAGAATTGAAAGAGAAGGAAGGGTTACACTGACCCTTATTAATAGTTTGAAGGTTTTTGTGCACAACTTAAATGTTAGAGTGAAATGTTTTCTACGTGAAGAATTACTTTTTATTACCTTGAAAACTGCTTTAATTTAATGCTTATCGCTGGTACATTTTAGATCATGCCTTCAGCCTTGTTTTGTTTGAGTTAGAGTGTTGAGTGTACCCCAACACAAGCCTTTCTTTTGCACAGGTGCAACATAGTTGTGAGTTTCTGGCACACTGGGATGATTTATCTGGAAAAGAAATAGAAATAGTGTAGAAAGCTGGTCTGTAAGCTAGTAAACATAAGTGGATCTGCCATATAAATCTGAACTACCGAGAGTGAACTTGGAAAGTGGGTTAATATATTTGAATAATTAATTAAAAAAAAATTAAAAAGCATTCCACCTTGCTGTGCTTCAGAAAGTCATTTAATGGATGAAACTGTTTGTAATGACAGATATTTACTTTTTGTTACCTGCTGTTTTCTCTGGAATCCTTTGACTGTTTTCCTTAACTTTTTTGTGTAGTAAAGCTGCTTATGCATTCATTCTGCCACAATCCCATCACTCTGCTTTCTCCTTCCATTTCCATCTTCCTAAGAGTATCTACGAGGGAAACTTTGGGTGTGGATACTTAAAAGAGAGGAGAGCATCGGGACTAGTCTTTTGTGAAAACACTACCTCACTCTATAGAGCACTATTTGTGAGTTCTCTGGTATTGTTTGTATTGTACCTTTTCTCTGCCAGAGTGTGGATTAGTGCTACTAAAGCCACTCACTCTAGTGGAATGAGAGCATGCAATTTGTTTTCCTGCATGGTTTCAACAAGTGTGCATTGTTTTTGTGCTATTTTTATTGCATTTTAAAGGCTACTTAAATTTCATTGATCAGCATATCATTGGGTAAGTAATTAACCTTTTATGATAAAAACCCAAGATAAGTTTGTTGTAAAAGCTCTTATATTTAACTTAAATTGCTGATTCATTGAGAAACAAAATGCATACTGTCCTAGCACACTTTGTGCTGGTTAATTGTTGGCTTTTATTACAAAGAAATTAAAATAATAAATATTACAACCAATATCCCTGTAGTTTTGTTAAAAGGTGACACACTTAATGTTTGTAAGAATTTGCAACCTCTCCACACTAGTTCAAGTTGCTTTAAAAATGGGTGTAGTTCTTTGTGCTTCCCAAACTATAAATTCCCTTGTAAATTCTATTTCACTCCATGATGCTCCTTGTTTTGCAAATTCCTAAACTCCTTTTCTTTTTTTCAAATAAGTCTGTAGTTGGGAAAATCCAGGCTAGGGTGAACCACCAAGTAATACTTTTTGCTTGATTTTAATGTTACAAAATTATTAAAAACTGATGAGCCTCTGAGTATCTTACACTTAAATCTATAAGTACAACCTTGATATCTTCAAAAGGTCTGAGAATCTGTACAGAATAAGGATCTATTTCCAGAGGGAGGTTGGTTTGCCTTTGGAGATTGTGCAGAAAAAATTGTTACTGGCTGGCTACATCATAATCCTTGATTATAAAACACCTTTCCAAAGCCCAGCAAAACCCCTTTCTATGGTCCTTTCTGTTAGTTTCTCTGTAGAGTTTAATTTTAAAGTGTCCAAAAAGTTATAACTATTTTAAAATCTTGTTGAAAATGAATGACTGAGAAAGACAGTTCATAACCTATGGTTCCATCATCTTGATGTTAAAACTGTTAAGGAGTTGCTGTTTCTTTTAGTGATACAAATACCAGATACATCTCTAAAGTAATTATTATTTTAAAAAATCAAAATGCTGGATTAAGGATGTAGCACTGATGTTTTTTGTGGATCTTAGGACCTTTGCGTTAGGACAGGTTGTCTATATAGAACAACATTTATTTAGAAATTGGACAAAACTTCCCAAATCCCTGGGTCGATTTGTGGGTCAGAGTGGAACAGCAACTGTTGTAAGAAAGCCGTGCCTGGATTCCCTTCTGCAGCACAGTGAACTGCCTGGGTCTGCAGCTTCCGGGGTGCTGATCTTGCTACAGCCGGAGGAGGAGGGTTGTGGCTGGAGGCCAGGAGAGAGGAGAGGTCTGTACTAGCCCAGGGATAATAACAGCTTCAGCAGTCCTAGAACTGCGCTTGTTCCCAGGGCATCCTTAACCATGGGCTGTTATACAGACATTCACACCTGCAAGCTCAGTCTCCAACTAACATGTGACATGAGTTACTGGGGGAGGGAGGTATTAAAAAGGGAGGTCCCGTGCTGTCGGGGGAGGAAAATCCTGAGTGATCTCTGTTCCTTTCTAAGTAGTTTATTGGCTGCTGCAAATCTAGGTTTGTGACACCAAATTCAGACATTTACCCACCTAAATCTGATTTAGCTGAAGTTAAGGAGTAGGAATAGTGTTTAATTTCCAAAAGTAACCCTAGTTTTATGATAATCAGTAATTCATAACAATTTTGGTGTCTGTATAATATATAAACTATTCATATTTTAAATTAGCTCTTTCAGATAGTGACTGTCTTCTGGTTATCACATGAGGATGCACTCACAGATACCCCAAGCAACACTTAGTGAGTTTAAATGAATCATACTCCAAAGTATGAATCATACTCCAAAGCATATTGAATCAGGACCTGGCTGAATAACAAACCAGTTTGTTAGTTGTATAATTTATGGGTTTGTTATTGGGATTTACTGCAAATGACACTGGCTGTTAGAGAATTCCGCTGTGTCATTATCAGTATATTTCTTGGATAGCCCGTCCTCTTTTCCTATAACTGCAGAGACACTCAGAACCATACCAAGACTATTTCATCACCCAAAGCAAGATCTTTCCTCTTTATATTGAATACCCCCTTTTCTTCTGAGTCTCCTTCCTCCCAGCCTTTCAGCCACCATCCTTGTGGACCTGCAGCTTCTTCCCTTGAAACCTGAAGCCTGGCTTAAATATGTTTGCCTCAGCTGATGTCCCTATTGGCCTATCCTTGCTATGATTCCAGAGGAATTGAGATGTGTTCAATATCCAGGACTCAGTGGTTGCCTGCCCTTACGTGTGATCACATAGGTTTGGTTTTGACTTTTACAGTTCTTTGAAATAATATTATAGGAGGGGAAAGATGTGTGTTGAACATGCAGGTGCAAATGGGAAGGAAAGAAGTCCAGTAAGTTGAGTGGCAGTTTAAGATTCAAAATTATCTTGGTGAGTGGTAGATGCCACCTGAAAAAATCAGGTACTTCTCTGCAGAGGACAGTTATTGCGTCCTTATAAATGTGGGATGGAAGTAGAAAGAAACAGATTGGAAAAGAGATCTTTCTACAGAAAGAGATTCATACTCATGCTGTGTCATGTTGTTATGAAAGACAATGCTGTGCTCTGTGTAGAACAGAGGAATGCAGCCTGTGAGATGTGTGGCCTAATCCTTCTGTTTTACATACCCATTCCCAAGGCCCTGATCTTGGCTGTGGCAGTTTAAGGTCTGGAGCACAGCACTGATGATGAGAGAGAGAGAGACAGTAACCATGGCTAGCAGAGGAAGGGAGTTTAGCCTTAGGAAGTAAATCATGGAACCACAGAAAGGTTTGGGTTGGAAGGGACCTTAAAGATCATCTCGTTTCAACCCTTCTGCCATGGGCAGGGACACCTTGCACTCGACGAGGTTGCTCAAGGCCTTGGTCAGCTTGGCCTTGGGCACTTCCAGAGATGGGGAATCCACAACTGCTGCAAACAAAGTGACTCTTTTATCTTTGTCAGAAAACTGGGAACAGTGCTTAAACTCCAGCAAAGAACATACCTGTCAGGCATTTAAAAATTTCCTAAAGAACAATAGTTAAGCATTAGTTTTAATGAGCCTAGGGATAGTATGCAGTCTCCATCTTTGAAGGTCTTTAAGTACAATAATAAGTCCTAAGGTATCAGATAAATAACTGCAGACAATTCCTTAATTTTATTTAAGAAAACGAGTGTTCAAGAAAAATACCCCACAAAAGTAGCCAAACTTTATTTCTGATTCTCTCAGGTTTAAGAATTGGACTTGATGTTCCTTGTGGGTCCCTTCCAACTCAAAATATTCTGAGATTTTTTGCTGGATATTGTATGTTCATTCTGAAATAGAAATTTTCAAGCAGGGTGCCAGGAATCATTGGAATGTATGGCCAACTTGAGGATATGACATCCCAGAAGAAACTGCAAAAAAAATTTCGGCATAAAGGTTAAATCACTCTTCAAATTTTAGTCACTTAGTTTTCATTTCAGAAATCCACTTCTTTTGGCAGAGCATTAATAATATCAGTTCCTGTTCATAAACCAGAATGTTTTAAAAGGCCATTAGGCAACTTTTTTATTGCCACAATCTACAGCTTCTAAACCAGAATTTTCCATTGAAACAAAAATGTGTCCCTAAAGAAAAAGCCAGCCATAAGTACACTAACCTGAAGTCTGTTTTACTTACAAATCTTGCTTCCTAAAATTATTTCTTATGAGTTGAATGCAGATTTTCTGTGACATTATTGAACACATGTCACTTAACAATATCTTAATCTTAAAATAAGATTTTAGAAGTTCCTTATTTAATGGAAAGCAGCCAGAGATTTTGTCCTGCTAAGATAGTTTAAATTCCTACTGTTAGTATATTTGCATGCCTTCATTAAACTGAGGAAAGTAGCAGACCTTCATTCTAGTTAGCATGCAGTGTTTGCATCGTTTTTCTGAAGAGGCTTAAAGAACTTTGAGTTTTATAATGATCTAAGTCCCTATCAATTAGATGTTGTAGTTTCTCCCATAAAAGGACTCCTTTGCATAATTACTTGACTTATCATCAGGGAAGCTTCTGGGTTGTGCAAATACGCTCAATCAAATTTCAAAAAGGTTCGTTCAGAAGGTAGTTCATACGGCATCAGGCATTAAATAAAATATATTTTGTGAATTATCTTTATTATGATAAAAAATACGTGATTGGAGAAATACAAACAGACTGAAATTGGGTATACTAGTTTTAAAGCAGAGTACAAATATCCAGAAGAGAAGAGGAAAAAAAAATGTGTCAGACTTTTTTGTTGTTGTGGTGGTCCCTCACTGTTTTGTTTGAAAGATGTTGGGGTTTTTTTTAGGTTGATTTTCTCCCCCCCCCGCTTTGTCTTATGTTGTCATGTCATAATTAATTAACCTAGTGAAATTGCTTCATTGCATGTCTTATTAACCCTTCCTATGTTCATTCTCTCCTGACTTAAAAGAATAATCCATTAGAATTTAACCCTGATGGCTTGAAGAAGGCTGCTGTTCAGAAAGCCCTAAAGGTAACAATAATGTAGTTGTCCATTTAAGGTCACAGAAGTACTTTGAAATGCACAAATGCCTGCAACACTCCGCTTCCAACACTGGATGGAATTTCTATTGCCAGATACGTATTTAGTGTAATTCTATTTTACTTGAATTTAATTTCAAGAAGCCAATGTCGAGAGGGTTTTAAAATGCTGTGATCTGTGGTAATTTGAACAGTTAGTGGAGTGCAGGCTGCTTCAGAAGACTGGGGGGAAAGTGCTGAGAATAATTTTTAGTAGTAACTAAAGAATAAAGCTGACATGAAAGCTAAGACATCTTTTACATTCTGAGTGATACCTTATCACTCAATTCTGAATGACTGGTTTGGAATAATCTTGTTCCTGCTAGATGTTTTTAGAAGGTTTTACATCTTTTATATAACTGCTAAAGAAATTTAGGCCAGCTTTTTGGTCGGCAGACTTGGAAGGCCTAAGCCACATGCTCAGCTGGAGGAACTTGGACAAGGGACAGACTTCAATAGACTGTCAACGAGTCTGTCAGTAGCTGGTGTTAAGAGGTGCATTATATGTGTGTGTACACATTGCTACCTAATCAGTGTGAAGTAAAATTACTCATATTTACACATCAGCATAAGGGACAGGGCCTTTTGCCAACTCCTGTAGTTTCATCATTTTATGAACAAAGTTTCAGGTACCATTTTATGGACAAAGAAAAAATGAAGATATGTCACCTACCATTTTAAAACACCATCAGTTGCAGTGTCATTTGATTTTCTTTCTGTTTTGTAAACCTTTGGATTCGTTTTTATTTGAGAGCTAAATATTTTTTATCAGAAATCATAAAAGAAATGCAGCGTTCATCCAAGAAAGGAGTGCTTTCTTAACAGCTTTATGTCTAAAGGAAAATATGGTTCTAAACAGTATGCCACATTAAAGTTGAGAATTATTAGTGGAGGTATGATGTCCAAAATGTAAGTTCAGATAAAAAAAAAATCTAAATGATGCACTTTCTTAAGTTAAAAATGTAAGATATATGAATCACTTGTTTTTAATTGTGACCTTACATGCATTAAGATGATTTTAACTAACTTTCTGTTGATATAGCTGATTTTCCTACAGGGTAGAACTCAAAGTAACCACATATCCTACATTTTCTAGGCTTTTAAAACTGCATTAACACCCGCTTGAGATGATTAACTTTCATGTCTAAATTTTCTTTTGACTTAAATTGTTAGGTTAAATTGAAATTAATGAAAGAAACATATAGTTGGAATGTTCCTTTTGCATATATAATTTGTTTCTAAACTGATGTTTGTTTCCACAGTTTGATGTAATGCTATACAGCTGGTGAGCAAGGCTCAGATATGGCAGATGGTTGATTCTCTAATAAAGAGTATTTGGTAAACTGTAGAAATATCCCTCACATGCATTATAGCGCATATTCTTTCTCCCCAAACTGAAAATAGGAATATCAGTGATCTGTTACCACATCCAATTTAATAGCTCTACAGCAACGTAAAGTTCCTGAGTCTGTGCTTTCTTCATATCTCCCATCTGCATGCAGTATTCATTTTGCAGTTTTAACTATGCTTCATTAGCTTTGGGGATTGTAATGCTCATTAAAAGATAAGAATTTGCATCTTACCAGTTTCATTCAAAGAAAATGGAAAGGGGTCTAAAGCTCCTGCTTATTAGTAGCATTTTGCTTCAGCATATTCAGGTAGTTGGATGGCTTTGTGTTGATGTGTTCACCAGCCACTCACCAGTCTGCTGTTCCAGCTGGCTGAATAAAATACTGAGAGTAATAAAGAAGCATGTAGTAGAATGCATATGATTTGTATTTTGAAGATGCAAACATTAAGTTTCAGAGGGGAGAGGTTTTGCTTTATTCTGAAGGCAAAGTTTTTGCTTTTTCTTTACCAGTCAGGAAAGAAAATAAACAGCAATCCCAACCCACTTGTTTTGCTGTCAGTTGGACACAAGGCGCAGGAAAGTAAGGTAAGTTCCTACTCTTTGGACTTGGCTCTGTCCTCACATATTTGGTGGGTCTGTGAGCCTGGCATTTGGCTACCAAACTGCGGAGCATATACACAACGCTAAGTTGCCACCGGAACTGAAATTGGCAACAACCAGCCAAGAATTGAATGGTTGCTTATGCAACTCAAACTGTCTGTGAGTAGAGATGGGATTTTTAGTCATTTGTAGGAGTCCTTCCACAGTGCTGCTTTCCTAGAAAACATGAGAGTAATTGAACCTCTCAATTAGAACCCTGTACTGCAGACCTGAGACAGCTTTGAATTCTCAAAGAAGGTGTCATCCATATCTCATTCCTAATCAGGTGGTCTGTAACAGATGCCAGTCGTGAGACTGATGTTGATGATGACCCCCCTGATTCTGACCCAAAATATTCAACATCTCTGTCATCCGTAACTACCTCTGTGCACTCAAATAGCTCATTAAAATAAAATAACAACAGTGAAATGATTCCTGGATAGGCAGATAAATGCAATTTAGGTGTGAATTTTTTTTTTTTTTCAAATAAGTAGAAGTGTCAGCCAAAAGGAGAGGACATCTAATTTGGCTTCTTCATAACCTGTGAAAAATTGTCACAAAGCCTAAAGAAAAATTATATACAGTCTTAGTTTTGATAGAGAATGGAGGTAAAAATACAAGTCCTTTGATCTTGTTGACAGCTTTTTTAATGAGCACTTATTTCTCTCTGCCCCTCTGCTTTCCCCTCCCCCCACTAATGTATTGCTGAAAATTGTGAGATTTGGCAGTGAACTCCGTGGCTAATTGGAGATAAGAAAGAAAACTATTCGTTTCTAGGAGTTTCCTTGAGTTATGAAAGCCCTTTTAGAGTAGTATGAGAGGAGAGAATGTGCTATCAGTTCATGTCCTCTGTGTAATTTCATATGTGATATTATGTATGCCGTGGGTAGATCCTACTTAGCCATTGTTTAAATATGTCAAGTTTCAGACATAAATTTTCATAGAATCATTAAGGTTGGAAGAGACCTTCAAGGTCATCCAGTCCAACCATCAACCGAGAAGTGCCACTGTAACCCCTGAACCACATGACCCAGCACCAGATCCAGCTGCCTCGTGAACATGGTGACTCCACCACCTCCCTGGGCGACCTATTCCAGTGCCTGACCACACTAAAAGTGAAAAAATGTTTCTGATCCCTAATCTGAATCTCCCCTGTCTCAGCTTAAGGCCATTTTTCCTGGTCCTCTCACTGCAGTTTTCGCAGAAGAGGCCGTCCCACACCTTACTCCAGCTTCCTGTCAGGGGGTTGGAGAGAGCAGTGAGGTTCCTCAAAAGCTTCCTCTTCTCAAGGCTAAACAACCCCAACTCCCTCAGCTGTTTCTCATCAGACTTGTTTTCTAGACCCTTCCCAAGCCTTGCTGCCCTTCTCTGCACACACCAAATAAAACGCCAAAATGAAAAATACGCTCATCTCCTGACACTGCCTCTGTTAACTGTTTTATAATTTATGTGCTTCCTTTTTTCTCAACTTCAGATCAGATACAAGACCAATGAACCAGTATGGGAGGAAAACTTTACTTTCTTTGTACACAATCCCAAAAGACAAGATCTTGAAGTTGAGGTATGTGTCTCACTCTCTTCGTACATAGATACCTTTCTATTCTAAGATGTTGCAGTAGTAACATTCAGCCATTAGGGGAGTTATGAAATGAGACTCGATATGTTGTGAACACCATTAAAATTATACTTAAAGTATTTTTTTTTAAGACCAGGCAATGAAATGTTAATTTCCATTTACTACTATGGGGAAGAAAGACTACAACCAAGCTCTCACATTAATAACATAATTAATGGTTGTCTTACCTAATTTTTAAAAGAAGTAAATTTGGTACACCAGTCTGGAACTAGGAATCTTTGCTCTGTCATACCAAGGAAGTATTTGCTTTATCCAAATACTGTATCCCTTTACACTGTTGACATGTCATTTACATAGTTCAAAGTGACTGAAGTGTAAATGAGGACTGTCTTAGTCACTCTTCCTCTAATAGTTGTGGGAATTCATTTTCACACAGACAGTTTGGAAACCATGGAATTATGTTAATCATGGCTCTGGTAGATGTAGATGTGATGGTTAGTTTTCTCTCTTTGGCTATAGAAGGTAGGGTTGAAGAAACGAGACATTGCGTATATTTTTTTTTACCTCCCTCAATGTAATCTTAAAGTCAGGGAAACTTGCTTTAAGAACAAACGACATGCATTATTATTTGTATTTTTTGTTTTTACATAAAAATGCAGTTTCCTTCTTTGAATTCTTACAAAGCAGATGATACAAAGTGACTCAATTTCTATGTTCCTTCAGGTGAGGGATGAACAACACCAGTGTTCTTTGGGGAACTTCAAGCTGCCTCTAAGCCAGTTGCTAGAGAGTGAAGATTTAACTATGCATCAGCGGTTCCACCTGAGCAACTCCGGTCCCAACAGCACTATAAACATGAAGATTGCACTCAGGGTACTGAAAAACTTTTACCATTGTACATATCTGAAAGCATATTTAGGGCTGCTGTGACTCCTGGTCTGCCAGCTTTTCGAAGAAGATGCCACATTTCCTTTGATGTCACCTGCCGGGTGTCCTTGGTTGTGCAGTGCTATCAGTGCCCAGAGATGGCTTCTAATTTAAATACATGCCATTTAAACACTGTACAGTGCTCAAAATGAAACAATAGTCATCTGCATTAATTAAAACTGAGGTTCCCTGCGGTTTTATGTTTTGAAATCACGTTTGAAATCTGAATTCCTTCAAATCCCTGTTGAACCCAGTGGGCTACAGATAGGAAATCAGGTGATCAGAAATCGCCTCTACATAGAAATGGAACTGAAGTTTTGATGGTTTTAAAAAATAAAGTGTATAAGGAAAGGCAGTACCTGCATAGTACAGGAAAAATTCAAACCAGCTTTCAAGCATATTGGAGTTTTGAAAACAAAACTTGCCTACCTGAAAGTTGGTTTGTCTTTTTTCCCCATCTAAATTACTTGGTTTAATAAGGCACTATATCTCTTCGCAAACACTGTCAAACTTCTGTCATTTTTTTCCCTAAAGCATTTTGTTGCATACATGTCATTAATAAATTAAAGTAACCAGCAAAAGAGAAAGTAAGTACAATTAATGAGAAAAAAATGTGATGTAAAATTTACAGAATAGCTTTCCAGATGGCTAGAGCTGCAAAGCAAATAGCACTTGCACCACAAGTGCATAGAATATGGGAAGGGAATAATGAGAATAATTCCTAATGAATGGAGAATTTCACATTGTTTTATAGTTACTGCAGTTGCCATGAAGAGAGCGGAGATGTGTTTTGTCATGCGAAGCATTTCATATTGTAGAGTTAGTAAGTGTGAATGCTTTTGGTCCTGCTTTAGTGTCTTAACTTTACAACTTGTCACCAACCAGTACTCTTGTAGAAACAAATTTATATTTGCAAAACAGTAATATTATGTGTATTTTCCTGTATCTAGGTCCTTTCTCTTGAAAAGCAGGCAAGATCTCCAGATCATCAACACTCAGCCCAAGTAAAAAGGCCATCTGTTTCCAAAGATGCAAGAAAATCATCTTTTAAGCCTCAGGTTCCTGTCTCGCCAGCACCTGATCCAAACAAGCCTGTTCCAGCATCCCCAGTGACTGATAGTGATAAAAAGACTGATACAGCTGATAAAAGTGAGCCTCCCAATGCCAGCCCGCAGTGGCCAACAGATCTCAGCCGAAGCTCCTCCAGCCTTCACGCCTCCAACTTCTCCTGCTCTCCCAGCCACCTCTCGATGAAGGAGCCCACGCCCAGCATCGCCTCAGACATCTCCCTGCCCATCGCCACGCAGGAGCTGCGCCAGAGGCTCCGGCAGCTCGAGAAGTACGGCCCTCACTGCTTGCTTTTGCAGCACATCTAAGCTGATTTACAAACAATGTCATCTGTGCAGCCAAAGGAGTGCTCAGTTTGCATTTCAGTAATATTTTTTACTGTTCAGTCATTGAGATTTTCTGTCTCTTCCTGCTACCTTCCTGCTGCCTAGCCAGATTCTGTAATTAGGAGTTACCTTACCGTTGTGATCATCTGCAAGATAAAGTCCCACTTCTTCTCATAGCTGCACTTTGTAGTTTCATAGCAGTAGTTGCCTGTTTCACCGCTGAATCCTATTAGCACTAATTAAGCCAATTAAGCTGGAAATCGTTGGGCTTTTTAACTAAATCAGAGGGATAGTTGACTATAAAGAATGTTAAATGAGTAGTCACTTACTATGCAGTCAGTGAGGATTGCTGCAGCCATGCTTTCTTAAATTCTTGAATATTTTTTTACTTGCCTCAGTGGGCAGCTATACTTACCAAGTACAGATAGCTGAGCAGCCTGCTCTGAGTAGGAGACTGGAAACTATTCATTCCCCATTAATGGAGCTTCTCTGTGAATCTAAGTAGAAAGATTTTAATTTTTTTTATTTGTAAGGGATTGAACCAATTCATCTTTTTCTCTGTCAGAGTTCACAGAATCAGTTGAGTAGTAGAAGTTGGACAGAATCTCTGGTCGGTCATCGCTGTGCTCGAAGCAAATTCCTCTTCCAAGTTAGATCAGGTTTCTTGGGCCTTTTGATTATCTCCAAGGGTAGAGATGCCATAAACCTTTTCAGCAACTCCAGTGCTAAACCCTCCACTGTTAAAAAGTTCTTCCTTATTTCTATTGAAATATATCTTGCTGCAACTTGACTATGGTCTGTTGTTATTTTACTGTGTGCAGCCATGAGGAGTCTGACTTGGTCTTCTCTAAGATGTCTGTTTTAAGTAGTGGAAGGGCTGCAATTCAGTCTGCTGTTGGCTGTCTGTTCAATTTGTACAAATACACCACCTGCTTATGTGCTCCAGACTCCCCTTTATCTTTATAGTCCTATGCTAACTTGTCTTCACTTTGTTAGTCTCTTTCCTGGCCCGAAACTGAGCTAGACTTTGTTAATTCTGATAAATATTGAAATACTACTCCTCATTTAATGCACAAATGTCATACTTTCTCCTTTGGTGAAAGTGGTAAAGCTACAGGTAAGGAGGTCCTTTGTTGCAGACCACAAGTTTTTAGATGCTCTGTTTATTATTTTTTTTTAATTTTAACTAAGAAAATACTAAAGTTAAATCTTCATTCTATTTTTTTAAAGTGAGTGACTTGGGAATTTTAATGGAGCAATCACTTCATTGTAGGTATTCACAAAAGAGGCACTCTCCTCCCTTGAGGATAAGATACTTTTTAGGTGGCTGAGAAATGGCAAATGTGGCACATACTGTCCTGTGTGATATGGGAAATACTCATAGTCAGTTCACAGAAACTAAAATGAGCATTTCATGGAGATGAGGGAACTCTGCAAATATTGGCCATTCTGTAAAACATAAATTCTCAAGCATGGTGCTTGCTTTTTATTTAAACATGACTTGTATTTGTAAGTGTAAATTAATTCTAATCTTATTTTCATTGTGATATAAGCTAGAGAAAAGTAAAGTAGTTGTGTTTATACTGTGATTTGAGCTTTTTTGACAGCAAGTGGATTTAAGTTATCACTGTTTTAATCACAAGAATATCTATTTTTATGATAAGAGAATTTAGAAAAGAATGAGCTGGTCTTCTAGTCGGCTCCGTCCATAGGAAAGAGTGGCCTGTCACTGAGGTGTTCATTGCAGTTCGCACTAGTATTCTTTCCAATTTCCTAGGTACTGCTTTGATGATTTTTCTAGGGTAAGCAAGTTCTTTATTCATAATGGTTTTCAAAGAACTAAGGAGCTGCTGACCTCTAAACTGGCAATACCTGGCCTATTTTGGAGAGCAGAGTTGTTGGACAAGGAGCTGAACGACAAGAAACTGATGAGGATATGCTCACACACTTAACACATGCTCTCTTCTTTCACATTGGTCTAAAGAATTTGAATGGATAATATATGATTTCTGGAGGACTGCTCAGTTGAGTCTTACTTTTAATATGCATTTTAAAATCTAAGCTGATGTTCTGCTTTTTCCTGCAGTGGAACAACTCTGGGGCAGTCTCCATTAGGACAGATTCAGCTAACAATTCGTCATAGTTCACAAAGAAACAAACTGATTGTGGTAGTGCATTCCTGCAGGTGAGGATACAATACACAATTTCTTATCTGTGCATATTTCTTTATAAAGTTGTCATATTCTGACTTACTCTTAAGTTGATTGGTTAATCTTTGTTATTTTTAAAACAACATATGCGTAAATACAAAAATATACAGAGCTGTACTCAGAATCAGTAAAAACTTTGTGGAAGATTTTGCTGTGATTTTATATTTGTCTATTACGCCTCTTGTCAGATTTTAAATGAAAATGACATGTAAATTTTTATCAGCAGTGTCTGAAAGCTGTCTCTAAGAGACTGAATTTTTCATGGAATGACCAAAAGGCCTGATTTTTGAAAAGCTGTATCTAAAGTTTGAATTGGAATGTAGGAAACATTGTATTCCCACCTCTGCTTACTGGTCTTGTACAAGTCACTGCACATCCTGTTGTGTGCAGGGCAACTGCTTTATGTACTAAATTAGGTGTTAGGAGTGTAGACACTTAGATTCAGCAATGTCTCATTGATTTTCTAAGTGCTTTTTCTTGTTTTTCACTTTCACAGAAATCTAATAGCGTTTTCTGAAGAAGGATCCGATCCCTACGTGCGAATGTATTTACTGCCTGATAAGAGACGATCGGGAAGAAGAAAAACACATGTATCAAAGAAGACATTAAACCCAGTGTTTGATCAAATGTAAGTTATAAACTGTGGGTAGTTCTATATCACGTAATCACAAAGCTGTCAAATCAAGGTTTCTGTGCTTACTGAATGGATGAACTGTTGAAGTTCCTGCTTGTCACCATTAGACCTGATCATACCCTTCTCTTCTGCTATAGTAGCTCTTCCTGTGCTTCTATTCCCCGTTATCACTAAAGCCCTTTTTGCTGTTAGCAGCCACTTCTGTCTTTCCTGCCTCCCTACACCAGTTCCATGCCCCTGGTGCTGGTAGCTCAGCTGCAGGATTCACTCTCCTGGCAGCTGGTGAGAACACAGGTGCGTTTAGCTGGCCAGTACTGCTGGTCTCCCTTCCCATCAGGAAGCTTGGCTGGCTGATTGCCTGGCTGATGCTGCCAGCCAGTGCCTGGGCATGGTCACGTTGCTCAGTCACTCAGTGGCACTTCTCAGCATCCAGGGAGTCAGGAAATTTCCTTGTAGATTATATCCTGGCCCATATGTTGGAAGTTGTACCAGCTTGTGCAACATCATTTTGCATAAAAATCCTTATCCTTGCACTCATCTTTTTGCTAGCAGTCTCCCTCACATCTGCCCCTTCCTCTCCCGCCCATCACTTTTCAATAAAGACCTTTCTCTGCAGACAGCAAATGAACTCAGGGAAAATAACACTTCAGTCCCTTCTGCCCAAGCCAGATCTGTAAAACATTAGTTAGAGGCTGCAGGAGATTTTCTTGGTAGTGCAGCTCTCTCCTGTTTATTCCAGGTAATAGATTTATTTCACCTTGCCTTTCCGAGTAAAAGGTATTGCAAAGCAATAAAGCTGTTTAAGAACTGTAGTGAGAAAGAGATGTAGGTTGTGGTATAACCTTGTCCTGGCTTTCTCTAAGTTTCATCTCTGGCAAAGAAAACGCATTCTTCCTTAAAAGTTGATACTTTTCCCTAGCATGCCAGGAAAGAAAAGGAGCTCAGGTTATCAAGTACCAAGGATCAGTAAGACTGACCAGTCGTTCCCTTTTGGAGAATACTGATACTGAGCTGTCAGTACAGGCGCATTCCGCGTTCTCTTTTCCCTGGAGTCAGTGCTTGACCTTTCCTTTGTTTGGTCTTGTTCATGTGCTTGTTTTGTTTTACCAGTGGCCTCTAGAGGCCAAAGGTAACAGAAGTCTCAAACACTTGATGTTGATATTGATCACAGTATTAAAGAAAAATTTTAGGCAAAACATTGGGATTTTTTTCTTAATTCATCTCAGACCTCATTCTTTAATTTGGGGCAGGAGATGGTTTGGTTTTGATTTGAGAGGCTGTTTAGCTGTGGGTACTGAACTTGTACCTCAGGTACAGAATTCCCTCTAAAGCATCTCTTTGCCTGTCAGGTTTGATTTCAGTGTTTCCCTGCCTGAAGTACAGAGAAGAACACTAGATGTAGCAGTGAAGAACAGTGGTGGATTCTTGTCCAAAGATAAAGGGCTGCTTGGCAAAGTAAGTTGACAAAAAGTAAATTCTGTTAATACAGCTTGTTACTATATAAAATAAAAACCCTCTTGACATATGAGTTAGTGTTGATTGAAGCACCTGATTCAGGTATGAAGCTTTTAAAAATTATAGGTGCCTTAGATGTCAGGCTTCAGCAAGGGAAGGAACAAACTGTAGAGCCAGACTTAGAAAGATGAGGCAGTAATCTCTTCTAGAGTGGTAAGTTCACAGTAGCAAAAGAAATGTGCTTGTCAGACTTACTATCCTGCTGTCAGAGAAGGGGAAGAACCAGTAGGAACCAGGCAGTATTTCAGAAAATGTTCAGACAAAGCTGGAAAGACGAACGAGTACTTAGGGAAACACACAAGTAATTAAATTCCCAGTTTGTAAAATCCATGAGAAAGAGCTGCTACTGGAGACTTTCCCAGTGCCAACACCAGCTGTTGTGTTTTGTAACTTCAGTGTTACTTAGGCACACATTAAATCACCCAATTTCCTACACACTTGATTTGGAGTATGAAAAAGGAATAGTAAATTCCTACACCCTTTCAAATTGCTATATTTGAGCTCCATGAAGAGGATGAGAGATACAAAATCATAGGCAGTTCGTGGTGAACAGTGTCCTTGATTTTCCTGTTTATCTGGAAGGCTGTTAGTAGGGACACACCTGCTGCTTGCCATTGCCATGCTGTGAGCTGCTCTGGGACTGTACCACTGAAGGGTGTGGATTTTAAGGTCAAAACCAGCAACTTGAAACTTTACAACAGGTCAGGCAGATAGCAGAGAGCTGTGATGACAAGGATGTAAAATACATCATTTACTAAAGGCATTGCTTACGCTGTAGTTTACAGGATTGTCAGATTTGATCTTTAATAGATACAGAGTGAAAGGCACACAGAGTGCATTGATCGGTAATTTAACTTTCCACAGGTATTAATACCTCTGGCATCTGAAGAACTTGCTAAAGGCTGGACCCAGTGGTAAGTATGACATTTCCATTATTAATAATAATACTACATACTAACAACTACAGTGTTAGTAATAGTTTTAATAACACATGCTAAATGTAAAAAACCAATCCTCCCGTTTTTTCTTTTCCAGGTATGATTTGACAGAAGATGGTACAAGGCCACATGGTGCAAGTTAGGTCTATGGACATCGGGAATTCCTCATGCATAATTTTGCCAACCTTTATATATTTTTAACGCATTGTTTTCACAGATGTACCAATATTATTTTTATAGCTTCACTGATTTAGTTCTTAGACACATCCCCAGTAATTTTTTAACACTTGGTCATTTTATGTAGACATAGCTTTTCTCATTGTTAAACTTTGTATTTTATTTTGCTAAACAGTTCTATGTGTTACTGTAATGTGCAATAGTACAGTAAAGTAACCTTTTGTGTTTAAATTGGTCTTTATGACAGCTGTACCTATTAGAAAGTGAAAAGAACATGTTCTGCTGTTTTCCTGCCTTGTTTTATATCTCACCAAGGTATACTGTACCATGTAAATATATACTATTTTTTTATAATTCTTTCATGCTGGTTTGAATTCAGAAGAAAATTAGATAAAGGATATAGATATTTTCTTCTAAATGCATGTTAATTTCTTCAGATGAATCTCTTTTGTCTTTGCAGCACAATGGTCTTAATCATTTTGTGATACTCTGCAAAAAGAAACTGCAGAAAAACATTTTTACTTTATTGTGTTTCTGGCCCAGTGGGGCTAGCTTAAAATGTACAAAAATATTAACATTTTAATATTTATATATAAATGTATTATTGGGAAATCATGCTATAGAATATTATAAATTAAAATGAGAGTTCTATAAATATTGTATAAATAGAGGATGAGGTCCACAAATCACAGTTTCTAAATCTGGGTTTTCATTTAATGGAGTAAACATAACAAACAGTACAGTTTTATTATACAGGTTCAGTTGGATTTTGTTATTTATTCCTGTACTCTGGAGTACTAGACATGTGCTCTTTTGAACGTATGAGGACATGGATTTTTCTGGATTATAAAGAAGATCTCTATCCAGTTTAAACTGTCCTTACCACCATGTTTCACTGATTTCTAAGTAGACAAATCAGCTTGCAAGTTAAGTTCATATAGTAGGCATATGTACAAGACATATGTTATTTTTATTATACAATACTGTGCTAAAATAATATGTTACGTGATACCTTCTGTAATCCTCAGATGAACACCAGTAGGTAAGAAAGTGAGATGAAACTCACTGTCTTTGACAGTTGCTTCATTGCTACTTGGTATGTTTGGTGCACGAACAAAATGCACTTCAGTGGTCCACACAGGTGTTTGAGAAATGCTGTCCTTCTCCTGAAGCATTGCCGTGGGCTGGGCAAGAGCTAGCAGGGACACCATTAGCACAAACTGATCCAGGCAGGCAGGATCTGAAGGGAGAGTATCAGCCCCAACAGCTGAGCTCATTAATTTTCTGAATGATGGGAAATTTTTTTTTGTATTCTGAACTGATTTTTCTTTTTCTGGTAAGTTTTTTCAGACTGTTAGAAAAATCTGCATTAAGAATCCAAGAGAACAGCTTGGCTCTTGCAGAGCCAGTGTCCTCATCCTTGGATAAGTATGCAATTAGACAAAGTATATTATTTAGCTAAGATTGTAGAATGATGTCTCAGCCAAGAAAGAATTTTAAAGCAGAATGATAAACTCCTGAAATTAGCTTTATTGTAAGACTACTGACAGAACCTTAACTCTAGATGTAGAATTTGCCTACATTACTAGATGTACCAAAGTGCCTACCATACATGTAACTTTTTGTCTTTTTCAAGTCTAAAAATTTCAGTTTGTCTAAATTCAATTTAACATGAACATTTGTCGTGGATGTGTGTGACTGCACCATACACCTCTATACAGTGATGGCCTTCTCGTTGCCACGTTTTATGCAAGACAATTTTCTCAAACAATCCTACATTGTAAATTGTACTGTAACTGCTGTTACTGGGCTGGACAATAGAGATTCTCTGTAAGAAAACATTTCCATTTGAAGGCTTCACTGTATATTGGAATGTATGAGTAGCTATATATTCACTCTTCTATTCATATAAAATATATTATGGAATTATTTCCTTTGCTAGTTCTCCATTAAGACGTTAAGAATGGAAAGACAGAGAATTGTTCTAAATGCAACGAAACTGCAGAAACCAAATGCTAATCTGAATAAATAAGGTCTAAGAGTAGCAGTTCAACATAATTGTCTTTTGCCTTGGTTCAGTCTGAGGTGGAAGGTGTTTTGCTCTACATCTTGGCCAGTGACTGCACAGAGTTTGATCTGCAGACAACAAATAGGGTGTTAAACTGATTCAGTGTTTCAAGACGTAAGTTAAGTCTGGAAACAGAATACTGCACTTGAACAAAAGAAAATACTCTGTCTTTTAAAGTTTCAAGGTGGAAAATAATGCCATGTTCAGGCAAATGTGAAAGCATAGCACAAAGGGAGTAATTGAATTAAGAATATAGGGCAGGTTTCCAAAATAGCTCACTGCCTAAAAGTGGGGATTGGTTCTTAGAGATCCCGTTTTCCATTTAGGTATCTGAAATGAAGAGATGTAACTGTCACTGCAATTCAGCAACTATAATTCCCATAGTCTGTAGTCAGTTCTGGATGCCAGAGCTTCAGAAATATTCTCCTGAGTGAATTTGGATCAGACTGTGAGTGCCTAGATGAGATTGAGTCTTTGGACAGTGGATGCAACTTTTTTATAACCAAATTCCAATTGTTCCATTTATATGGAAGTAGGAAGGACAGTTTTGCCTCTGGGCAAAAATTGCACCTCATTATTAAGTCATTTATTCAATATCAACTGATAGCTTTTCATGTAGTTCTTGTTTATCCTTGTGCCTTAATATATGAACATATGAAATGGTTAAAATAAGCTTTGTTACCTGTATGTACCAACACATGTTCTGTACTATTGAAACTGTTTTTAGAATTACTCTGCTTCACTGACAAGAAAACCAGCTTTCTTAACTATAGCAGTGGTATAACTCAAACTCAAATCAGCATGCATATCACTTGGAGGTGGACTAGAAGAGTTTTAATTTTCTGTCTTGAATCCTTTATCAGAGCTGCAGCAAATGGTGAGAGTTGAAATGAGAACAAAGGGTAATCAATTTTGTACAGATTGCCTTTTTTGCTCATGTAATTCTACATTATGATGCATGTATTTATTCAATAAATGGTTCGTATGCAAGTTGCTGTGTTGCTTCCCTCTACACACACCCCCCTTCTCCTCTCTTTTGCATATCCATGTTCTAACTGGTAATAAAATGAAGTGAATTTTTAAAATAGTCCTGTATACGGACTCATGTAACCTAGGGAGCCTGGCTGTAAGGTCTGTAGGCAGATTTTTGGGTTTTGCATGAAAGGAAGTGGACTGAGAAGTGCAGGATACTTCATGGGGATTTCTGTACTTGTTCTGGAACAGATTCACACATAAGAATTAGTAGGTCCTTTGTTCAGTGTCTAATTTTTTTTTTCTCTTAAATTGATCAATTGAACAAATTGTCATCATTCTAGCACTTACTAATCAACTGTCACTAATTATGCTTTCAGAAGGACCTAGAACTGTATTTAATTGCCTTAGATTTAGAATCAGCAGATTTCTGCCTGAAGCAATCTTTCCTGTTCTTTCACGTGCTTGGTAAGGCAGATATTGATGGAAAATATAATTATGTACTGCATAAATAAGAAAAGGGGTGTTGTGTCCTCTATTCATTCCAGAAAAACTCCCATAGAAATTATGCTCTTTGCATTAAACATTAGTTTATAATTAGTTATAATTCTATAATTAATTATGTTACCTCTTCCCATAAACAGCTACAAATTGACTGAATTCATAATATTCAGTCAGTTTTCGTAAGCCATAAATAAAAGCTGCAAAAATTCATCACCCAGTCACTATCCCCACTTAGCATGGGCCCCACTGGATAATCTGTAATGTTACTAACTACAAAATTGGGTTCTGTTTTGGTTTGGTTTTGTTTTCCGTAGAGGAGATACATCCCTTTTTTAGCAGAATAAAAGGCTTCTGCTAATCAATGGGAAGGCAGCTAGAGCCAAGGGAAAGCATGGCTGTTTCCACAGCTCCCTCGCGACAAGGCGGTTCTGGATTGCGCACTCCCTGGCAGTGCCAGGACTGGTCAGGTGTCAGCACGTTCCTGACTTGGATCAAATTCAAGCCCTCCATTCAGTCCTGCAAGACGGGTGGTACCTGGAGAAGCACTGCCTGCGTATTCACAGATCTTACTAGAGGGCAGGAATAACTCTGCAAGATACCCCTTCAGGTGGCTTTGGTATTAATTTGATGGGTGCACCCCAGCCTAGGATTCTTCTTAGTGTTTGCTGTACTGTTTAAACTGGTTTGGGCTTTTAGTTCATCCAGTTTCCATCTGGGAGCAGTGTTTGCCAATAAAGTTATCAATGTTGCTACTTTCAGTATTTTCTCAGCTAAGAGCAGAATACAAAATTTGTTTCCTATGAACATTCCATTTCCTCTTTTAATCAATTTAATTGTTTATATTCTCCTCCACACAAACTCTGAATGTTGGATGGTACCTTTGGTAGAAAGAACCAACTGCAGATGGTGCCATATCCATTTGTGCTTGTAGCTGGTTGCTGCACCAGTCAAGGTATTTAATCCCAAATGGTGATTTTATATACTGTAAAGTGTCCAACTGTTGTATGCTTTCCTACTGATTTCTAAGGCAGTCAGGCTCTCAACAACATTCTCAGGCACATTCTGAAATATGTTTTATGAGAAATGCAAAAATCCACTTGTATTTCGTTCAGTGTTAGGCAGTAAATTTAGCTGCCAGAGTAGATGGCAGCTCTGAGAGGAAAGTTCTCTAATCTGTACTCATGTGATAGAGGTGATACTCTCTGTTCTCACTGTCTGCAGGGAATACTGCTTGCCAGTCCTCCGCAGGGGAATCCAGTTTGAGCAGGCTCCTGCATCTCTGTTTCCTCTGACACCACCAAAGTGAAGCCAACCTGTCTTTAATGTTAATCTTTGAGTCCTCAGTAGCTGTAAACTTTATGGCAAGGGAATTAAGGCCTAGTAGTGATCATTCTTCCCTTTAAGATCCGTACAGAAACATGTTCAAGGACAGCCCAAAGCTAGGCAAGATTCCAACCTTTCACACCCAGGCAGTGGCAGGGCTGGTTCCAGCCTGGGTGGGTTTGTGGCCTGGAGGACACGTGGGCCATTCCTGCTAGGACTTGGTAACCCAACCCTCAGAGCTGGGCATGAAGCAGCACCTCAGTCTCTGTGCAGGAAATGACAGAAGAAAGTTGTGATATCCCTGCACCCAGCCGTGTCCTGTGAATTCACTTACCACCTGTGTGGTAAGGATCTAACTGATGATCAGTTTTATTTATTAATTATCTAAGCAAAGTAGCTCCTTTCTGCAGGATGTTGCACTAGATGACCTGGTGAGGTTCCTTCCAACCTCAGTTCTTTGGCTCTCAAGTGTATTTTTTTTAAACATTAAGGTAAGCTCAGTAAAGGTGCTGGAGCTCTGTGCACTCCTGGCCTGTGCTGTAGGTTTTCGTGGGCATTTTGCTTCCTGAGCCCAAGCTCTCAGAGACAGGCATGTAGCAACTCCAGCTGGGCAGAAAAAAGGAGTCACACAGCTGGGAGCTGCAAGCTTTGCAAGTCAGGATACAAAGATTTGATAGGAATTAAAAATACATTAATCTGTGCATAGAACTTGAGTTGTAATGTAGATTATTATAGTAAAATCGTAATTGTCTGTAGGAACTGAATGAAGGTTAGTAATTCTACTCGATAACTGGGACAAGATCCCTAAAACCAAAAATAGTGCATACATTTAACAGAGGTTGTTTCCAGCAAGAAATTTCAAAAAAGTTTTCTTGTTCTTTTATTCTAGTTGAATTTGCAAGCTAGTGAGTTATTCTACGAACTTATCTAAGAGCCTGACAGCTGGAGCTTACTAAGCATGTCACAATGATTAATAATTTAATACAGAATATTTTGCAAGACAGTTTCATGCAGACTTCCCATGGGAGAAATACTTCAACTGATAGGCTGAAATCCCTGCCATATTTTCCATGATTGTCATTGCTGTCTCTTGAGTTAAGTTGAAGTTACTGTGTCGCAACATTTTCCACCTACAATTCATATGGTTTTGCATGAATCATGAAATTCTCTGAGCCCAAGTAACTGTGATAGCCACTGAATGGGTGCTCTGTTGTAACTTCCAGCTCAGAGTCCCACTGGATACATTTGATGACAACAGCATCCGAACAAAGGACTTGGATTGTCTCTAGACCTATCATTTATCCAGGGAGTGACGGTGAAATCAAGGGTAAAAGTGGGTTAAATGGAAATGGATATTCATGACTCATGAATGGTATTGGTAGCAATGTTGGTTCTTTGTTTTATTTGGTAAATCGTTAATTTGCAGGTAAAGTAAGTTGGAATCAGAAGTTTAAAATACTTAGGTGAGCCTTCTGAAAAGAGGTATCAATCTTATGAGTTTTAGGCAACCTTGTTCTAGGCCATACTTTTTTATTTATTGTTTTTTCAAGCTCAGATTATTTGAGTTGTAAAAAATGCTTAATTTCTAATATTTTTTTTATAAAAACATTTTCGTTTTGCTTATCTTGTCTCTCATAATGAGACGTTAAAGTTTTTCCATGTATAGCCATTAGTGCCCGGTGTTTATTTCTGAAGGTACTGGTACATTCCACTAGATGGTAGTGCAGACCCTGTTCTCAGAATCCTTTTTTGCTGCCTGTGCGCGTCGTTTTTTGTACAGTAAGGAAGTGGTCTGGATGAGAGGTGCCTCAAGTCACCCTGGTTTAAAAGCAGTGAACAACAGGTATGGTCCTTACGGTGCTCTGCTGTCCCCCCTTCCTCTGAGGCACCGGACAGCCTAAAAGAATGGAGTTTCATAATGGGGGATTCCCTTTGCCAAAATGGTTTTGTAGAGGTATTTAGTAATGAGGCACAGGGAAATTTAAAAAATGGTCCATGATGTGAGGAAACATGCAACTTCTGGAAGATTAAGGTTCTCAGTTCACCAGAAGTTTAGCATGCCTCTATCAGCAATTCACCATAGGTGTTTCATGCCTTAGATACCAAATTAGATTTGATTCTAGAACTCCCTTGAGTTGCTGACACAACTTTAATGAGATTAAGTGCAAAAAGTTGAAATTAATCAGAAGCAGGCAGAAGTGAAATTACAGTTTAGGACATGGAAAAGAGCCTTGATCGGCACATTTGAAACATCACTATGCTTTAAGAATTTACTGTTGATTCAAGCATGTGGCTAGAAACTCAGGATACCTAACAATGAAATCCATCATGCACAGTAAACACAGGGGTAAAGGGGGGACAGATCAAATTCTACTAGAAAAAATAACTTAGGAATCAATTTTCCTTTGTTTAAGGACACAATCAGGAAGTTTGCCAAAACACAGGTCTTGTGATAATAAAACTGATGCCCAGAACAGGAATAAATGACAAATTTGTCTAAACTTAGTGGATGTGTAAGCCCTCACAGGTGCCTCACTCCACATGTTCCCCCCGGCTGATACCACACAAATGTCAGTTTTGCATGACGGAAGCAGGGCATGCAGCCTGTAAAGAACCCCAGTGGGCTTTGGTTAGACTCCAGGTCTGGATCAAGGACGTGGGGAACACCCTTGCTGACAGAGCCAGCACTGATGTGAGAGACAAGTCTAATGGTCCAGTGTCCGAGCAATGTAAAGCAGTTTGTTGTGTGTTTATAGATGGATAAACTAATATGGATGAGCAAATCATGTCCATTCTGATATTTATACAGTATTTTCATGTTTTGCACTAGACAGATGGAACAGAAATGGTGTCGTACCTAAATGATGCATGTCTATCACAATGAAACCTCTAAGAGCACCTGTAAAATTATTAATAACAGCAGTTTTGTACCTTAGAAGCAATGTTTCTCTTAAAGACTAAAATAGAATGAGGCTGCAAGGAGATAGGATGCTTAAAAGAGCAGTAAATCTCTATCAGAATGTAATTTTAATAGGGTTAAAGTAATACAGACATGGCATTTGTAACTGGAGTGTTTCATATCTGAAACAAATTAACTGACAAACTAGTATTATAAATTTACTCAATCATACATAATATTCTGAAAGATGACAATGACTTTATACTAGAAAATGTTTGCTGTAGTTATAATGAAAAATTACACTCCTTTTTTTTTTACAGTGGGATGGATTCAGCTATGCAAATACTGTTATTGTAATTTCTTTTTGTGAGCATCTTACAACGTTTCAGAAATCTTTCCATATTCATAGTACTAATAGTGAGCAGAGAAAAATTACAGTGATTTGTGACACTGCTTATAAGGAACAAGTGGTAACAGTAAGAGCATAATAATACAGCAAATAATAATTACAGGACCATAGAATGGTTTGGGTTGGAAGAGACCCTAAACATCATCTATTTCCAACCCCCAGCCATGGGCAGGGACACCTTGCACTAGACCATGTTGCTCAAAGCCCAATCCAACCTGGCCTTGAACACTTCCAGGGATGGGGCAGCCACAGCTTCTCTGGGCATCCTGTGCCAGTGCCTCACCACCCTCACAACAAAGAATTTCTTCCCAATATTTAATCTAAACTCGCCCTCTGTCAGTTTAAAGCCATTGCCCCTTGTCCTGTCTCTCCGTGCTCTTACAAAAGTTCCCTCTCCTCACTTGTAGCCCCGTTAGGCACTGAAAGGTGCTCTAAAAGTTTCTCCAGAGCCTTCTGTTCCGCAGGCTGCACACCCCAGCTCTCTCAGCCTATCTTCCTGGGAGAGGTGCTGCAGCCCTGAGATCGACTTGGTGATGTAACAACTAAGTATTTTGTCATAAAGCATCACAACAAAGCAAAGAGAATAAAGTTGCTGTGTTTTCACAGCTTAAACGGAGCTGGGTGCGGATCGCTGCGGACCCCGGCAGTAGCGGGGAGCTCCCGCGGGGCGGCAGTTCAGGACTTCGGTACCGGCGGCAGCGGCTCCAGGGAGTGGCTCTCCGGAACAGCTTCTGCCTCCCCTCTGCGCATCTTATCTCCTTATTTTTGTGCGAGTTAGCAAGGATAATTTTTTTTTCTCCTGTAGTGATTTTTTTTTTCTACCTAATCTCTTAAACTCTAAAATTGATTCATGTTAATATTAATAATTTAAGGGAAATAAGCCTTTTCACGGTCTAATCACACCAGCATTGAGAAGTGACAGTTGCCTCTGAATAAAGGATGGCATGATTGGCAGGATTACCTTCAGGCAAGGGGAGATCTGGAGAAGTGGAATAGTGTGAAACTTCATCTCTCTCCCATGCTGTTCGGATTATTTATCAAAGTATGTGAAGATCAAAAAAAAAAAAAAAAATCAAGGGAAATGCATGCATGTGAATTATTAACAGCCTGCCTCAGAGGATGAGCAGATTTTCTCCATACTATATTAACTATAACAAATTTTATTATATATTGAAAGAAAAAGAAGTAGGAGTTACAACTCTAACATGGCAGTAGATAATGCATACAATAATCTCATAAGAAACTATTATCTAGAAAATAACATTGTAAATACAAGAAGATATTGTTAAGAAAGTGTCTGACGTTCAGGGAACTACTTGTTTATTTTTTATTTATACTGTTGACTTTTATAGGTTAAAATGGAATGCTTGGTCTAGCCCAAACAATGATATTCTGGTGTGAGCCATTTGTAACTGAGATCTCTAATGCAGGCCACCAACAAGAATAAAGACTGGTTCATGAAGCAGTAGCACAAAAGCAAATCTTTATTTGCTGTTGCTCAGCAACCATGTGCGAAAGGCCCATTTTTCATTTTTGCCTTAACTTAACTTGACAGGAAAATGATAATAAATATGAGATTATTATCACAGGGTATAGATTATTTTGAACAGATGAACAGATATGTCAAAGAGAGGCATGTAATTTGGTACTCTTGAAAGAGAGAATATTAGAGAAACTGAAAATAGAGTTGTAGGTTTATTACTGGCTTGCAGTTCATGCACAGCTCTTGAAAAAACCTAGAAAACATTATTCTGCCTCTCTGGTTTCTCTATGTGGTCCTTTAAAATCAATCACTTGGTGTTATTCAGCCTGTTGTTATCTGTGTCAACTTCTAGTTTCAATACTATGAAAAAATAATTCTGTGGTTGCTATGCAACAGAAATCAAAAGCTAAAATGTTTTAGTTTGTTTGCTAAATGGATACATGCCCGATGAAATAAACAGTAACCAGGTGACTAATGTAGCATCTAATTAAAAGACTAATCAAGGTATTAATGAAATATTCCGTCTACGTGAGTCATGATAAATAAATCCATCAGTTTGGATCTAAAATGGCAAAGATTTTTAATATATGCGAAATTTTTTAATATAGGCAGACATTAGCACAATGTATAAATGTCAGGTGTTACACTTTTTTATTTGCTTTTACAATTCTACATGTATGCTGATTGCTCATGCAACTTATTCCAAGCAAACTGTTTCACAGGCTCCTTGCACTTAGCTGAATACCTAACTTGGGAAATAAAGGCAGGTCCATAGGATCTGAAACAAGCCGGATTCTTGTATCAAATAAACGTGGCAGAAAATGTGAAAAGCCTTAATTTTTAATATAAACTGAAACTGTGAAAGGCAGGATGATTAAGGAAGAGACTCTATGTTAAAAATTAAAACAGCAGAAGATGTAAATGCTCCTTTTAAAAGGAGTGAATTTTTACATTTAATTCTAAATAAAATCTGAATTACATCATATTTTTTAAAATTACAGTCCTGAAACGTCCAGATGTGAGAACTTTTACACACATTACAGTTGGTTTTCTGTTTGTTTACACAGTAAAGCAGCACATGCTGTACTGCTTCTACGGACTGAAAACAAATTATTTCAGTCACGCACCTCTCTCTTCTGAACAGCCAACAACACTGAGAAGTAGTATGCTACTGAAAATGCCAAATGGAAAGATACAA
Source organism: Dryoscopus gambensis (assembly GCA_013389985.1). Taxonomy (NCBI): domain Eukaryota; kingdom Metazoa; phylum Chordata; class Aves; order Passeriformes; family Malaconotidae; genus Dryoscopus; species Dryoscopus gambensis. The sequence goes on along the minus strand of WEIT01026124.1, from coordinate 111,584 downwards.
ATTAAGCCCTTAACAAGACACTTTGACTGGTTTTGATTTGCAGAAAGCTCAAACAAATGGAATGGGGAATATTACAGAATTCAAGATCTGAGTCTAACTAATTCCAAACACTGCAAAAAAGAAACAGAAGACATAACTTCTTGATATATTTGAAAAAAAATCCTTAGTTATCAAAGTCTAACTATCATCTGTCTTACACAGTCTCCTATACATTCTGGCACACAGGCTGTTTAACTCTTGGTTGCTTTGCATGAAGAGTGCAAAATACTCATGTTGTTCACCAGGACTGTGAGTAAAGGCACAGAGGTCAGCAATAGCAACAGTAACATTACTGGAGAAAAAAGCCGCCAGTGTGATCAAGTGGGTGATGTTTCTGTAAATGTCCACATTACCAGAGAACCACGGAAGAAGGAATACTTAAGCATGAACATGAATTTAACTGAGCACGTCTTACCCCCCGTTTGGAAGCACTGACACTTCTGAGATAGGTACAGAAAGGGAACAGTGAGGGGGCGGTGGGTTTGAACCCTGGCAGCTGCCTCTGGGTCACTGATGGGATGTTCCTGCGGGAGCCGCCGTGCCTCCAGCCAGCCTGTGTTGGAAAGCAGCGGAGGAAGGAGCCCTTCAGCGCGGCCGAAGCTCCCGGGAGCGGAGCAGCCCCACTGCCCGGGCCGGGCCGGGCGCTGCAGGCACAGGCGCTGCTCAGCGATGGAGCTGCGGCACAAATCCTACAAGCAGCAGCTGAGGAAGCGTCGGGGGGGCTCAGCCTGGAGAAGGCTCAGGAGGGTCTTCATGGCTCTCTAGAGCTCCCTGAAAGGAGGGTGTAGCAAAGTGGGAGTCGGGCTCTTCTCCCAAGCAGCCAGCGACAGGACAAGGCGCCAGAAGCGGTTCAGGTCGAACATCAGGAGGAACTTCTTCACAGAAAGGGTGATTGGAATGGGCTGCCCGGGAAGGTGGTGGAGGCACTCTCCCTGAAGGTGTTTAGGAAAGACTGGACGTGGCACTCAGTGCCATGGTCTAGTAGACCTGGTGGTGTTCGGTCATAGATTGGACTCGATGATCTCAGCCAGCTGAGGCCTTTGCGGCCCAGCTGACTCCGTGAATCTGTGAGTTTCGAACACTGCCCCGTGTCCCGGCTGAGTTCCGGGGCCGCCTTTCCCCCACCCCGCCCTCAGCGGCGCCGCGCGCGGCAAAGCGCGGTGGCAGTGGCCGAGCTCTTGCNTCTACGCGCGAGTCCCCCGGCTTCGTTCTGCTCCGCTGCGGCGGCGCCGCGGCGTTGGAAGCGCATCCCGCGGATCCATGAGGGAGCCCGAGGTAAGCGGCCTGTCCGGCTGCCTGCTGCCTGCTCTGCCGGGGCCTGGCGGGAGCCCCCGGGTGACTCGGGACGGGCCCGGGAGCGGCACCCGCCCCGTTCCGTGATGTGGCTTCGCGCACACGAACGGCTGTGTAAGTCACTATCCTGACTGGAAAAGCGCGTCAGGAGACACCCGGGATGGAGGGAATGTTTACGGGAGCAAATGGCCTTGGTGGCCTTGCCCATTTCCCGTAGTATTCACTTGATAGTAGAGAAAAGGAGAGACCATTTTACTGTCCCTCAGTGCTTCTTATACAAATGAATACTGTTGTCCGGAACGATGGCCAGCTTAAATAGTGGGTGTGTGCTGGAGAATGCACTGCGCTTTTTAAAAACCAAAGTATCCATTAAAAATTTATTCTGCAAAGAAAAACTAGAAAGAAAGCAAGCACTGCAGCCTAGTGATGTTGTGAATCTAAATGCTGATTCAGGTAACTGTAAAATATGTTGGAGAGGAAAACATGTAATACATGTATAACTACTGTAATATGTAACATATATATATAAAAGTGCTATTTGTGTAGCCGATATATGACGACAACTGAGACCAAAATGATCTTATTTCGATATACAGTACATTCTCTAATGTTATGGTTTCTTTATAAAGTAGAGAAAACAATTCCATGATGAAACACGAAGCGTTTTTGCAAGCTGTGTCTAAAGAGTCGGTTGAGGACTTCCTGCGTTACACTCAGAATCCTGTAAGTGAGCCAATGTATATATGTATCACTTATGGAGTCATTAGTCTCTTATGGATGCAGAAATTGCGTGACAAACAGACAGAAACTATTTGGGTGGTACTTGAAGATGTGTGGGAATAATTGCTGTAGAAAATAAGTTCAAATGACGCTTCAAGGAATATCGGCTGAAACTGTTGTGGAATCTGAAATATGAATATTTATAAACCAACTAATTTTTTGACATTTGGTTGTTCTGCATACAGTTTACTTTAAAGAAATATAAATTATTAGTACTGTGGTAGTACTGAAAAAATACTAACTTGATGAAGTGTTGTATTTTTAATTTCAACCTATGGAAGTTTATTGGTATGGAATGAATATGAGTTAATGTACAAACATAGCAGAGTTGTGTTTCACTAGTGTTTCTTCATTCATTTGGTAGTTTGGGCTGTCCACTTGTTCTTTGGTCTACATTTAATTTTACTTGAATTGTTCTTTCTGTCACTTTATTCTTTAGAGAAGGGGTAGATTACGCTCTCTAAATGGTATTGTCAAGTTAGTTTCTTAAGCATTCTAATTGGTATTTTCCTAATATTACCTGGGTCAGGATAAAGAAGGTGGATCAGTTGACCTGTAGATGCACAGAGGCATGAACTGATTTAATGTAGCAACTGTATTAAACCCACAATCGTGTTCTGTATAATAAGCTTACAAAAGTTTGTCTCCCTAAGATCACTGCATCTTTCCCCAAGAAATTTGCTATTTCTTTCATTTGTGTGCCTGTATGTAGTTACAGATGACAACTTTATTACCAGATTGCGTCTGCCTAAAGTCTCCTTCCCATTTTTACCTAAATCTAAACACTTTAACAAAAAATTATTCACTTTAGTTTTCACTTGCAGTGTTTCCTTTTCAGTTGATTTGGTTGTGTTGATTCTGCCGTCTGCATTCAGTAATTTATTTTAACTGCTGTGGGCTATTTCGATTAAAAGTGGTTAGGTTTCTTTCATCCTTTTATTTTTCGTCACCGGTTCACAGGAGTTCTCGTGCACCAGTTTTCAGCTGTTGCCAATATCTCTGAAAACTTTATATCACCAACTACAATGAGTGTATTGATTAAAATTGTCTTCGTGCCTTTGTGGCATAAGGGAACATGAATATCTAGACGAATTTTTGACTGTCCAAGAGACTCAAGTTTATTAATTTCCTTTTGAAACCTTCAGCGATGGAGGCTGTGTGACCATGTCTTGTCTTAGAATGAGGATCTTCCTTTTAGGATGTCCCTTGAATAATTCTAGACTAGTTTTCTGGAGGAGGCTGTGGTCAAATAAATCATCATTAAAGCCTCACTGCTTTCCTTAGTTTTAGTGTTATATTTGCCCTGCCTTTTCTGCTTATTTGCTGTTCTAGCCTTAGAAGTTGCCTTTTAAACTTTTTTGAAAGTTCTGTTTTTAGCACTGCTGTTTCTTTCAGTGTCTGTTTCCTACGCACGCCCCCACCCCCCTCTTACTTCCACCTTGAATTTTTCTTTTCCTTCCTCTCAATGTTTAAGTTCATCTGTGTCTTCTAAAATTCCAGGGGTTTGCTAATTTTCCTTCAAGGTTTCTCATGAGCTTTTCATTTTTTAAAATTAGTAATCTTAAAAAATGTCATATTGTGGTGCTGTTCATTCAGATCTTCAACAGGTGCTGTTAATTTTTTCCACTAAATCCCATTCCAATTCAAGAAAAGACATAATTTCTTAGACAGAAAAATAGGAATCACAGATATGATTATCATTCACTCTCATCCTTTCCCCTCATAGATTTTGGAATAATTGTATCTCATATCATCCCAAAGAAGGATCCAAAAGCTCTGGTCTTATTATGAATTCATTCTTTCTGTTCAAAACAGTACGATCTTAATATCCTGTCTTTTGGGTTAGTTTGAAGCAGAGGGCTGCAGAGCTCCCTGTGAGGCCTTTGGTTTATTGTATTTGTTTTCAGCTGTAGAATAGAATAGAAATTCTCTTATAAATATGTAAGAGGATGTTTCTTCTCATACCCTTCTGGGAACTTTCTAGTACTTATTGCTGTTTCTTCCATTCTTTTCTGTTTTTACCTTTGACTTTTTCTTTTTGATGCCTTGCAGTGTATCTGCAAACTAAAACTGTATTTATTTCAAGATCATGGACATTCTCCCTCTTTCCTCTGAAGTGATTTTGATCCAGTAAACCTTCAGTATTGCAAATTACATCTCAGGAATTATCTGTACTTTCTCTTGGCTGTGCCTGGTTTTCCTTCTCTTCGTTCTGCATATTCCCTTTCATAGCAGGTTGCCTACGCTTCGTTGATGCTAACAGACTCCTTATGGCTCTGAGGTAAATTCTTCTAGCAAAGTTCTGAGGAAATACTTCAGATCATTCTCGTGGTGCAGTCTCTCCTGGAGGCTGATGGTGGCTCCCCTGTTAGCAGGGCTTCAGCAGGAGGTGTGGGGTTAACGGGCTCAGGAGTTTGATGGGGGCTTTAAAACAGTGCAGGTGCCGAGCTCTGATGTGTGCAGATCATACCCCAGATTAGTGCTGTCCCTGTGGCTGCTGTTACTGACTGTTACATTTCCAGTCCATGCCTAAGGATTTTCTTTCAACAGCCATCATCAATCGATGTTTAAGATAGCAAAGATATAATCAGGGACTTAAATTCTGTGCAGTTTTGAGCTTCTTAGCTAAGGATATGGAATTGTCTTCATTGCTATCAAGGGCTAAAGGCTTTTGTCTTAAAAGCAGCACTCTTGCTTCATGATAAAGAGCTGAGCAGCAGGAATTTCTTAGGCTTTTTAAAAAATATAACTTCTAGAAGGTATTTTATCTCTATAACTGTAGAGGAATGTAAATTAACAATTAATGTTAAAACCCCCATTAATTGTAGAAAAGATAATGAAATATAAGCCACTTCACTGATGTGGAATTATGTGGTATCTTCTGACCATTTATAGAAAAATACATTTGATCATTTTGACTTGAGTGAGCTGCTTCAAGAATTGCCAGGAAAGCAAAAAGAAGTGCTATGGCAGAGACTGACCCAGCTATTGAGAGAGAGCTTGGTGGAGAACCCTGTGGGAACATGGCACAGGACTGGAGATGATAAAAGTGATGATGACATGGAAGTTGACGTAGTTTCAAAAATGGTAAGAATCCTGTAAAATGAAGATATAACGAATGTTTCATGATTTTTGGGAAATAAAATGGAATATTTCCATAATATCTGAAAGCATGCAAGAGTTATCAAATAAGATCAGTTCCGAATATCACCTTCCTGCCCATTTTTTAAATGATTTAATTTATGCTTGGGTTAAGCGGAATATGTGATTGGTCTATACTATAAAAGACTAGATCTGCTGTTAATCTTAGTTATGAAAGATGTGAGTTAGTTTTCTTAGCAGTGTTGGAGGGGCTGTTTGTATGTCTTATTTCAGTAAATGAGTGTTAATGTTGCAGATGTTAAGTTTAAGTATCTGGCATATAGTGTAAGAAATTCACTACCTGATTTGTGATATCATTTTATTGAATGAAGATCAGGAAATATAGATTTGACTGCCCCTTCCACAAATGTAGAATATATGGAATTTTCCTGACTCAGACCCTCATATATTGCCTTCTGTGCTGTTGTCTATGTAGCCTTGAGAATACTGGGAGAAAAGAAATGCAGTGGGAAAATCATTAGGGAAACCTGGAGGCTTGTAGAAAAATCAGTCATCCATTCAGAGGCCTGTAGAATCACATTTGGAATCACACTTTCACATTTGGAGTGAAAGTCACCAGATGTCAACATTTTTGAGTTGCACAAGACCCTGCGAGTTAGGGGCTTTTCAGCTCTGAAATGGACATGAGTTTGAGGGGATGCTTTGTTGCAGGGGAGGATTTTAGTGCAGGAATGGATGCACGTGTACAGTCACAGAGTTATCTGCTAGCTGGAGCTGAAAATCCTTTTCAAACTTTTTGAAAAGATGTACTTTAAAAATGTGTGCTTTTGCCTCTTATTTGATAGGTTTTGAGTGCCAGTATGCTCCTTCTTCAAAATGGAAGCATAATAACAATTCAGCTTTGCTCTCTGTTGCTAAGGTTTATTTCTTGTTGGAATTATTTGCTGAGTCCAAAACAAACTGCAGAAGTGTTTCCTCAACATTGCTCTCTTTCAGAAACAAACTGTAGCAGTGATCCAAGGAGTGGCAGCTGTCGTTACTGCTTCCATACCTGCCGTGGATGAAAATGTAAACTACAAAGCTCTTGTAGAATGCGTTTTCATGCTAAATCGTGAGTACTTCTCTGTACAGAATGCAGCATTTTACAGAGACTGTTTGTTTGAGCTGACTGAAATCCAGCTGGCCTATGAAACAGAATTCACAGGAGAAAAGTTGGTACTGGTTTAAGTTCATATTTATGAGGCAAAATTAAGGGAGCGTTTACTTAAAAATCAACTGCACAATTTAGAAGTTGGAATGTAAATAGTTTTCTTTCTCCCAGCTGTTCACCCAATGGAATATAACTTTGATTATCCTGTGACTTATAGTACTTTTAAGGGAAACTCAATATTTCATTGTTACTGATCCAAAAACTTGGGCAGAACGTTAGAGTTGCCTAAATACTGCAGCGAGCATAAGCCGTGAAGGTGTGTCAGTGTGGCAGGAGCTAGCTGACGCTGTGAGGTGTAGTTAGCGTGCTAGCGTGTCGATGCCAAGTGCTGCTAAAAGCAGCTATTCTCTCTTGTGAGAGAATTTTAGTTCTCTCACAAGTTATCAAAAGTATTCTCAAAACTAAAGAACACTTATGACATTGCTGGAGAAATTGTTCATGATAAAGTAGGACCAATGTTTTAGGAAGTATGTTTTTAGAATTTAGCCCATCACGCCAAAGAGATGGCTATGGGATTGACCAATTGTTCTGTGAGAGAAAAAGGTATAAAAGAACTTGTAATTAATTAAATAAATCACTTGCACTTCACTTCACAATGACTTCACAATAAATCACTATTCTGCTGGATCAAGACTGCTGCCTGATTTTCTTCTCCTCTCCCTACGGCTCCGGGACTGCGAGGGTATTCCGATACTAACAGACCGCTCTTCTACACGAATGACTTGGTTCATTGCAGTAAATAATGCTTTCATTACTCTTGTAGGTATTCTTCCTGCATTGCCTGCATCTGAAAAAATCCTACAGGATGCTATCCAACGTGTTTGTGAAATGTGGTGGGAGAAGGGACTGGAAAGGAAGGAGCAGCTGGGGAAGCCTCTGTTTGTCATTCTGCTGAGAAAAAGCCTGAATAAAGCTGCTACGGTATGCTGAGGCTATATTGACTTTCAGGTTATTACTGAATATTTCCAGAAACATAATCCCTCCAATAAAACACTACCTTCTCTTTAACAAATTTTAAAGATTTTTGGCATCAGTTTCACAACTGAACTGGATTTTTTTCTTTTGCATTCCTTTTCATCTTTTCACTCTTTTGTCCAGTCCAATGTCCAAGGTTTTTGTAGCAATTAACTCTTTTTGTCAATTCAGATTTGAAGTACTATGTTCAGCTATGTATAGAGACAACTTTTGTGGGAAGCTTCATCTTCTCTTGCTCTTTATCTTTCTACAAATAATTTTTCTTTTCTATTTGTCTGAAATTCTTTTTCCAAAATGTATGAGTTACTTGGAGTATTGTGATACACATCTTTTGCACTAACCCAATAGATGTATCCTTATTTCTTTCTTCTGTTTTTCACTGTTAACTGCATGTATTGTATGAAGTTTAAAAAGTGGATTGGTGTGGTTTTAATGTGTTTTGCATGAAATGTCAGCTTTGTTTCTGTTCTTGAGCATGTCTTCATTTGTTGGAAGTCAGAATTTCTGCAGTTATGTCTATTTTTTCCCACTAAGGTGATGAAATTAATGCTCATAATTTCACAATATAAAAATCTGTCTGTAAAAATTCATTTCAAATTCATTATTTAAAATGCTTTCAATGCCTCTTTGCATCAAAGCCATGCCTACTCCACTCTAATGTGGGCTTCCTCTTTCCTGTCAGGGTGCAGACATAGTTCGTGCATGGAATCTACATCGGACGTTACTTTGTTTTGATTATGATTCAGAGGAGAGTAATGAAGTCAAAGACTTGTTACTTCAGTGTTTTATGAGTGTAAAACACATTAACAAAGAAGAGGTAAGCCAACTTTTATCTTACTGTGGTTTTGTGCCAGTGAGCTTTGGTTGCTTTTAATAGCTTTGTAGTTCATCTTTCTTTACAGTACAGTAGGTAGCAACATGAGACACATCAGCTCTGACTCTAAGCTATAAATGGTTGATACTCTATTTCATTTGGAAAAGCTTGTTTCTATTTCAGACTAAAAGGTGAAAGTCTATGTCTAAATCCTCTGTCCAGTTCTTGTATCCTGAGGCAGTAAGAATCAAGTGCTTTGATTCCACTGCATTTCCCTCGATACTTAAAATCATTCCCTGGTGTAATTCTCTCCTTTTATAGCAGTTTTTCTTTTATTGAAGACAAGTAACTGTAGCAAAATAATTGTCCTTCTAAATGACTCCATTTAAAAGATTGCATTGCCATATTCTGTTTTAAAAGTAGCATTAAAAAAATCCAACTTTACAGAAAAATGAGAATTATTTTATTTAAAATAACTACATATATTTCTCGTAGTGAACAGTTGCTGTTTTGTTGTTTTTAGATTGTGCCTGTGCACCAGGGTAGTGGTGTCCAAGCCATTTTTCTGGTTAGGGGACCAGACCACCTGACTTTGTCAGAAGTTCTGACTCCTCCCTGCATGTTTAAAATAGATATATTCCTTTTCCTATGGAATATATGAACTTCTGTCAGAAAATGAGCTCTGAGATTGCTGCATTAATATGGCAGTATGAGGATATGGCATTTTAAAAATGGAGATAGCAAATGAATTAGGTGAAATGTTTGATAGAGCAGGGTTTGGATATCTGCCACAAAATTGGTGGGTTTTTTGTTAGTTACGTATCATATTTTAAGCTATTTTAGTTTTGACTAAAATTGGTATGTACTAAGGCAATATGAGAGTTGGGAATGGAAAAAGAGAAAACGTGGATGGGAAGAGGAAAGACAGGTAAGGCTTTATTGACAGAGTTTACAATTAGTTTTGTGTCCTTGGTGTATTTCATTTTAGGTAATTTTTTGTCCTCTGGAAAAAGTGTGTACTTGTGTGTGTTCTTCGTCCCAGTACTTAAAATGCATTCGCTGTATTTGATTCTATATGGTTTTTTCTTCTGTTATATTTGAATCCACTGTATCATTTTAATATTTCGTCTTCATATAGGCACAGTCAATAATTGGTAATTATATATGTAAAGTACAACTACTATCTAGGCTTCAGAAGCAAATTCTTGTACTTATTTTTTTCTTCCACACTGTGTGAGACTTTTAGTATAATTTGTTAATTACTACACAGCTTTTCTAAAGGAAGTTTGCACCTTGAATCTTTAGTGAAACACAACCTTCAGTATGTAAGTCGTGGTTTTGTTGTGGGGTTTTTGTTTGTTTTTTTGGTGGTGGGTTTTTTTGGTGTTTTTTTTTTTTTGTTTTTTTTTAGTATGAGGGGAAAGAAGCAGTGGTAATCAGATTTGGTAATGAATACTTTTCCTCCATATTAAAACTCATCCCCTTTGCTCCACAGCAGTGTGCAGATTTGGCCACACTTTGCACATTCACTTCTCTGCCCAAGGTTTTTCTCTTTGCTCTCCCGGTGATTTCTGGTTCTTGACATTTTGTCACGTTTGCATTGTTATAGGCCAGTCTCTTTCTAGGCAGATATAGAGAGCACCTTACTGCACTCTCTGCTCTGTCATCTGATCACCAGTGGTTTAAATGCTGAATTCTGGATTCTTTGCTTTCTGGCTGGAAGGATGGACTGAAAGCAGCAGCTCCCAGCCGTTGCCTAAGAGGGCTCAGCCTTGGCCAGGGGTGGGTCTGCGCTGGAGCCCTCTGGCATCGGCTCTATTGAACACGGGGAAAGCGTCTGGCAGCTTCTCACAGAAACCACCTCTGCAGGCCTCCACGACCAAAACCTTGCCATGCCAGCCCAATGCACACGTCACTTTACATCCTGGAGGGTAACAGTTCAAAATAAAAGGAAAACCATAGCCCATTCTGGAAAGATTCCAGGACAGAGTTCAGTTAAATTAAGTCCCTGAAATAAATTAAGACATCTGTGCAGGAGCATAATCACTACAGGTCCTGGGAAGGATTTGATTGCTCAAGTGAATGACCCATGCTACGTTAAATGACCTAAGTTGCCTCAGACATCCATGTGACGCTGGCACATAAAACACTGTCATAGATCTCTGATTTCTGGAAAATCATCTGAGCATGTAAAATTGCTGTGTTTTTAGGGTGTGCCATATTAACCCTAGTCAGCAGAGTCAACAGATCAATTCGGCTCCATAAAACAGTAACTAAACAGGTGATCACATGAATCACTCTTCAGACAATTAACATTTTAGGGACTTAAACATAAAAATTCACATATCTCAGTTTGTGAGCAGAAATCCAGCTTCAATATATGACCTTCCAGTACATATCTAGAATGGTAACCAACTTGGATTTTCCTAGCTCTGCAGACGGGAGATTTGAAGTGTTCAAAGCATTTTCCTGTTGCTATGAAGCCATTGCACTTCTGATGCAAGTCCGTTTGTTTGGGATTTGTGTGCTGTGGGAGTTTAGTTACAGTGATAACACACCTCATGTGTGTTCTCTAATTTCCCTTCCTGGCTCATTTCACTAATGGTAGATTTCTTGTAGCAACAAGAAACCAACCAACACTCCCCCAGTATCTTTGCTGGATCTTCTTGCATCCTGTATTGCTTCTAAAATGCTCGTAGTAATACCAAATATCACCATGATGTATGAATTGCTTTGAGATGAAACTGAGCTTCTGTATGTCAGGCCTAATACTACTCCCTTTAGTGCCTGTAGACTTGTCCTACAATTCCTAAGAAAAGTATTCCTAGCTTTTTAGGAGTACATATCCCAGAACGTAGCACCATAGCAGCTTAAGCTGCTATAACTCCAGGTTGCAATGATCCTGTGTTGCCATGGGCTAGCATTCCTCTTTTCCTTTCCACAGTATAATGGTCAAGCAGCAGTGCCATGGGTTGACTGAAGGAGGTAGCTGTGTTTTCCTAGCAAGATTATTTTTCAGACAGATTAACTGTCTGCAGTGGTTCATCATATGCAAGGCTGAAGGAAGGGAAGGGTCAGGAATGCAGTGTGTCAGTTCTAAATCAGATTAGACTGATAGAGAATTGCACATTTATACTTCATTGCAAGATCAGGGAGTTCAGCGTTTCTGCCTTCCCAGGCTGTGCTATTCAACACAGAGTAATATTTCTCAGAGGCTTATTATCAGGCTGCATTAGTGGAGTGATCCTCTGACTTTCTATCTCTGTGATTTATGAAAACGTTGTTGTTCAGATGGGGTTTCCAGTCCAGCAGCTGCAGAGCCTGCAAAGCACGTTCCTGTGTTTTCGTGCTAGGTCTGTTGTGCTCTTTCCTTGCTTGCCTGCTGTGTGAGAATAGAACAAAGTCACGTGCTCTGGGTCCACAAGCACAGCAGTACCAGACACCCAGCACTCTGATACTGCATTAATCCCAAAGATGACAAGTTCACAGTCTTATTCACCTATCACCAGTTTACCTCTTATGATAATGAGAATGTTGATACCAGTAATTATTTCAGATCCATTAATCACAAGATTAAGTTAGAGGCACTTATCATAATTTCAAGGAGCTCAATCTTTTGAAACTTAAGGCTAAAAAGAATTGGTTGAAAGCTATTTTTTGGCTTTTTATGATCTGTCTTGCTGCTGGGGTTGTAGAAGATGAGATGAGTCCAAGTTTTTCCTCATCCTTGCCTTGTTGAGGAAAGAGCTGTAGGTCAAGACTCCCTTGGCGTTTTGTTTTGTCAGGGATGTTGATTTGTGTCATGCCAAGTGGGACTCCTGGATATTTGTATTAGGCCACCAGAGTTGGAGATAGAGGTAACTCTTGTTGACAACAGGAAGGATTCCACTGCAGATGAGAATACTGACATTGTATTTAGCCTTGAGGTCTTTATTTTTATGAGCTTCTGAATTACTTCTTCATCCAAAGGTATTTCAGCTATCAATTGCACTACAGGGCAGTTTCAAAGTATGTGCTTCCTTCTCCCTCCCCTACTCTGGCAGCTTCCAACTCCAAGTGTGAGTGGTGTTCTATTTTCTCTGTTTTGTCTTAGGTGTGAACACAACTCTCCGTGGAAGTGCCTCTGAACCTCTACTAATTGTTCAGTGACCCTTTCGCATTTCTGCCAATGTGTTCTTTGCTATGGTGCTTCCTTTATTAATATTCCTGATTTATTTTTGGCTAGAAAGCTGATAGATAAAAAGGACCCATACAACTGGCTGACTCACCCTTATGTATGATCAAACATTTTGAAGTCTTAGAAGCTGGATGCCGCTTCTTCATCTGTAAGCTGAGACAGAGGGAGACTGCCTGTACAGATACTGTATAAGGCTCCAATTCCTTGGGCAGATCTTGCTGGTTTTGGAAGAGCATTGGCTTACTTCCTTCATCCACAGCCTTCCACTGCCTTCTATTGCTCCTCAGATTTGTCATCATTGTTCCTGACTTGCTAAAATGGAAGAAAACTAATTTGGGAAAAATAGTGTGTCTGCTTTCATGAATGAAAGCAGCTCCAGGAGGTTTGCAATATTACCTTTCGTGTGGCAAGAGGAAAGTAAATGTCCTTGCTGATCAGAACATTTAATTTCCTCAGTGGCCCAGCTGTTTCTCTGGCTTTGTTAAAAATGTTCCTGTGTCCAGTGCTGGTAGAGTTGTGGTGTTTTATTCATACCTTCAGCATCATTCCAGTGTCATCTTGGAACAATATCGCACTTGGCAGAGCTCAGTGATCTGGCCCTGACGAGGGTGCTGAGTTGCACAGTCTGTTACCATTCTGGAATGCTGCTTGAAGTCACACCAAAACAGAATGGACATTGAAAGAGTGGAGGCAGATATGTGATCCACATGTTCATTTGTTCTGTGTTTTTTCCACAGTATGAATAAAAGTAATGCTTGAATTCTGTTTAATAATTAAGAATCTTAAATAATTTTTTCTGTTTCACCTATGCATTTTAAAATTAAAGATGTAATTTCCTTTGTACTTACTGATTTTTGAGGTAGCTTTTAAATAGGGTGTTCTTCTGAGGTTTGACTTCCCTTTGTTTTTTCCTCTTTTCCCCTCCCCACAGGGAAGAAGATTCCTGAGTTTTTTGTTCAGCTGGAATGTAAACTTCATTAAAATGATACATGGAACTGTTAAAAACCAATTACAGTTCTTTCCAAGGTATGCATCCTAGTTAGAGTACTTAATTGGTAAGAGCTTGTCTAAAATCCTGTTTGTCTCACTCTCTAAAAATACCTAGTGTATTGAAATAATATATCAGGATCCAGAAACTCTCGAGTCTTCTGAATATAACTGCTATATTGTTTCAGCAACTTCATTTAATAGTTGCTCTGATGTGCCTGGGTGTACAATTATGGAAGTAGTAAATGTTTATTTGCCATTAGCTAAAGCAAATGACGTTGATAGAAATTGGACTATGTTATTTACAGTGCTTGTGGGAAGGTTGCAGGTCCATTTTTTCTTTTGTAGGGTGTTTCTATTTTTTCCTATGAGCAACCTCTAAATTAATTGGATAGGATTCCATATACAGACATTCTAATAAGAAGTGACTTGCAGGATCAATCATAGTCTGAGAACTTGGCTGATGGATGAAAAACATGGAGATTTTTCTCTTTGATTATTCAGTGAAATATTGCACAAGTAATTCTTTGTATTAAAATCAGAGGCTTTCTAATGCTTTCAGGTAGAATAATGTATACCTGTACATCTTTATAAAGAATTTAAGGCATTCATCATGACATAAATGATAAAGTATCTCTGTGAATGTTTTGACTTTTCAACCATAAGAGATATTTCAAGTATCATGTAATAGTGCTTGGGTTCATTAATTAACAGTCAACTTGGTAGTTACGGGTGTGGACTTGAAAAAGAGAATTTTTTCTTCTAAAAATCATGCTGATGCACAGAATTAAGAACAATATTGGTACGTATAAAAAACTTCGTGTTTCACCTTTATGAATTGTACCTAGATATGGTTAGTCTGCTTTCTTGACAGTGTTTCCTATATGTTAATACAGATCCTTGATGGAATACATTTCAGAAGTTTACTTCAGGGCCTGGAAGAAGGTGTCAGGAGAATTCATAGAGGTAACACTATGCTTGAAATGTCATTTGGATAGTTTTGATTTCAAGGCGGGAAAGACTCATGACTTTCCACCTCAGAGAGGCCTTAAACAAGCCTTAAAGAATTATTTCCCTTAGGAAAGGGCCTCTTCTGCATTGTCAAGGAGCAACAATATGTCATGCTTTGAATGTTTTCCCACTGAGTTCAGCTTGGCTGCAGTTAAACACCTTTAATTCTGCTGCTGAAATATCAGTTCAATCAACTGTGCATATACACAGTGTTTTTCATAAACACACCAGTTAGCTGAATTATTGAAGCTTTTATTCAGTATGTGCAAGTCTGTGTAGTTGATAGCTCAAGTATTTATCTAGTTTTTGTGGATTTCCGTGGAAGTGGTTAAAGGCATAATTACAGCATCCCAACAATGCTAGAGCAAAATTTCAGATATCGAATATTCTTATTTACCCTGCTTTTAGCCTCTGACAATTGGATTAATTGTATATTCTGAAATTTTGAAAATCAGTTGAGGCAGACTGAGGTCCCCAGCATGGAAAAATTTGGGCCAAGCAGAAGCCAAGTAAGAAGTAATACCAGATACTATTTTCAGTAAAAATAAAGTTGCTGCACAGCTACAATACTTACTATTGTTTTATTGTGTTAAATGTGCGTGTTTTTAATGTAGGTGCTTGAATATAACTGCATTCAGGATTTCATGCATCATGGAATTCATCTTCCCAGAAGTTCTTCTGTTCATTCTAAAGTTAGAGAGGTAGGTTCCTGGAAAGCATGACATGAGGTAGTAGCATCAAAATGAGATTAGCTGCTATAATGTGGAAAATTTCCATTTCATACTAAAATACTATACCAGGTGTGGCTGGAATGGAAATACTTTCCTTCACAGCAGCCTGTGTGGGGCTGTGTTTGGGATGTGCTGGGGGCACACCAATGTTCTGGTTGCTGCTGAGCAGTGCTTGTGTGGTCTCAAGGCTCTCTCCTTCCCCACATGTTCCCTAGGGAGTGGGCTGGGCATGAGCAAGAATTTGGGAGGTCACAGCTGAGACAGTCTGACCCAAATTGACCAGAAAGATAATGCATGCCATACAACCATCATTCCCTCGGCAAACTGAGGGAAAGTGGGTTTTTGGGAGGTAGCCATTGCTTGGAGGCTGACTGAATATTGGTCTACTTGGGGCAGGTGGTGAGTGATTGCATTTGCATCACTTGTTTGGGGATTTTTTTGGTCCTCTTTGCTTCATTTCTTAAACTGTCTTTGTCTTGACCCCTGAACTTGCTTTTCTCTTCCAATTCTCTTTCTTCCCCACTGAGCAGGGAGTGTGTGAATGGCTGTGGGTGCTTGGCTGGTGACTTCGGCCAACCCACCACAAGTACTTAAAAAATAGCGTATTGTGAGAAAAAATAGGAGGAACCTGCTTATAGTTTTGCACCAGATTTGTCTTTGCTGTTCAAAAGTAGAAATAGAAGGGAATTTTCCAGAGTGCCAGAAATAGTTTTTGCTGTCTATTGTCTATGCTTTCTTTACCTACAGAATTGACCTTTCCATAGATGGTCACAGGGACGAAAAATCACAACCTTATTGAGGCAAACTTAGTAGATGAGTCTGAAATGAAAATTGTTTTTTAAAATTTTTATTATATATAGGGGGTTTATATATATGTTTATAAGGACAAGCCTTGATTCTAGTTGTCCATCTCTGGCTTGTATTCATGGGCAGAACATTTGAAGCAGAATGAGAAGTGCACAAAGCTTTTTAAGACATTTGTATTTGATCAATTCCCCTTCCATCCTTTCTCCCAAGTACACAGACTCTAGAGTGTAAAATGTGTGTAATATAAAGCTTGACATGACCAGTGTACAATATTATATTGGTTTTTTTGTTTATTTTGGTTTGGGTTTTTTGACGTTGATTTTTTTAGGGGGTTTGTTCTGTTTTGTTTTCTCATCGCTTCAGGATTCCCGTGTCCTGTGATTCCTGGCTTTTGACAGCATTTCATGTTTTCAGAGTCAGAGGCTTAGGATCTTGAAAGAGGACAGCGAATAAACATGTCTTTGGGCTGCAAGTGGAGTAGGTCTTGGAATGAATTTGAACTGACCACTAGAGGGTCAGCTTCGTTTCAAATTTTGTGTAATCTTGTATTCTGTTTTCCAAGATCTTCAGGGAATTATCAGTGCTGTACTGATCAAGGCCAGAAATGTTCAGAGGATGATCCCATCTCACTTTCTGATTAATTACCAACCTTAGAACACAGCTCAAACTGACCAGTGTTTCAAGTGGAGGGATTCTTCATATCAAATTACATGACATCCTTTCTCATATTCTGCTCTGGTCTTCCACTTCCTTTTCTGCATAATTCAGATACAAAAATAATAGGATTTTTAGCTAATTAAGCACAGTTTTGAGTCCCAAGGAGTGCTGATACTTGCTTTTCATCAATGCATAAAAAATGTATTAGGTTTGTACATTTTTATTTGGATAACTCTACTTACCAGATAAGTTCCTTTGTTCATAACAGAGAAAAGGCTTATTTATCTGTAGTTCATAATTTCATGGTCTCAAACTATTTCTTCCAGTTACTTTAAAAATTGTTTTTTACAGTAATGAAAAATGAATGTTGCTGTGAAATTCTCTAGCCATGGTTTTTTATTGGTTGTAGATCTTTATGCAAACTTATCGACTCTATGGTAAAATATTATCTTTATTAGATCTATTTAATTTTACTATTTTTGACACTTTTCAGTAAAGTATGAGGTCAATTAATATGTTTAGTTTTATCATTTCCATAGTATGAAAACTCTGGCGTTACATAATTATGAAATGAGACAACCTCTTACCACTTCTTGAATGTTTTCGGCCTGGTTTGTTTTTTCTTAGATACTGAGTTATTTTCATAAACAAAGTAAAGTTCGTCAAGGAGTTGAAGAAATGCTCTATAGATTGTATCAGCCCATCCTCTGGAGAGCACTGAAGGTAATTATCGTTTTTAGAAAATAGTCTTTCTCCATCTATTACATTTTGGGGCCCTTCCACATAATCTGTTTTTATTATTTGTTTTTTTTAAATGAACTAGCTACAAAAATCAAAATGAGTGTTTGACATCACAGATGCAGCTGAGTAACTTTGCAAGTTGTAATTAGGCATAGCATGCACAATAATATTCTAATTTTTTAATATAATTTACTTGTAAAATTCAGTTTTGTTTACAGGTACCTGGAGTACTTTCCAGGATTGCGCTTGGTGTTCTTATCTTCTCAATATGAAAATTCTGTGTAATCTTGTATTCTGTTTTCCAAGATGTTTAGGGAATTATCAGTGTTTTATTGATCAAAGCCAGAAATGTTCAGAGGATAGTTTAGTCTCACCTTTTGATTAATTACCAGCCTTAGAATACAGCTCAATGAATTTATTAGAGTTTTAATTTAGAAAAACATTTATTCTAGTTTGATTGTATGTACAGACATTCATGGTCTGGATGTGCACTCAGAATGAAATTTCTTACTTCTAGTTCTTTTATGGTAAGTGTGTGTATGTCCTCCTGTGGGTTCAGTGCACAGACTAATGGGAACCTCCTGCAGTTTGTCTGCTCAGTTACACTCTGTAATTAAGGTGAGCTAAGCTTCCTTCTGTAGTAACAGCTTTTATTCTGTCTGAGATTGTGAAATCCCTGTTTGTAAGAGCATACACATACAGCCAAATTAAATTCTGGTCAACATTTTAAATTTCATTTATTGGTTGCTCGTACAGCGTCTTCTTTAGCCATGAGAAAGGTATTGGAAGTTCTCAAAGTTTAAAGTATTTACTATTAACTTTAAAAGTTGTTTACAATGGATTTCATGAGCTACAGGAAGGAGTTGAGAGCTGTTTGGTTTCAGCAGAACCCTGAGGTAGAGGTGGGAGCACGAACAGAGTCGTTGCTAGCCCAGTATCTGGTTTGGCCTTACATAAGGGTTGGATCCCATCCCTTTGGAATTGGTGTAAAAAGGAACCTTCTGGATGAAACATGTTTGTCCTAGTGCAAGAGAATAATAGCTACAAAGCATGGCTTCCTTTAATTTCTACATCTCTGCCTCTAAAAAGAATTGGGGTTTTAATTGATTTATGATAAGTTAACAAAATACAGTATTCCATTCTTAAGGGAGCTGCTGCCTGTCTGTCTTGGTTTGAAAACACAGGTGTCAGCTTAAGGAAGGCAGGAGCCTCCCTTGAAATGGAAAA